>CAXITT010000040.1:1690697-1712627 GCA_964033795.1 Lymnaea stagnalis
GTGCCACGGGACAAAATTCATTCTTTACCCCCCCCCCCCCCCCCCTTTTCCACTCCACCGCTAAACTCTGAAACCCATTATTTTCATCCATTAACACTATAGCCCATAGATGCCCCCTCTAGTCTGGAGCCCGGGGACATATGTCCTCTATGCCCACCTTAGCTACGCCTCTTTCTACTGCGTATCTGGAAATTTGATCGAATGAAATTTCGTCGACGGTACATTAATCGACGGTGATTTGATCGAACGGAAATTTGGTCGAATCTATTTTTCAGTGTCTACGTTAAATTTTGCTTCAAATTTCTTTTTAAACGCATTATTTTGTTTAACTATACAGTATAGTGCGTTCAAAAAGAAATTTGTCCAAAATTTTAACCTGTGAACCATTTCATAAATCTCACTAACATTTTTTGCTGCTTAGTTTGTGACATTCGAATATGTGCGCAATAGGTTTATGGGACTATCTTTTCGCTATCGTCGCCTTCTTTGATAACTTTTTTAGCAAATAAATAATAATATGTTGGTTGTCTTTGTTTTTTGTGCATTGCACACCACTCACCAATGATTAACATGGAATACTAAACTTAGTTTTTTTGTCTTTTCTTCGAGAGCTTTCGTTCTGGCTTGCAAGTATTGTACAGAATGATTATACGGCCCGCGTTCGTCATTTTGTCCGTTTTCCGGTCCGCCTGCCATAGTCGAACAGTGTGTGTGTGACGTGTGTGCGTGTGTGTGTGCGGTTGGGGGGGGGGGATTTAGCCTAGGGCCCCACAATTTTATGGACATCATGCTGGCTACGATTTTGGAAAAAAAACATTCTTCTTTTTAAATTAAAAAAAAATATCGGTTTTAAGTACCTAAATGTTTTTTAAGATTTAAGATGTGTTAAGATTTGGCTCAAAGAATACAATAAATATATACAGTGGAACCTCTCATATCGAGTTTAATTCGTTCCAGACTCTTACTCGTTAAGCGAAACACTCGTTAAACGAAACAATTTTCCCATACAAATCATTGTAAAATACATTGCGTTCCATGTCGAAAAAATTATAATTTTTCAAAAAATTTTATTAACATTTATTAAAATAAAATTACTTATGAATTGTTAAGGAGTGTAACAACTTGGAATACAATTTAGATTTGAAACAAAAAATCGTAAATAAAAATATGAATTTATGACAAATAATTAATCCATTTTAACTAGAAAACTGTCTAAAGACATTTGTTTTTGCCGACGCTTCAAAATTTGACGAAAATGTGTCACAGCATTATCATTGAATAAGTTTGTAGCACGAATAGCCACCTCCTTATTAGGGTGATGCTTCTCAATTTGCGATGCAACAGTTTCCATTTGAAGCATCCATCTCCTTAATTTTTTTTTTTTTGTTCTTGAGAATAGTGCAGATCGTTGATGTTGACCGATTATATGCGCGCGCTAGATTAGCCACGCTCACACCTTGTTCTCGCTTTTCATTGATTTTACGTTTCATTTCAACAGTTATTTTTTTTCTCTCATTTGATTGTCTTCTTGTGTTTGTTTTTTTTTTTTCGAAGACATTTTAGAATAGGTTATTACACTTTGCAAATAAAAAAATTACGAATACTGTCTGAATACAAAATTTGTAAAAACTGGTGATCACAAACGAAAACAATGCGCTAAAAGACCAGGGGCTCAACCACAGACTAATGCAATGGTTCTCAACCTTCCTAGTGCCGCGACCCTTTAATACAGTTTCTCGTCTCTTGGCGACCCCCCAGCAACCTAATTATCTTCGTTGCTACTTTATAGCTGTAAGAATACGTGTTTTCAGATAGTCTAAGGCGACCCCTGGGAAAGGGCCGCGCTACCCCCAAAGGGGTCACGACTCACAGATTTAGAACCGCTGGATAGATGCATCTGCGCGGAAGCCCCGGCTCACAAATGGATGTCAGGAAAAAGGGACTTCCCCCTTCTGCGTAACTCATGCGAAATATCGCTCTTTAAGGGAGCAACTTCTTCACATTTTTTTGCTCGTTATGCGAATTACTCGTTATGAAAGGTGCTCGTTAAGAGAGGTTCCACTGTATAAATATTTATATATATATGATATATATATATATTTTATCAACTTACAGCAAGTGAAAAATATAGACTCCTTGAAACCACATGTATTATTTTACAAGCACATTATATAACGTTTCGTATAGCACAGATTCTCTCTCTCTCTCTCTCTCTCTCTCTCTCCCTCCCTCCTCTCTCTCCTCTCTCGCTCTCTCTCCTCTCTCTCTATCTCTCTCTCTCTCTCTCTCTATCTCTCTCTCTCTCTCTCTCTCTCTCTCTCAGATAAAAAATCCTAGTGGGCTTTTTATAGGCATTAAATCAAAATGTTCTAGCAAAGAATTCTAGAAATTCTGTCATTTTTTAAAGCATTCTTTAGGGCAAATAGAATGTATTATAAAGTAAACAACATTTTACCAACCAAGGGAGGGTTGGGTAAGGGATGACACAACACATTTAAACGATGACGTCAACATCAAGGCCATGCTAGGAGAGGAAAGTTTTGGTGGATAAAATAGTTATAGGTTGAAGTAGCACAAAATTGCCACGGCATATGCTAGACTAAGCTATATGGTAATAATCGGGAGTTTTTTTTGTGGGAGGGGGGGGTGAAGGATAGGTTTATTTAGTTTAAACAGTTTTATGAAAGGCTTATCAATTTTAATCCTTTCTATAGTTACAGTAGTATTTGAAATTACAAATAAACCTTAACAATAAATGTACTCATTTCTTTGGGGCTGGGGCTGGTTGGGGAGTTTATACTGCTTCAGGTTGGGGAGTTCATACTGCTTCAGGTTGGGGAGTTCATACTGCTTCAGGTTGGGGAGTTCATACTGCTTCAGGTTGGGGAGTTCATACTGCTTCAGGTTGGGGAGTTCATACTGTTTCAGGTTGAGGAATTTATACTGCTTCAGGTTGGGGAGTTTATACTGCTTCAACTTTCCTTAGATCAATAACACACCCTAATAATATTTGATGCCTTTTATGTTATCTCCAATCTTTTTAACATAAGTATGCGGTTCATTTACAATTTTTTAAAATCATTATAATACAGCTGTTGGAACTTTTCAAAACAGTACTTGCTTGAAAATATTTAATCTTTAAGTCAAGGCCAAGAGGTAGTTAGTATGCTTAAATTTTTGTTTCATTTTTGTTCAACACTTATAGCAAATGATGTTAGCAGTGCTTTCTGGGGCGGACACATTTTTGACAGACATATTTTATTTTTAAAATATATATTTATAATTGTGTAGTTAAAAAAAATAAAAAAATTTATAAAGACAACTCGGCCAAGTAATGTTAATCTTTAATTGTGCCCTCTGCTTAGGTGTTGAATGAGGCAAAACCATTTTCTGGTACGCTCCAAAATACATCCCTGGTTTTTAATTTATCAATAATTTTCTAAGAAGTTGAGCTCCTTTACCGAGTTTTAATTTTCCTTGCCCACCTTCACACGTTATCACAGTTAGACCGCCCCCCCACCCCCCAAACAAAAAAAAAACAACAAAAATGCCGTAATACCTCTGCACCCCCCCCCTCCCCGCCCCCCCTCCCCCCCCCCCCAACTCCATTTAAATAGAAATTCCAGTTCAACTTAAGATTCAAAATCCAAATTATTGTCCTTTTATTATATCATTGCATTTCATGTGCATCAAATGTAAATTTTGTTAACATATATTTGTGGCTCCAATCATAATAATAGTCGGGGTATTTTAAGACAATACTTGGTGGGTCCGAGTCCAGGTATTACAATTCAGGAATTATTTATAGTTGAAAATAATTTGAAATTTCTCAAAATGAATTACGCAATGTGTGTTGAGAAAATATTTTCAATAAATTCTAAAAATAAAACACATTTTTAAATTTTTCTTCGACAATTAATTCAAATCCTTTGGCTACAAAAAGCGCTTTTCTACATTAAGGCAACGCTAGCCTTTGGGGTGTGCAACCAGTTCTCTCGCACAGGGCGCCGTGGCCATAGGGGCGCCTGGGGATCCTCCTTTAACAAAAAAACGCGCCGATAGTTCCTACCTCAAAGTTGCCGTTTACGATGAACGACCCCAAAGGTGGTGTGGAAATGGAAAAAAAGTACTGTAGAAAAATATTAACAGTCATAATCAATGTGCATTTTAAAATGCATATGGTTAGCTACATGTAAAGCATCTCAATCACTCGTGCACCGTAGCCTGCGTCGTAATCGGAAAAAGAGCCGATCCATACAGGGACAGGGAAGGGGGCGCCGAACGGGTGCTTCGCACAGGGCAAAAGTTTACCTAAAGCCGGCGCTGACGAATGCACAATCCTACTTTGGTTAATGCACTTTAAGACATTTTAAATTAATTTTCGACCTTTTATTAATCAGCTTTGATAGAAAGTGTGTGTTTTTTTTTTGTTTTTTTTAAAGTTGTTTAAATGTCTTTATTTATTTATTGACCTGAGGTAAAATGTAAAACAAATTATTTCTTTTTTTAAAAAAGTGACCGGGTCTGAATATGTTCTGACAGTTTCGGGCGTTACGTCCCCTTACCGGGCTCAGCCCTGGTTGTTTTCTTTTGATGACGTCATTGTGACATGTCATAAATAAATAGGAGAATGCACGTGAAAGATGAAAACAAACTTTCCACTGGCTCACAAGTAAAAATGTAAATGAGGTTTGTGCGATTCAAATGTTTTCCTTCAAAAATTTTTCTTTGAAGCCTCAGTTAAATGAAATGTCGTCTGACCCGGTTTGACGAGGCACCAACGTTTTGCTCTGTCTTACATCTCGACAACGAAACAAAACAAGAAAGAATTCAGTCTTAGATGTTTTTAAAAAGTGTGTGATGGAAATAATTTTGTGAGATCTTCTGACTACCCATATAGGCCAACTTCATTGTGCCCTCTGATCCCGACGAGATCAATTTAACAGCTCTTGTCACAATTTTTCGCTAATCCGTGGCTTAGACTACGTCACAAATAAGAAAAAAAAAAAGAGAAGAAACAAAGTTGTTATTCGACTAAATTTGTCTTTGGACTAAAGTTGTCATTAGACATTGAGTTGTGATTAGATTAAATGTTACCGTTGTGTGTGTGTGTGTGTGTTATCAACCGAATCCATTTGGGCAAAGGACACTATGGCACTTATTATAAGTGCTTTTATGTAGCGTGGTACCTTAGCCTAGGGCTGGGCTCACCACAATGTACATACAATTTAACAAACATAATACAAAAAAATTAAAAAATTAATTGACATACTTTAATTTAATAAAACAAAACAAATGTATATTTAAAACGATTTACATGTCAAGCCATGGGCGGCACCCAGTCAAGCCATGGGCGTCACCCAACCTTATGGTTTTGTGCAAGTCTTGGGGACAGAAAGAATACGCGCGTCTGCGGAGGAGCGAAGCTGTCGAAGGGGTGAATAGACCGAGAAGTTCGGTTAGATAGGAAGGGGAGGAATATATATATATATATATATATATCTAGTGGCGTAGCGAGGGTGCGGACCGCACGGTGTGAGAATATCCCAGGTGAAAACAAATTGAAAAATTGCCTATTTAGAGATCACACAATGCTCGGTCCCACCGAATTTCATTGAAGGATAACCACTCACATTTAAATTTTCTACACATGGAACCATTCCAAATCCGTGCTTTATTAAAAGTTCCAGGTTGATGCATCAGAGATTAGGTGACCCTTTAATAAGGTCAGAAAAAACATCACTTTAATCACGATTCAACGCCGTTTGAAGTTTTCGTTACCTTTCTTAAGTGACAAGAAAGCTATATTAAAAAAAAATTCTGAGCAATAAAGCTTTTTATTGATACAAAATACGATCTGGTTGGATAATTCTAAATACATGTTACAATCAATGTGACATATTCTACGGCGGGGGGGGGGGGCAATTTCAGATTTTTCGGGGGGGGGGGGGGGCAGTCCCAGTTGCCCGAGGCGTAGCTAATGGATGGCAGATGGGGCAACTGTCAGATTAGAGGGGGAACCCAAAATTTTTCGGGGGGGGGGAGGGGCAGTCCCAGTTGCCAGAGGCGTAGCTAATGGATGGCAGATGGGACAACTGTCAGATTAGAGGGGGAACCCAATTGCGCTTTGATGGTATTTATTGAACATAATTCGTTTCAGAATTAGGGGGGGGTGGGGGGCGCAAAAATAAATCACGTCCCCTGACACCAAAAACACTAGCTACACCCTTTCAAGTGGCGTAGAAAGAAGCAGGGTGAGGTTTTCATCAAGGTCCCACTTTTTCTTTATATGATGGTGCGGCATTTTCGAACAACTGCACATTTTTGTATCGTGAAAGGGAGAGCGGCCAAAATATTTGGCCCCCATGGGGGAAACTAATATTAGCTACGCCTCTAGGAAGTGTATCTATCGTCACCAAAATTAGCGATTCATTTTCATACGGCTGTAGGGTTAACATCGAGGGCGCCGATGAATCTTGTTTTTATTTATATAAATAAAAGCAGAAAAAAGAGATCTTTAAGGTAGCTCGGCCAACCAAAAGCATATCTCTTTGGAAGGATATGCGATGGAAGAAGTGGAGGATTTCACGTACTTAGGCAGCACCATTGACTTAAATAGTGGATCCGAAGCAAAAATCGGGGCTCGAATGGGAAAAGTGATTTCAGCATTTGTGGTACTAAAGTAACTATGGGAGTCAAAGGAGCTGACTCTTAAAACCAAAGTCAAAATTTTCAATACAATGTCGAAACAGTCATACTCCATGAAGACGAAACTTGGAAAACAACAGAGAACATTGAGGAGAAAGTACAGACCTTCATAAACACTTTCCCTTAGAAACAGCCTAAACATCAAATGGCCAAGCACCATCACCAACAAAGACTTACTAGAAGGGGCATACCAGGAGAAAATTCCTGAAGACATTACAAGGAAAATATCGAGATGGATAGGGCACACTCTTCCCAAATCCCCAGATAACATCACCAGACAATCCCTAACATGAAATCCACAAAGAAAAGTAAAAAAGAGGAAGCCCTAACAATACATCATGGGGACGCGAGCTAGAGGCGAACACACAAAAGTATGGGATACACCTGGGATCAACTAGAAAGAAAAGCACAGGGCCGAGATGAACGGAAAATTCTTGTAGACGTCCTATGCCAACACGGGGTAAAAGGCAGAAGTAAGTAAGTAAGTAAGATGAATCTTGAGCGGTGGTGGAGTCTGGGGAGACTTCTCCCCAGAGTTATTTTTATTATTTCAAAACCAGGAGGTGCATTTTGGAGTATAGTTGAATGCATTGTTTCTATTGGACTTTTTCCATCAGGGGAAGGACATTTGTTAAGTGTCTGGGGAGGCATTATGATGCCTTACATAATCTGAATTTAATCCAATTGTGGTATGCCCCAGGGCATTTGGCACAATCTTATAATCAAACCCCTACTATAACATTTATCCGCCTGGGGGAAGTGGTGTAGAAATTGAGTGTGCTTAAGAAAGTCGCAAAAATTCAAAATTCAGGGGTGCATTTTTACACATACTTGAATGTGGTGTTTCTTTCAGACAATTTTGAGGTGACATTGCAAACTTTTGTGTGAGAAGCACCAACATTAGCCAACATTAGCCAACATTAGCCAACATTAGCCAACATTAGCCAACATTAGCCAACATTAGCCAACATTAGCCAAAATAATGATCAAAGCCAACCTTAACGTCGCACCAGCAGGATATCAACTAAATTCATTCCAGTTGTGGCGCCCTTGGGGGTGTGCATTTCCCCTAGCTTAATATCGTCTATTAAATCTTTGTCGTTCCCATAAAATGTTTGATATATTTAAAATAGAGGACTGCATTTTAGCAAATATTTTAATTTAGTTTTGCAATATTCTTCACTTGGGGAGCAATGGAAGAGATACTATTTTTTTAAAAAAAATGTAGGTGTGACTTAACCTTAGAATTGTTGTGTGAGCTCAGAGATCCCTACGACAGTTGGCCTCGGATATTTTAGGGCATAAAGATGTGATGTGGAAATTTCCTTACTTATCTACTTTCAATGCAAGGTGGAGGAGGACAAAACCAAACAGTGGCAAAAGGGGCCTCGAAAATTCGAGTGACAACTCTGCTTGACCTAGTTGTTTTAAGCAAATATTTGATTTCAATTACTAAATTTTAAAAAAAGGTTTCCAACACAAAAAACACTGCTAACATTTATTATATGTAAAACGTAAATGAAAAATAAAAATTACTTACGTGAAATGATTATCTTTGTTAAATATTTCCAAGTCTTACCATAGTCAAAAAGAGAAGAAAAAAAAAATGTTGTAAGCATTTTTATGGGTTATTGAAACTGTCATTTTTAAAAATCGTATATAAACGGTATTATTATAAAAAGAAGACATGAGATGTTTAAAAAATAGAAGAAATTTCCAATTATTGAGTTGATTCAAACTTTTATCTTTAATTTCAAACTACTAAAGCTTTTTTTCAGATAAATTGTAAATTGCCACTTATATATATACTTCAGCTAGCGGCCTGCAGAGCCTCGTATCCAGCCTTTCCGCTGCCTGCAAAGAGTTTGGCCTGACAATTAGCATAAAATTATAGTTAGCTTTTTCAATGAAATAATTCTTTGTAAAACTTATTTTTTTAATCTACAAAATGAGGAGCTACCAAACTATGAAAGATTACCTTTGCCATTTTTCACTTCCAAATTTATAAATTTGTTTTAAAAAAGAGGTTTAAAAACTTGGGCAAATAATTCAAACAATAACACTAATTTGAAAGCGTACTACGATAGTTTTAACATCCTCAGTTTGTCCTCGGACACTGAGGCAGTTTATTCTATTTTATACGTTAAGTTTCCTTTCTTCTCTATTTCAATGTAATTATTATTTTTCCCACTAGTCATCATTTATTGTTCACTGGAGAAAGTTTAATCTAACAAGTTTTAGTATAACAAGTTCTCCTCATCGGTTTGTCATTCCCTAATAACAACCAGATCCCTGCAGTCCAACCAAGATCAAATTGCCCGCTGGCTGCTGCTGTGGGTGGTGGAGGGGTCATCAAATAAGTGATGGCCCTTTAAAAAAACCTAATACAGTGGTGTAAATACTCATTGCATTTTAATAAATTTGTTTCAAATGTTGAAATGTATCGTTTGCATTCGGAGGATGAAATAAAAATTAAAAATAAATTACTCACCCAAGGGTCGTATTCAAGAAATTTGGGAATGACGGTAAGAATTGGTTCGTCTCGTTCCAACCAATGGTTAGTTGACGCTTGCACGAATCTATTTATAGCTCGATGGTTTGACCAGGTAATTTTTATGTTTCCCTTCATGACGAATGATGCCCGTAGCTAATCGAGGCTGACGTGGCAAGTGAAACCTTAAGCTTGTGTGTACCTTTATTATTATTGTATTATTTTGAGGCCTGTTCTTTAAGGTTAAGGTTACATTAAGGGCAGGAGGCACCACTTGCACCCGAGTGTTAAAGTTAGAAAATAGGTGCACCTTATTTCGAACTGGCTGATTCCAATTACCAGGTATTTAAATAAATTAAAGATGTTGAATTCTCTGAAAAAAATATATATCACAATTTTAGCTCATGCAACTTTCGTCCTTCACCCCACTCCTCCCCCCCCCTTCCATCCACCACATTACCTACTATATTTTCAAAGAAAAGTTTACTGATCAGAGGATCAGAAACTATGTCAGAAGCAGTGTTCCGAGAAATATTCTCCACAATGATTTCGGGGAATTCTGCTCCACGTGTATTCGTTAACAATAGACCCTGCAGTATGACGCTAAAAATGGATTGAAGTAGCAACACATTCGCTTGTCATTTCGTTTTGTCTATGTGAAGTATGTGTATGCGTATTTGTTTGTTTTGTGTGCAATGTGTTGTGGTATGTATGTGTAGTAAGTGATGAAATGTAGACCTTTACTGTCTTGTGCTTATCTAACATTGATGATAAAAATCTACTTGTTTTGGGTAGTATCTTACACTTCATTCCACGGGCCAGTGCAATTGATATGAACACAGCAAACACTGAATATCTTGGTATAAGTTATAACGCTATAAGTTTATTATACATTGTCAAAACCTGAAGGAGTAATAATGTATACCGTACTAAACAAGCTACCCTCTGAATATCACACAACGGCCATCCATGCATTATTACGAATACAAAACTATGGCATCATTTCCCCTTTCCCCAATACGTGACAACAATCTCACACAATAGATACAGCTACACATTAAATCTCTAAAGTAAACATCGTTTCCATGCCAAACATAGCAACAGTGATCTACATATAATAACAGTGATTCTCATACCCTTGATAGTATGATTCAGACTGATTTCTTTTGTTAAAATCCTATCTATGTGGTTATTTCGTTGTATAAATATATGAATTAACAAAAAACCTATAATTGCACACATCGATTTTGAAACGAACATTTGAATGTGTATTTTATTCCTAATTGTGTGCTTTTTTCTTTCAAAGGTTCAGAGATAAACTGGTTATAAGAGAGTGAGGAGAGAAAGAAAATCAATCTATTTGAATTTCAGATATACGGACTGATTATTTCATTGACAAATAAACATTTGCTTATTTATATATTTTTTAAAAATCTACTGGCTTCATTGTTCAGTGGTGAAAAATTATGTTCAATCTTTCAACATTTCATCTTCATTTCAAAATCTTTCGCTCCTTCTGTTGGGGAAAAAATTTTAAGTTGAGAAAAGAAAAGGTATCAAATGAAGTGGTTCGGACAGAACAGTTGCATCAAGAATTTAAAGTATTCCTATTTTAATGTACTACATACATTCCCATTTGCTTTTTATTTTAATTTAAGCACATTTTTAATTGCTTTTTTCTCTTGCGTATTCGAAAGGCATTTTTAAAACATTTATGTCACACCGATAATTCTAAATTGTACAAACTCCTGCTTTCGAAATAAAATATGAAATCACTTTGCTTTTCATATTTAGTAAACTCTTTTAATAATATTTTTTTTCTAAAAATAATGAAGGTTTTCATATGAAGATCTGAAGCATTATTTAACCGCGTAATCCTTTTTTTGTTTGTTTGTTTTTATTTGTTTCATTTGTTGAACTATCATCGACTTGCCCGATTTTATTTGTATCTCTGTATCACATTTAATGGCTCAAATGAACGGGAGTTTCTGTATTGTGTAATAGATACAATAGGCTTTCCAAATAACAATGCTAAATATGATAAAATGTTTTTTATTTATAAAAACGATGTGGGGGCAATGTCTAGATTTGTGTAAAAGAGAGTAATTTGCGCGTGGAGGACGCCCACTTTAAAAGAAAAGAAATGGTGGTACCGTTATCTTGTTTGTTGTTTCTAACTCTATTCCAGTAAGTTGAGTGGGGATAATTAAAAGAGACATAATAATATGAATTTTTTAAAATACAGATTAAACTTTCTATATAAATTAATTTATTTCCTTTCCATTTATAGTATTTTCATTCAATCCAAGTAGACGTAGACAAACTACGGAAGAGATAAGTGATATGAAAGCGGAACCAATCTACTGGCTCTTGTCTCGCAGAAAATATAAATTATTTAAGCGGTCTAACGTCATAGTTCCTGGAATTGTCACGTCCGGTGCGCTTTTCTTTTCATTCCCACTGGTGACGACTACGGTTTTTTCCAAGAACTACATGATAATATTGATTTCCCAAAGGGCACGTTGGGGAAATTCTTTTAAGAAAATATCTGTATTAGACCTGAACATTTTTTTTTCATTAAATATAATAAACTATAACTTGTTTAGATTAAAATGTTTATCAGCAACTTCTCCATAAATTATAAACTTTTAGGGTTTGTAGTTTAATGGCGTAGTTCTATTAATAGAACATCCGGGCATGCAGTCTGGCTGATCTCATTAAGATATTAATCAAACATCCTGGTATTCCGTTTGGCCAATCTCTCAACAGCTGTCCACTCTTCCTCTTTAATGTGTGATTAGAGCACGGTGGGTCTTAAGTTGTTAGACGAAAACGTGTTTACAACTTTATTTTTCGAAAGGGTTTACAAACTGTTACTGCTATGTCTATACGGAAATACATATAGCTATGTTCTACGCAAACATTGTCTAAAAATAGTAACAGTACGTAGTGCGGTGTAACGTTTTCCGGTCCTAGAAATGACAAACCCTATTGTCTTATTTTCATTTAGATCTAACTTAATAATTGTTCGAAATATTTTTAAAATATATTCGTTGTTTTAAAAATCGACATTGATAAAATAGAATAATAATAAAACTTATAAAACTAAAGCAACAACGTGACGTAACATTTTCTCTCATATAAACTTTTTTTTTTCTTTCTCGTAGCTCAATGTTTCTTAACCGTGCTGTAGATATGGCATTATAGGAGAGCAAGAACGATATTTTATTATTAGCATTAATTGAGAGAGTTGTTCGATTACATATCCATCATCTGTAAGGATGGTGGGTTAAGTTCGTCTGAAGTTTATTTATAAACACTGAGCTCAGATTAAGGAGTAGATTTATTTTCAAGGTGTAGGTCAATGTTTGGAGGCGAGGAGAAATTGACGTGCGCGCAATGGATTAATTAACTCTTTAAAACCTAAATCTAAAAATATTTATGTTTATTCAAGAACTGTTCAGTTTTTCAATCCAGATTTTGATTTTCTGCAAATAAAAAGAATATAAAATATTATATGAATAATAAGCAGAGTTAAATTCATAAAATAATAATAAAAATAATGAAATGCCATATTCGTTGAAAGGTTTGAACACGAGTAAACACTTTCTTAAATGAACTGAATAATTAGTTGTAACTCACTTGATTCATGTCCTATTTATTTCACGTGTTCGATTGTGAGTGAGCATTAAGAAAACTTAGGGTTAATAAAAAAATTTGGTCCTTTTTCTTTCTTTTTTTTTCGAAAATGAAGATACCGAATCAATTTTTGAAATAGGGGTAAATTGAATCGTGACTAATAAGAAATACTGTTATAGAATTTTATATATATATATATATATATATATAATATATATAATATAAAATTTGGAGCTAAATGGAATCGAGCTAACTATTATTGTAAGCTAGTTTTAACGAGAACTGAAATATGAAATTTGAGATTTTCTAACATTAATTTTTTAGCTGAAATTATCATCGTTTCTGTTAATACTACAAACATATCCGCAACAATAGATATTAATAATCATGTCAATTCTAAATTATAGCTGTTATTAGAATGTTTGAGACAAGTAAACTGAGATCGATTGCCTTACAGGTATTAAAAAATAGCGAACTTTCGTTCTAATGAATATAGTAAGTACTAACGAATTAGTTAATTTAACACAAAGATGACCCAGGGAGAGTAAAATAGATAAAAGTCAGATATTGAACAAATTTAAATGTTTTGTATTTATTTTTTTTTTTGTTTTTTTTTGTTGTTGTTTTTTTTGGGGGGGGGGGGGGTTTTTTTTTTTTTTTTTTTTTTTTTTTTTTTTGTTTTTTTTTTTTTTGGGGGGGGGGGTTTGTTTTTTTTTTGTTGAGGGTGTACATTTTTAAAATTGTGAGAATACTATGGGGGAAAGAGCAAGTAAAAACCCACAGAAATCGATATCAACCATCTACCTATACATTACACAAATAGATATAAAGCAATACATTAATAGGCTCTAGTCTACACTACCTTGATCCCATTAAATACAGGCCAGCAGAAGTCTTTCACAAACGGATCCTGAAGCTGGACGTTGGGCCCGAGTTTTCTACTTTGGTCCAGTGCCGCCGACCCATCAAAGTTGACAAAACAAAGACGTGTGGTTAGTTCGTCCTTTGGCCTTAAGTGATCTGGACCTCCAGGCATTACCTAATTATAATAGAAAAAAAACAAACTTAAATCGATTCTTTAATATGTTTGTAGGCCTATGGAATAACGCACAAGCCTAGCATAGCTAGTGTTAGTGCCACTCGGGGCGTCACAAGATTTTTGCTCCCTCCACACTCCTTTCCTAAGCCACTGCAGTCATCATAGATTTACATGGGGGATATCAAATTTGGGAGCTTGATACACCAGTGATACGACAATGTTACTAGAGGCGTCCATCCTCCAAGATAAGTCTACCTCCGGAGTCAGAAGGTCACACGTATCCCGAGCTCCTATTCCACAGTCAAAAGTCCTAAGTAAATGGTTCTCAACCTTCATTAAGCTGCGACCATTTATTACAGTTTCTCATGTTGTGTTGACCCCCGACCATAAAATTATTTTCATTGCAACTTAATAACAGTAGGCTGAGACCCGCTATCCTCAAAAAATAATGACATTATAAGTCTTAGAACAAGGCCTAGTCTACTGAATGACAAACAGCGAAACCCTTGCACCACTAGGTACGACACTTTCAAAGTGTGCAGAGTTTGATCAGTATAATCAGCCACACACCATCTTTAACATACAATAATGATCATAGTGTACCGGAATCCAGGACCAAGAGAGCGGCAAAACCTTTCACAGTTATAGGGCATTCCACAATCTCGACAAGGTTGAAATAACAGATAATTTTTTTTTATCAACTAACTAAAGCAACAAAAAAAAAACATAAATAAATAAATCATACCAGTCTACATAAGGTGCAATAACCCAGTCCACATAAGGTGCACTAACCCAGTCCACATAAGGTGCACTAACCCAGTCCACATAAGGTGCACTAACCCAGTCCACATAAGGTGCACTAACCCTGTCCACATAAGGTGCACTAACCCAGTCCACATAAGGTGCACTAACCCAGTCCACATAAGGTGCACTAACACAGTGCACATAAGGTGCACTAACCCTGTCCACATGAGGTGCACTAACCCAGTCCACATAAGGTGCACTAACCCAGTCCACATAAGGTGCACTAAGCCAGTCCATATAAGGTGCACTAACCCAGTCCACACAAGGTGCACTAACCCGTCCACATAAGGTGCACTAACCCAGTCCACATAAAGTTCACTAACCCAGTCCACATATAGTGCACTAACGCAGTCCTCTAATGGTGCACTAACCCACGCCACATAAGGTGTACTAACGCAGTCCACATAAAGTGCACTATCGCAGTCCACATAAAGTGCACTAACGCAGTCCACATAAGGTGCATTGATTTCGACAGAATGTAAACATGCGCTAGTTCATGCACAAAATGGAAACTTGAAAAAAAAAAAACGGTTCTTATCGCAGGCCAGAAAGTAAATATGTGCGATTTCTTCAAATGTTCTAAGTCTGTTTGAACTAAAACTTGCCCCATGGACCTTATTATTTTGAATCAAATGAGTTGCTGATAGCATAATACTTTATTTTGTCCGATTGCAATATTCTGACTTACATCCAGTTCAATTCTATAAATGAGACAATGATCGTAAAAATAATATAAAAAAAAGAATTATCAACGCCAGATCAGCTAACCATACGGTAAGTTTTAAGAAAACCCAAAACTTGTTTGTTGAGATAACTTGTATTTTTTGTTGTCCTTTTTTTTAAACGGCTTCATGCTGGTCTTGTGATTAGATAATGTAGCCCAAAATCAGGTGTCATCCTCACGTTTTACATGGGGGAATTCCCACATGTCAGCCCCCTACGGTGATCATTTTTACGACTGTCCTAAGCGTTGGATTTCCCGATACATACCTTGTAATGAAAATCAAATTTCAGGCATTTCTTAAAAGTAGTCGGCGAAACTATGACTATGTCCTCGGGACTATTGGTAGGGGATTTCCCGATCCAAAGTCCGTCATAGTACATTAAAGCATAAGAGCCGTCAATTAAATATGTTTTTAAAAAAACAAATTAAGGCAATTTTGACCTCCTCCCTCCACTTTGTCAACAACTGTCAACAACTATCAAAAGTTCAAGGTTGTATTAAAAGGAAATTCGAATTTGTGACAACAAAAAATATTTCGCGAATGTCGATAAAACTTACATTTTAGATAAGTGAGGATCTGCCAGCTCGTAACACATGGGACTGGACAGAAAACCAATCCTGTTTGTTCCAATATTAACCATACATGGGGCTCTGGACGAAGTAACGCACTGCGCCCTCTATTCCTTTCAAGCCCCTTTCTCCCAAAATGAATATAAAATTTATTTTAAAAACATAATTTTTCAACTTAATCCAAATAATTTATTTTTTCAGACGCATGCGCTCAATTGAACAACACCTAAAAAAACACTTTTTCCCAATAAATCATTTATAAATTGTAAAACCGATCAATGGGGAGTGGGGCTGTATGGGGAGTGGGGCTGTATCGGGAGTGGGGCTGTACATTTGACAAAACATGCGTACAAGTAACACACTTTATAAGAATTCCTCATAGCCGCGCCTCCCCTCCCCCCCCCCCCGGGCCGGCAATTTACCCTTTTTTTTTTTCACGCCCCTGAACTCTATTAATATTCTAATGACACACCCGCTTGTACAATGCACATTTGTTTCACCAACTGTTTCAGAAAAGCAAGAGAAAATATAACGCACCATACGCTCTTGTGATATTTCTTCTTAAGAATCTCATTTAGCGCAGTTATCGGGAATGTTTATTTGGTGAAACCAGTGTCATCGTATTTTATTCATCTTCCCCTTGAAAAACCAGGAACAACTTATTTTGGGGGGTTGAGTTTGGAGGGTGGGTCTTAAAATTTGAAAGAATGAGTTGTCATCGCTAATGCGTTTATTTGTGTCATGTTTCAGCTCGGTAGGTTGACGGCAAGTGGATCAATTAGCCTTCTGAATTTTTTGCCAGTCAGCAAGCCACGAACAAAAGCGAGGTCAATATAAAGAATTTGAAATTGGAATTGATTTGAAAATCTAAAAACTTCTTCAAAAAAATTCCTCCATCTAAACTTTTAGATCAAAATAAATTACAAAAAGATATCTCAGTATTAATGAATAATATGGACAGCATGATGCTCCTACAAGCATGATGCCTCAAGAAACATTAGGCCTCGGACAACGATCAATTAGTGTGCCCATGCCTTTAGACGACACTGGTTGACGGATACTGTTGACAGGATTTTCTTTATCGCGGATCGCCAAGCTATGTTAACAAACTTCAAACACAGAGAGCCAAACCCTGTTAACAAACTTCAAAGACAGTGATCCAAACCATGTTAACAAACTTCAAACACAGAGAGCCAAACCATGTTAACAAACTTCAAACACAGTGAGCCTAACCATGTTAACAAACTTCAAACACAGAGAGCCAAACCATGTTGACAAACTTCAAACACTGTGAGCCAAACCATGTTAACAAACTTAAAACACAGTGATCCAAACCATGTTAACAAACTTCAAACACAGAGAGCCAAACCATGTTAACAAACTTCAAACACAGTGATCCAAACCATGTTAACAAACTTCAAACACAGTGAGCCAAACCATGTTAACAAACTTTAAACACAGTAAACCAAGTCATGTTAACAAACTTTAAACACAATGAACCAAGCCATGATGACAAACTTCCCAAACAGTGAGCCAAACAATTTTGACAAACTTCCCAAACAGTGAGCGATAGCAAATGTGTTATTTTGAACAACAGGATGTGCAAAGTTTTAAATATCGCTAAATGCATATGACTATTAATGGCCCCATACAAATTTGTTTGTTGTGTACGCGTATATGTGTGTGTGTGTGTGCAACCGCGTGTTTGGGTGTGTGCTTGTAGCGTTCATTGTCCACATCCAATGGATCGGTTGAGTTGAAGGTTTGGCTTATTTGCAGGGTTTTGTTATATTAAATGTATGAGTTAATTAAAGTAATTTTGGGGGGGTCTGGTTTAAATGACAGTATGAGTTAATTGAAGGGTCGGGTTAAGAGAAAGGTTTGGTAGAGAGAGGCGTTGAGTAAGGTGATCACCTTAAACGTGTTGGTTAAGGGTTCAGCTTTGAAAAGTGGTGGGTTTAATGAAAGAGTACGCGAGAAAACATTGGGGCTAGGCAAAGAATGAAGGGCGATGTTTTTAACGATACGGGCCTGAGTGTTACATGTCTGATAGAGATAAGTCTCAGAGATACAGGTCTGAGTGATACATGTCTGATAGAGATAAGTCTCAGAGATACAGGTCTGAGTGATACAGAACTGAGAGATACAGGTCTGAGAGATACAGTGGTCTGAAAGAGATAGGTCTGAGAGACACAGGTCTGAGAGATATAGGTCTGAGAGATACAGGTCTGAGAGATAGAGGTCTAAGAGATACAGGTCTGAGAGATACAGGTCTGAGAGACACAGGACTGAGAGATACAGGTCTGGGGGATACAGGTACGGGAGATACATGTATGAGATTTAGTCACATGGTTTTTGCGCTAGACCTGTTATGGTCATAAAAGATTACTACTACGGAAGAAAACTAAAGACACAATCATTTGATCACATACGGCAACACCAATCTCAGCCAGCATCAGACTGCACATTTCAGCGCACGTGTTGACCCCTCTCTGGACAATTGCCGGTTTGATGACCTCAAAGTTTGGGAAGATGTAGTAGCCAGCAGTTGGTTCAACGACCTTGACACCAGCCGACCGGAGCTCTCTGCATAAGACACAAAAGTTGTTTTTTTTGTTTTCTTTTTTCAAATGACTAGATCAACATTTTAACTGTCAGTTACCAAGGGGAACATTCTATTACCAAACGGTTCAATGTCAGTTACCGAGGGCAACGTTCTGTCACTAAACGGTTCAATGTCAGTTACCAGGGGGAACGATCTGTCACTGAAATATTACATTAAGAAATGGCGTCAGTGGTCCGTCGAGATTGCGCTCTTTATGCCCTTCCAAAAACACCCCTCCCCAACCCGGTATAGGGCCGCGGAGCGGCACGTCGGGGATGTCCCTTTGTCAGGACGGCCCCCACCCGAGTCTGCTCGACCAGGTCTCCGCCGGGGGCCGTCCTAACCCAAAGACACCCCGTCGGTCCGACACTGTGTTTGTACACAGTGCACACGATCGACTTTCTCAGGAGTCGGGATGGAAAATTTTACGTCCTAATGTCTTCCCCCACCCATCCCGGGGAAACGTTAGACGCCCTATAAGAGGGATTCTACAGTGGGTTTCCACAACGCAACTAATTCGCGATGCAGCTGGGACGAAACGGTTGCCTTGGAGCAGCTTCTCAGGGCTGCGTAGTAAGAATCATCGGCCAGAGGTTACCACCTTCGCCTCTCGCCTCATATCCATTAACGGCAACGATCTCTCACTAAAAGGTTCAATGTCAGTTTTCAGGGCAACATTCTGTCACTAAACCGTTCAATGTCAGTTACCAGGGGCAACATTCTGTCACTAAACCGTTCAATGTCAGTTACCAGGGGCAACATTCTGTCACTAAACCGTTCAATGTCAGTTACCACTGGCAACATTCTGTCACTAAACCGTTCAATGTCAGTTACCAGTTGCAACATTCTGTCACTAAACCGTTCAATGTCAGTTACCAGTTGCAACATTCTGTCACTAAACATTTAAATGTCAGTTCATTGACGTTTAAGTTTGGACAGTTCGCAGTTCTATTTTTTTTTAAATAAATAACATAGAAATTAATTTCTAAAAAAAGGGCTAAGGATTAGAAGAAAAAAAACACAGGGCAACTAATTGACAGCGTAAAAACATGACACAATAAATGATGTAGTATTCTAAAGGCAGATAAAGCAGAGACCCGCATAATTAAATGAATGCACTGTTAAACCCAGGACATCAGACCATGGCTTACATTTAAAATGTCTGAGACAAGCACCTGTGTAATGTGACATAATGACTGTTCTGTTAAACACAGAACATCAAACCGTGGCTTACATTTAAAATGTCGATGTCTGCACATCCAAAGTTATCACGCAAAATAAATAGAAAATAATATTTTCGTACAATGGTAATGGCACCCGATAAATTTGTGTATTGTCAGTCGCAATATATTTATGAAAAAGCCAGTGGTTCTCATTGGGGGTGGTACCACTCAGACTATGAGAGATTAGTTGTATAGCATTGCAAAATCAAAAGACCTCGCATTACAACGGAATGAATTGTCTCTCAAGAAAATGAATATTATTTATCGCTGTCTAAAGTTTTAAAACAGATGAAGGTTTGGATCCAGACAACGAAAAACGTATGCTGTGTTAGAGCTATTCTGTCAATTTAAGATAATTACCCCATCAATGGCTTCAACCGTTCGCTCTTTCTTTCGGGAACAAAAAAAAAAATCATTGCCTGATGTCCGTGACTATTAGTTTTGTTATTTATGGCAAACATCTGGAATCGAAAAAAAGGCAGATTTAAATGTTAGCATTTGTTGACAATGATTGACTTTTCTTGACACCCGTTGTCGAGAAAGATGCTAATAGTTGAAAATTATGCTTCTATTGTTGCTTTCAATGACGTACGTGAAACCTATGCTTTTTTTTTTTTTTTTTTTTTTTTGTGCTGACTCAATGACTATATAACTGATTTAACTTTACTAAGCCATTGCAATAAGAATAATTGACCATTAAAGAAATTAGATATCGAAAACACTTCCTAAATAGTGAACCCAATAAGCTACTCTTCATCAAATTAATCAGATCATTATTGAATCAATGCAAGTATTGTGTCTCGTTACTTTAAAAAAAAAATGTTTACAATTGTTGATTTTATTGTGTAATTATCTGCCATAGAGGGCTGTGCTAACTATGGTCTTAGAATTTTTACAAGTAAGTCAACAGGGGGCGGTCGGGCAAGCTTATAGGCCCCAGGGGTCGCGATGTTTGAGAACCACTGAACTAAAATTTCTTTATAAAATGCAGACACATTTAAACACTTTAAAATTCTTAATATTTTTTATTAGTTTGAAATAAATATTATTTTATTTTATAAAGTGTTTTTAAAAATACAAATAATCTGACTAATATGTGTGTCGGGAGTAGATCACAATTAAATTTGGCTTACACCACAAGGAACAGAGCGCAGAGACTAATGGCGTTCACGGTGGGGCATCTCTATTGTCTCTATTGTTTTTAACGGTACTCAAATGACGGTATCAATAAGTCTTTAAATTTGAACGTCAGTAAAGTGGCGTCATTACCTTATATGTTTCTTTGTTAGGTTTTGTCATCATATCAAGTGTTTGTTTTCGAATTCCTTAAGGCCAATGCAATATTTTATAACAATTCAAACATTTACACACACACACAATCAAAGCAATAGCACACACACACATAAACACACACCTAAACACAGACTCTGCAAATGCTTGGGCTTAACACCTGTCTATAGTTATCTATACTTGAGAATTACCAAATGTGTCTTCAAAGATGTTTTGTCTATAAAACAAAAGGGAAATTGACGTCATATCTACCTTGCACAGAACTGCCCCACGGCTCTCATGATTGACGTCATACCTACCTTGCACAGAACTGCCCCACGGCTCTCATGATTGACGTCATACCCACCTTGCACTGAACTGCCCCACGGCTCTCATGATTGACGTCATACCTACCTTGCACAGAACTGCCCCACGGCTCTCATGATTGACGTCATACCTACCTTGCACAGAACTGCCCCACGGCTCTCATGATACGAGTCGTGTGCCGGATGTAATCGTCACAGTCTGGGAGACTCCGTAACACCTGGGAATTATATTCATAATGTTACCTGTATTGTAAGACACAATTTAGTCAATCGATAGGAGGGACAGCAACCCATTTTGGCAATGGGATTTTGGCAATGGGATTTTGGCAATGGGATTTTGACAATGGGATTTTGGCAATGGGATTTTGGCAATGGGATTTTGGCAATGGGATTTTGGCAATGGGATTTTGGCAATGGGATTTTGGCAATGGGATTTTGGCAATGGGATTTTGGCAATGGGATTTTGGCAATGGGATTTTGGCAATGGGATTTTGGCAATGGGATTTTGGCAATGGGATTTTGGCAATGGGAT
>CAXITT010000040.1:1712883-1745286 GCA_964033795.1 Lymnaea stagnalis
GGGGGGGGGGGGATGTGGGTGTCGGGGGGGGGGAAGTGCCCCCCCCCCCCCGGAGATATAGCTAAATTAAACCCTGATGGGATGCCATCCATCGAGCATTGTTAAAAAAGGCTGAAGGAATCATCGCAAACATAAGCTAATTTTAAGCTATCTAACGGATAGGGCGTCATCTTCACGAAGATGCATAGGTTGATACATTTATGTTGCATGAAAAATGACGAATTAGGTGCCCTTTGAAGATGAAGCTCGGGGTGGGGGAGCTTTTTTGCCCAATCCTTTCGCACGGCTACGGGGCTTACACAAAGAAAACTGTGATGTTATTTCTCCGATAACCAAGCCTTCAAATCTTACAGACTGCAAATACTCACATATTATGACATTAAAATCTTATGTGCAAGCTTGGTATTTCAATGTCACCAAATCTCAAATAAATAGTAGGTCTATGACAGTATACAGCTGTGTACAATACTCTTATAAATGCAAATGATTTACCGCAAATCCCCAAATGATTATTGAAATAAAACAGTAACGACTTCTAATAATTATTTTGTTTACATTAAAGAATAAATCATAAGATCATATTGTAGCAGTAGGTTCTATTTTCGCTAACGAAAACACTGAAAAGTTTAAATAAAGGGCAAATATATTTATATGTATTTAAGAGGATTGTAGAAAACAAAGGGGGATAAAACACTTCAATTTACCTCCGCGAACGCAGCTTGCATTGGGGCAGGGGCACAAGAGTAGCTGTGACTAGCGGCATTTCTCACCATGGATTTCAGCACGGACAGTTCTTTAGGGAAGATGTTGTAACCTATCTGTAAAATTGCAAAAGGACTTTCAATCAATAAGAGGGGAACCCCCACCCCCCCCAACCCCCCACTTTTGACGGCTTTTTTTATGGGAACAGCTATAAAGATAACTAGCAAAACATTCCACACCAGAATCAATTCTAAAAAGTAACAATGAAAATCACCAACTGCCAATATCTAATTTAAAAAAGTTAGGATAGTGTGGTCGTCATTAAGCGTGTGTTTCTCAAAGTGGTGATCTGTAACAGACGTGCAATTGCTGCTGAGCATTCAGTAACCAATTCGCAAATAATGATCGAAAAAAACTCAAAATTAAACATGTCGTACATCATTCTGGCTTGAGTCTTTATTTCCGCGGATACGTAACAGTGAAAAGTTTGTGGAACTCTGCATTAAAATAGAAAAGCTGTTTAGCACTCTCCGCAAAATACAAGTGTGTTGGACTGCGATAAAGCGTTTAAGAAGATTAATTAGGCACAAACAAATTGTGTTGATCAAAATAAATACTTTCAGCTTTAATGGTGATCATAAAGAATACAAATTATGTAAAGGTATAAATTAAATTTACATATATACGCACACTTATATGAATGTATCCTACCTAAAAATTATAGAAAGAGTGGGCGCAAGTCCCTGACGAAAACAAAGCTCAGAAGAACGGAGATGATGTAAGTGGAAGTAAAATTTAATAAAACAGGAAAAAGACATGGAAACTATGATATTTTGTTTATGCCGTATGGAGTCAAGGTACCAAATGTTGTAATTAATTTATTTTTTTCCAAATAAATTCTATCCGGTGTATTACTGACATAAAGTATAACAGTAAATACAATTTCTAAAATTCCATTGTGGTTAGTAATATTGAAATTTTTGGAAACTGGACAAAGGGCGACAACCGGCCTCTCCACCATATAACTTAACGCACTTTTCCCAAAGGATGGTGTAAATTAAGTTGCGACTTGTGCAGGTAAAACCATCTTTGAGTCTCAATATTTCAAGAGAAAAAGTGACCTCAACTTCAATCAGATATAGGGACATGTGTTACAAAGCTACGTTTGCAACTCTTGGTGCCCATATGTGCTTTAATAGCTGAGAGATGGCTTCCAACAAGTATGTCTCAAGGCTAATGTCCCCCCGGAAAGCGAAAAGAGGAGGTTTTGAAATCTCATTGGTGACAGGATCTGCCATTATAATGGAATGTTTTTTGAGAACCAGAAAACGAGCCATAAGGTTATGCGGAAGAATATTTTTAATAAACTTAGACCTATCCCCGTTATCAGACTGAGTCGCTTTAACTCGAGTGACAGATGCCTCTTTAAAATTTGCTCAGATTATAACCTCCGTCGGAAAAAAATCAAACATTTCTGTCATCCTTCCCCAAAGAATACCATGTGGGGGGAAGTATGGTTACACAAAGATTAATTATTTTTAAAGCAAACGTTAATATCACCATTGGTATTTATTGTACTGACCCTCCATCCACCTGCACTCGCCCACTTGGACATACCGGAGCTTAGGATGGCGCCTTCTGGGTAGATCTGAAAGAAACAAGTGTCATTAAAACAAGAAAACATCGGGGATGAGCATAGCTTGTCTGAAAAGCTTTGAAATCTGGTGAAGCTTTATTTACTTAAACAATGACATACAAAGTTAGGACACATTGACATTTGACATTACCCACACATATTACACACATTCACTTACTTTGGAAACATTGTTCTAGTACTTAAGACATGAATATACCTATTACCTTACACAGAGACATGTGACCACCCTTGTAGTGGGTTCGGGCGTAGATCTCATCACTGAGGACTATCACGTTATGCCTCCTGCATACTCCTCTGTGGAGAAATGAGAATCTGACTCAAAGCAAAAATTTAACTATAATTGTATTTATAAATTATCTAAACCATGGGGGATTTCTTACATACCAAAAAAAAAAAAACTTTGAGAGTCCTGCATCGTAGCTAGGATGTGACATATTTACATAAGGGGAGTCCTTGTAGGATGGGACATATTTACATAAGGGGAGTCCTTATAGGATGGGACATATTTACATAAGGGGAGTCTTTAAAGGATGGGACATATTTACATAAGGGGAGTCCTTGTAGGATGGGACATATTGGATGGAGCGAGTTCTAGAGAATAAAGAGAGCCTTTTTTAGAATTTGCATCGTAATATCTCCCACCGATTCCGAGAAATGTGGCAGGCATCACATCTATACTAGCTAACGGTTGCAAGCACCACATCCACACTTGCTAAAGGTGGCAGGCATCACATCCACACTAGCTAAAGGTGGCAGGCATCACATCCACACTAGCTAAAGGTGGCAGGCACCACATCTTCAATAGCTAAAGGTGGCAAGTACCACATCTACACAGCTAAATGTGGCAGGCATAACATATAGAACACCCAAAGATGGCATGTACTTATTCTACACTAGCTAAAGGTGGAAGGCATCACATCTACACTAACTAACGGTGGCAGGCATCACATCTCTACTAGACTAGCTAAAGGTGGCAGGCACCACATCTTCAATAGCTAAAGGTGGCAAGTACCACATCTACACAGCTAAATGTGGCAGGCATTACATCTACAACACCCAAAGATGGCATGTACTATATCTACACTAGCTAAAGGTTGCAGGCATCACATATACACTAGCTAAAGATGGCAAGCACCACACCTACACTAGCTGAAGCTGAAATGTCGCCGTTCCCATACCTCACTGGGCACGGCCGAAAAAAACTTTTTAATTTTGATTGAATTATTTTCGATAAACAAGGTGTATCCAATGAAAGTACATTAACAATGGAAATATCATAACCTAGACACTGGAACGGGAGGATATATCATTCTGTATCTGTATTTGATAAACTTCGAAGAGATGGGCCATGTAACTAAGTGCCCATATTGTAAGCTCAACAAGTGTAATGCATGGAATTTCTTCTTGTTGTGTTTGGCGAAGGGGAGGGGGGCTGCCATTGAGTTTCAAATATTTCATTTTGGTATTCTCGTTAATAATAAAAAAAATATTTTACTTAACCCAACTGTAAATTTATTTCTAGTTTATCGAATACTAATGCCTTTCTATTTTTTGTGTTCATTTTCCTTTTCTTTTTTTGATGTTGTAAATAGCAAAAGTTATTTGATAAATTTGGGGGGGGGGGGAAGGGGGGGGGAGGGGGGGGGGGGGAGACGCACAAAACCTTATTCGTTTTTATTGTCTTTTAAATTTACTTTATTGTTCAAATTATAAAATAAAGGTCAAATGGTTCTAATGTATGCAGCTAGGCTACGGAATCGATCCACTGACCACTCAACTCTGACACTGTCAACATTGCGCTGAAGAGCTCGTGTGTCTCAAATGTAAATTATTTACCAAGTATTTATGATCAGTTTTGGCTTCNTAATTGAAAGAAAAGTAAAAATCGTTATTACTGCCGTGATCTCATAGTAACAGTATTTCACTTCAGAAATATATCCGAAAATCTCCATTGGGGAGGGGGGTGGGGGTGGGGGTGGGGGGTAAACGTGTAAATATATTTACACGTTTTGTACGTGTTAAAGTTAGCGTTCTTTTTTTCCTGCTGAATGTGGCTTTTAAGGAAATCCTGGATTACTTCCGGTATTGTTAGAGGAAAAATTTCAGTTTAGAGCATAAATGGCGGATAATCATGTCTGCCGGCAGAATACAAGTCTTAATTACAAGATGACTTTTTTAAAAAAAAAATTAAGTTTACCTGAAATATTTGCATAATTAATTAATTTTGTTTAAGGTACAAAAAGTTGGTAACGAATGTGGCGCAAATGCTTTAATGGTAATTTGATTTTTTTTTTAAATTTAATAGGCGCCATTCAGATACTTTGTCTACATTAACTTCAGATCACAAGTGGCCAAAACTCAGCCCTAACCAAGTAATTAAAAAGAAACAACAACGAAAACAACAACAACAAAGATCTGAAGTTTGCCAATGACAGAATAGTTTTGGGTTTGGGTTAGATTTTCTGTGGGTTTTTTTTTTGCTGGATAATGTTTTCTGCTGGATGTAGTCAGATAACAACTTCATGGTGTACCAATTAGATGTTTATTACATACAGTGAAATCAACCCATAATGTACAATGAACTATTTAGTGTTTGAGTTGATTGAAATAACGTTCAGCATATAAATCACTAGTCAGTGTTGTGATCAAGTGAGAGACTATATCCGAAAGAAACTGGGGTGACATAAGGCTAGACCAGCGGTTCTCAACCTGTCGGTCGCCACCCCTTTGGGGGGTCGCACGACCCTTTCCCAGGGGTCGCCTAAGACCATCTGAAAACACATATGCCTTAGTTATGAAGTAGAAAAGGAAATGATTTTGTGGCTGGGGGTCGCCACAACATAAGAAACTGTATTAAGGGGTCGCGGCATTAGGAAGGTTGAGACCCACTGGGCTAGACGGGTTATTGGCCATCGGAATCTATTAGACAACGAAATATACGATCATATTATCATGTAATTGACTCGTGGAAAAGTCTCTCAACTCCAGCGACGCCGCTGGTGAAAGAAAGACTGTATCGTCCAATTAATGTTTCAGGGTCAAAAGCTAAGTAAAGAGGGTGGTTTGGGATAGGGATGACTGAGACCATGGGCGCCCGCAGAAAATTTCTAGGGAGGGGCAAAAAATATCGATTAACTTTCCAGGAGGGGGGAGGGGCAAAAAGATTTTAGTAATGTTTTAATATAGTTTTAATTTACTGTAGCGTATGTGTATGGTGAACGAACGGACAGGACATCAGCTTAGTTACTTTCTCTTTATTTTCTCTTTACTTTAATAATTTTTCTGTCTATTTTTGTCTAAATTTTTTTTATCCAATCAATTTAGGGGGGGGGGGGCAAGTGCCCCCTCTTGCCCCTACCTGCGGGCGCCCATGACTGAGACTGCCTTATTCTCAAAGATATATATAAACAATGATGATAATAATCTCGCCCAATCTCTTTAGTCTGCCTCAGAGAAAATAACACCATCGTCTCGTTCATACTAAATAGCACTATAACAGTCCATAACTATAACTATACCGTCCAATTTACTGAGGACATTATAAAATCTGTGTACTCACGCGAGAGCCTTCAAGTGTTCCTCTGTATAGCACGTGCCAGCTGATTAGATAGGGACACAACAACAACAACAAAAGTTTAATATTTATGTAATATAATAAAATACGTTTGAAATGTATTAAAGCAATTAGAGGCAACTTGTTTTAAATGTGATATTCTGTTCATTCATTTTTCCTACATCATAAATGTGCTGTAACCAATGTCTAACTTACTTGGGTTGCAGGGGTTGGTCAGGATCAACAGTTTGTGGTGCGTCAACTTGTTTTCTCTGATCACCTACAAGAATCAGTTTAATGCTTATTTTTTTTTAGATATTTATATTGAAGTCTGGTTTTGTTTAAGTGAACATATTTTAGAACGAACTCCTGTAGTGAATAAATTACATAGCTTATAACTTTAAAAAAAAAAATTGTATGCATAGTTTAGCTGTAATTATGGTTTAATGTGGCGTCTTTGCTTTCCACACTGACGTTTAAAAAGTGGAATTAATTTCTTTTTTTCTTTCTTCATAATATTTAAATTGATGATCCACCAATAGATTAAAAGAAAAGCATTGTCAAGAGCAAAAAACCAAAGGCAACTAACATTTTAAAAACAAAAAGAAAATGAACGAAATTACTCTTAAGCATGGGTTCTCAAAAAAAGAAAGCTAGACCACAAGGAAATTTCTACATTTTAAATAGTTTCATTCCAAAAAAAAAAGTCGAAATTATAATTTCCAATAGATTTAATTTTATGGAATATTTTTGAGTTGTTGGTTTAAATAATGTTCTGAATTGATCCCATTTTCAAATAAAGATGGGGTTCCCAACCTTTTCTAGACCCTCTGACGTGATCCTCCACTCATCCTCCTCACAACTCTCTACCACAAAGGGGGAATGGCCTGACAAAATGGCTTGTGATCGATAGGTTGTCCAGGAAGGAGAATTGATCAAAACGTCTGAATAC
This sequence comes from Lymnaea stagnalis, assembly GCA_964033795.1. NCBI lineage: Eukaryota > Metazoa > Mollusca > Gastropoda > Lymnaeidae > Lymnaea > Lymnaea stagnalis. The sequence continues at coordinate 1,719,748 of CAXITT010000040.1, forward strand.
GAGACGAAGAAACAACGGAGAGAATACCGGTATCCATTTTAAGATTAAACAAACAAAAAAATCCTTGACAAAATCTAAATCTTAAATTAAAGATCTTTTGAAGCGTCAGTGACGCCAGTAAAATACGCGAGCCCTTACTTAACAATAAACTCAATGGTGTATTTATTTTCAAATTGTTATAGGATTGGGGAGAGTGATTTGGTAGATGAAGAAGCATAAGAGAAAAATATATTCTATTTATCTCAAGATATTTCTGGATATATGGGCGCTGAAACGGGAGACTAATTACAAATTTAAAGCGTATGAATGTACTGAATGATTGTGAGGATTGAGTGCTCATATAAATTCCCCACTTTGCTTCCTATGGCCGAAAAGAAGTTGAGCATTCAATAATATGACATGAAAAGAAGTTGAGCATTAAATAATATGACATGAAAACAAGTTCAGCATTAAATAATATGACATGAAAAGAAGTTTAGCATTCAATAATATGACATGAAAACAAGTTCAGCATTAAATAATATGACATGAAAAGAAGTTTAGCATTCAATAATATGACATGAAAACAAGTTTAGCATTAAATAATATGACATGAAAACAAGTTCAGCATTAAATAATATGACATGAAAAGAAGTTTAGCATTCAATAATATGACATGAAAACAAGTTCAGCATTAAATAATATGACATGAAAAGAAGTTTAGCATTCAATAATATGACATGAAAACAAGTTTAGCATTAAATAATATGACATGAAAAGAAGTTTAGCATTCAATAATATGACATGAAAAGAAGTTTAGCATTCAATAATATGACATGAAAACAAGTTTAGCATTAAATAATATGACATGAAAACAAGTTCAGCATTAAATAATATGACATGAAAAGAAGTTTAGCATTCAATAATATGACATGAAAACAAGTTCAGCATTAAATAATATGACATGAAAAGAAGTTTAGCATTCAATAATATGACATGAAAACAAGTTTAGCATTAAATAATATGACATGAAAACAAGTTCAGCATTAAATAATATGACATGAAAAGAAGTTTAGCATTCAATAATATGACATGAAAACAAGTTCAGCATTAAATAATATGACATGAAAAGAAGTTTAGCATTCAATAATATGACATGAAAACAAGTTTAGCATTAAATAATATGACATGAAAACAAGTTCAGCATTAAATAATATGACATGAAAAGAAGTTTAGCATTCAATAATATGACATGAAAACAAGTTCAGCATTAAATAATATGACATGAAAAGAAGTTTAGCATTCAATAATATGACATGAAAAGAAGTTTAGCATTCAATAATATGACATGAAAAGAAGTTTAGCATTAAAAAATATGAAATGAAAAGAAGTTTAGCATTAAATAATATGACATGAAATCAACGCAAAGGATAAAGCACATTGCGGGGTCCTACAGGTTGAAAAAAAAAGACTAGTTTTTCAAAAATTACTTGAAATATATTTTTGTAGAATCTACATCAATGGTCGGCAATCCCAATGGTCCACACCCCCAACGGTCGGCAACCCCAGTGGTCGGCAACCCAATCTAGGTGTTGGAAACCCCAGTGGTTGGAAACCCCAATGGTTGGAAACTCCAATGGTTGGAAACCCCAGTGGTCGGAAACTCCAATGGTTGGAAACCCCAGTGGTTGGAAACCCCAGTGGTTGGAAACTCCAATGGTTGGAAACCCCAGTGATTGGAAACTCCAATGGTTGGAAATCCCAGTGGTTGGAAACCCCAGTGGTTGGAAACCCTAGTGGTTGGAAACCCCAGTGGTTGGAAACTCCAATGTTTGGAAACCCTAGTGGTTGGAAACCCCAATGGTTGGAAACCCCAGTGGTTGGAAATTCTAGTGGTTGACAACCCGCGACATCGGAACCAAAATAGATGCAGCCTTTTAAAAAACAAAGAAACGTCTCTCTAGTGACCTTTAAACGATCTTCTCTTGCCTGTGGCGCCCAAAATAATTTCTTATCATATTTAAATTATTACAAAATTGCTTCTGACTCTAAAAAGGTCGCCGACGCATAACCTAAATGTTTACTTACATCGTACTTGTAAAAAACTGTACTTCTACTAAAACTCTAGACTAAACATTTAACTCTACTTGTAATTAAACTTTTCTAGGACTAAAACTGTACTTTTACTTAATTATTCACTCCCACCCTAACTCCTGCAAATTACGTCAGATATCAACACCCTAACATCGCAGTGAAACGTCTCCTAGCTTACAACAACATCATAAAGTCGCAGTGAAACGTCTCCTAGCTTACAACAACATCCTAACGTCGCAGTGAAACGTCTCCTAGCTTACAACAACTCCCTAACGTCGCAGTGAAACGTCTCCTAGCTCACAACAACATCCTAACGTCGCAGTGAAAGTTCTCGTAGCTTCTCACCTCCGTTGAAGATCATCATGAGAAGAAAGATCAGCTCTTTGCTTCCAGGGCCGACTATGACGTCATCTGGCTCACATGCGAATTTGTCGTAATGTTTGTGAAACTCACAAATTCCCTGTCTGAGCTCCGGTAAACCTTTGGGAGATAGTGAGGGAATGTTGATTATTGTTTCCAATGTAACTTTTTATTTGCTTTTATTAGATGAGCATCGATTCTCTATACCAGGGACTTTCAATCTTTTTAAATATTTTCTTTTTAACCAACGCTGATACAAGATCAAAATCAAGAATAATTCATACATTTATAATCAATGAAACTGTCTATTAAAAACATCTGAGACACACTTTTGTTTTCTTATCGAGATCAATATATTTCTTCATGCTTCATTTGAACAAGGGATAAAAAAAATCTTGATTTCATGTACGTACTTTTCTGACATAGTCTAATTACATTCATTCATTATGCTTAAGTAATTTTAAGACCTACTTTAAAAGCTGAACTGTAACTAAGTCGCAGAGTTTATATTCTATAAAAAGCAATTTTAGGATTTATTGTTCTATTTTAAAGTCAATTTAATGCCGTGTTTTTTTTTGGTGTGAATGTATTGCCAACATTTTTAATGAACTCAAATGACCTGACATTGAACAAATTCCCTAGAAACGTCAGAACTAGCTTCGATAGAAATTTAAACTAGCTTACCTAGAACTGCTAGATATTATACACATCTATAAATTAGCTGACCTTGAACTGCCAGGTATTCACCTACAGAGGCGTGTTTCCGGAGTGCAGTGACCGCGTTCTCAAACACTGGAAATGGAGACTGGCCAAACCCAAAATGGCAAATTTCTTGTCCCTGTCGGCATGTACAAAATGTTTTTTTTTTTAAAAGTGCAGCTAGCTGTCAGGTCTTACTTCAGGGCTTCAAATTTAGTTTCTAAATAGATATCGGCCATTGGGCATTCATTACATATTGCCCCTTTTATTGTCATTAACGTTAATTCTTTGTATTTCGTAGCGTTAGAATGGGGAAAAAAATTAAATTCAAGGATTCCAAACCCGAAATTGAGTCGAGGAGGGTTTCTGTGGGTTCGCTTCTCATAGAGTAAACCAAGTGAAATAGGATTTTTAAACAGCTTTCGTTTTAAATGGGTATATCTAAAACTTTGAATAATTTCACAATACACTCATGCAGAGCCTGTGCAATATAAGACCCCAAAAAATAATTCAAAACTAAAGCTTTTCACCCTGGGCCTGATTTTTCTACAGACTAATTAAGGCCTACAAAATTGAAAGGGTAATTTTTTCTATATTGTATATTGAGGGCGGCATTGGGAGCCAACTGTGTAGTTTTTTCGTAGGAGTATGCGGCAAAAATATTGACCCACTCCGGGCGCCACTAAGGCAACAAAAAAAAAAAGGAGTGGGGGTGGTCGTCTTCTAGATCAGCTTATATTGCATGGTGGATCCGCCCCAAGGTAAGACTATTAATCAAACCAGTCTGACAAACACGAACCTCTCTCAACAGAGATTTGATTTTCTCATTAAACATCAGGTTGGAAGCTGATCCGTACTGTTGATCTATCAGATCGGGTCTCACGATTGGTGTAGCCGGAGTGTCCATCTTGATGTGGTCAACTGACGGAGTAATCATGATACATTTACATCGTCCAAATAGTCCATGGAATTACATCAGTAACAATTTTCTTTATTATCTGAACGACATTTTAAAAAAAAAATAACATCTTCATTAAGGCTGAAATGTACAATATATATTTTTTCTCCTAAATAATCGAATGACCTACCTTAAACCAGAGTTGATAATGTTAAATTTTACAGTGACTTAAATCCAGCTTAGGCTTTAGGGTGAATGTCCAAGACAGCACGATGTCTTTTATCCAGTGATGGCAACGGATGTTTGGTTACACCACGCTGAGACTAACTAAACATTACTGACACACTGACACACTCTGAGTTCCTTTTCAGGGTCGGAGTTTTCACGGCGTCAGCTGTTTAACAAAATAGACGCGAGACATGTGTTGGTAAGAGGACCAAAATGAAATTTTTTCCTCCATAACGTTGACCGTAACATTGACCTACATTGGGTATCAGCTCTCTGCAGATTTCAAGGTCAGGCATGATCTAAAGTGACTGAAGCAGGTCTGCACAACGTTCGACCCGCCAGCACCCACTTTGCGGTCCACGAAGTCATGAAATATTCTTTATTATTATCATTTTATTAATAGCTTTTCTCCCTGTCCTATTATCCTTCGGCCCGCACAAGTTTTTCATAAAGTATTACGGCCCGGCTTACATCTGAGATGTGCAGACCTCAATCTAAAGTCAGGGTTTCCCAACCTGGGTAACAAGGAATGAGGAATGAAGATATAACAACATATTTAAATGTTTTTAGTTGATACATTTTTTCCCTCCATTATAACATTTTCTTTCATGAAATAAGTCTTGAATTTATTCTTTAAGTAGTTCAGTTTTTTTTGTAATGCAATTTAATAAATTAGAATTTCCTTATTTTTACATTTTAAATTGCGATGTTACTTTTGTAGGGGGTATGAGACTTAGAGCCATGCCATTTAATTTTTTAGTTATGATATAAATTTGTATTTTTACATGGTGATGACCAGAGGAAAGATTGGTAACCAAAGGCCTAGGCCTTCTATCCGTGTGGGTTTTCTTTTAAAGCGTATTTAAAAGTGCGTGTGAAGAAGAGATTATCCTGCGTGCAGTAGAATCAAAGATCCAAAAGACGTTTTACTGCTAATAGACAACGGGTATTTCCAATATCGAAGGGAAACAACTCTGATTTAATGACAGCTAATGTTTGCATGATTAAGTCAAGGTTTGTGTCTTTGACTTAAAGTTACATTCATAATAAATTAATTTGTAACAAACATTTGGCAAGTTATTGGCAAAATTAAATACAATTTTAGGTAACCTATGCTTATATTAATAATGCCCATTGGTTATCTCTTCACTTTATCTGATGTAAATCTTAACAACCCGAGACTAACTTATTTTATTTTTTACTTGACGTTATGATATGACGGTATTAATTTAAAAGTAAAAGTATTAATTAATAATTTAAAAACGACTATCATCGTTTAAAGGGTCCACCGTAGTCTTTCTTGTAGTAACAGTGCTCTTAGTGATCAGTTGTCATTGAGTGGTGCTGATAAGTGTTACTACTACTAACAGTGACAGTTGAGTTCGTAAAACAACATTTGGTAAAATCGGAGGACGGTACCCAAGATGGCCACCATCTTGGTTGACACACCCAGTTAATACTGTCACTAAACCTATCCCTAAATCGATCCCTATGCCTAACCTGAATCCTAAATTGATCCCTATGCCTAACCTGAACCCTAAATCGATCCCTCTACCTAACCTGAACCCTAATTCACTGCAACTATGGTGGCCATCTTGGGTACCGTCCTCCAATTTAGCCCAACATTCAAATCAATAGGCCCAGCTGAGACTGCTGGGCCTATGCCTGATTTGTGCCTTGTGCCTCTTCTATGCCTGCGCTTCTATCAAAAACTGACCTAATGTCCAAGTGCATCAAGCATGTCATTGTTTGTTGTGATTCATTATTGATTTTTTAATATATTATTGTTATAATTAAATTAATATATAATTCATCATAATATTTTATTTTGATTAGGGCCTATATAAGAAACTTTCACTTTCATTCATTGAATCAGTCAGGTGATTAAATGCCCTTTAATCAAATGTCATTGCACTTACACAGCCTACATCATTTTTTATTATTACCTTATTCATTCCATCACAATGGAAAAAAAATTGATATGTTATCCATTATGCAAATGAAAATAGGTATTAATCCCATTTACTATATTCCTTTTTTTCAGAATTATGGCAGGACTTAGTGTATTTAGATGCTTAAGATCTCACAAACATTTTACTCAAATCATAAATAATCCAGAAAGTACATGTCATGTTCATCATAAAATAAGTAAACTGCTTTTGACAAATTTGTACCACAAAAAAAACTTTCATACATCAAAAGACAAGCTCCTTCGTGCCTTGAGTCGACTAGAATCTCGTGGAGTTCTCAAGCTGTCAGGAAAAGATACAGCTGGCTATCTCCAAGGTTTGGTCACTAATGATGTGCAGCAGCTGGTTGAGAAATCTCCAGCTGTACAGTATACCATGATGCTCAATGTTCAGGTGGTTCACTGTTTGTGTTTGTCTTGCTGTCTATTACATAGCTTTAAATTTAATATTTAGAAATTGAAGACACATGCTGATGAGCATTGTTAAAGTGCTAGTTATAAGTGAAGTTTACATTTTAAAAGCTTTTTTATAAACAATTCAGAAGTAAAGTTTAAAATGTCTAAAAGCTTTTTTATAAAAAAGAAATGACCAATTTATTTAATTATAATATGATTTATTTTTAAAAACATATTTCACTTCTTCACTCCAGGGCCGCGTTTTATATGATTTGTTTCTGTATAACATCACTAATGAGGGAGGGTCAACAACACTACTAGTAGATGTGGACAAATCAGTGAAGGCTGAGCTGGTACAAGTTCTCAAACGATACAGACTGAGAAAGAAGGTCAAAATATAAAAAATTTAATTCTTAAACTATTAAATGTTTATTCTGATTTTGCTTACTGTTATGGAGCAATTTATTATGAATAAGTGATATAGCACATTTTTTATTGAGCACTTCATTATCATTAAGATAGTTAGCTATATCTTATAAAAAGATTTTTTTTAAATGAATTTGCTGAAATTCTCAGAGTTTTTAAATCACCTTAAAGTCTTGCCCCTTGTAAGGAAATAGAATTACATTGTATTGAGCTTTAATCAGTGTGTTAACTCATTCGTTCATCACCATGGCAATAAAGCCAATAAAGGGCTCTGACCTGCATCACAACATCCTTCTGCTCAGACCATTCTATGACCTTCCATTTCTATTAAGAGACTTTCAGGTGATGCACGTCCATCTTTCCAACATCAACCCAATTTGCTCTTAGTCTGCAAAGTTTTCTAGCCACTGTTAGAGCTTTTTTTAGTTGTTTAGGTGGGTTGAATGGAATATGTTAAAAACTTTTCACCCACCAAAACTTCAAAGTAGAATATAAAATTGTTTGTCATTAAATAAGTAAGGTATCTAATTTCAACTTTATATATCTCATTCAGTGGGCTAGTTAAATCATTACAAGTGGTAACTATTTATTTTATAAAAGTTTAATGTGTACTCAAATTTCTTTGATAATATCCATATGTTTGATTGTGTATTCTAGTCTAATAAAAGGGATGTTATCTACAGGTAGATATTTCTGATGTGAGTGACCAGTACAGAATATGGTCGCAATGGAGCGATGGTAGCTCTGAGCAAAGCAACATCCAGCAGCCTAACATATTTAGTTTCCATGATCCAAGAGTGCCAATGTTAGCTAGAAGGATAGTTGCAGAACAAGATAATTTAGGTGCATCTTATCTGATGATTATAACCTTTCTCAGTTTATCTCAATTACTTCAATTGGTTTAGCATTACATTTTTTTACAATTTTGCTTTTTCTCAATATATTTTTGTTCCTGTTATTGAATGTGTGTACAGATTGCTCTGTAAAAATGATAAAGATAACAATAACCTTCTGACATATCTAAAGACTGCTGGCAAATGATAAAAGAAAATATGGGCATTTAGCTAAAGAGTGTGTTCCAAACAAGATTGTAACACTAAAATTAAATGTTGCAGGTATTGAGGATAGAACTGAACAAGACTACAGGGTACAGAGATTCAAGCTAGGAATCCCAGAGGGAATCACAGACTTACCACCTGGTAATTGCCTCCCTTTAGAGAGTAACTTGGATTTGATGAACGGAGGTAATCACCCAATGAAAATATTTTCTTATCTTCTTTTTTTTTTTATACATGATGCTTGAAACTAGAAATCAAGCTATTTAGGCTTGTATTTTCATATCTTAAAGTTTATAACATAGGAAATGAGATATTTGCAAGCAGATAAGATACCAAAGGCTTTATAATATATATTTGACCTGACTTTTTAGCTGGAAATTATGCATTGAAAACAGGGTAGATAACTAATAACCAGGTTAGATGTATCTTTCTTAGGAATATTTTCCCACACAAAATAATTAAGTAACTTTTTCTGTATGCAAAGAATTCCATAATATGAATATATTAACGAGTCTTTCAAATTAGACTGCAAAATGAAGTTAAATTTGTTTTTTACTTAAGTTGGCAATAGTTTTTGCAACCCAACTCCTAGCTACGATCATCAGCCTTATGGGGGAAAAATCTTGTACGGTGCCTATTTTTAATTTTATCCTTGTACAGTTACTAGACTTCTCTAAGTTGAAAAATACATTTTAAATATCTGATGCTCTCCTCCCTGTCCAATTAAAGAAAACCTGATGTAATTTATAAATATTCATTCAGTCAATTTCCAGAAAGGTTGTTATATCGGACAAGAGCTAACAGCACGGACTTATCACACGGGAGTCACACGTAAACGTATCATGCCCATTGAATTAGACACGTAAGCTCTCGCTGCCTCGCTTTCATCAGACCTTAAAAGTGTCACTTTGTTTATTTAAAGATATTCAGCTTAATTATCCTTTTATTTTGTCTCATAATTTATTAAAAGCTGTTGATTTTTCATAATTCTTAATAGTACTTCCTAATAATTTAGGTTTTTCTTACACATTTATCTTCCTTATCAAGTTTGTTGTGCAAAATGTAATGTAGATTTGTCAAATGTAAAATTGTTACTGAATAGTAATGTCAGTGCTGAAAATGAAGTATGCTCTCTTTCTCTTTTTCAAGCCCAGCACCAATTTCTGTTAATGCCGTGATAAGCACAAAAGAAAAGGGAAAGAATGCTGGTAAGTTTCGCAGTGTTGAAGGACTCTACGGGCTTGGATTGCTGCGTCTTGAACATATCAAGGTTGATCTCACGGTGAAGTCAGCAGTCGGAGAAACTGTTTCTGTCAGACCACACATACCAGAGTGGTGGCCCAAGAGTATTTTTTCAGTGTAATCAGAACTAGACAAATAGTTAATATATTGACAGTGTGAACCAAACTTGACTAACACAAATGAATACAAATGTAAATTGACGGTTAAAGAACATTGACAATGTCAACTTACCTTGTGATAAAGTACGCCAATAACTGATATTATTAAGTTTTATAGACATGTTTTTTTATTTCATTTACTGATATATAGATTTCCATGTCTCAGGAATTATTCATGTACACAGATAAAAGGAAAGATCTCCTGAAATTGTGTCTTACGTTGGTTTATATTAGTTTCAAGTTGTTAAAAAGATATTTCTATGTGTATTTATTTTCCTGTTTTAAATTTTTTTTTTACATACGAAGGGACATCAATTGATTTATCTAAGGAGGAAGAATTACAAAAATGAAATAATTTCATGTATGCAACGTACAGGTGTAAGACAAATGTAGACTAAACACAATAAGAATTTTGGTCAAAGAGATGAGTGTTGTGAAATTGGGACATGCCAGACATGATATTATGCAATGGATAAGTTTTTTCCACTACTTCTGTAGGACAGACCAGTGCTTCCCAAACTGTGTTGCGTGACAGAGAAGTGTGTCCCTGCAGGGTGTAGGTGTACCCCTCGAAAGTAAGCCATAATGACATGTCTACGCCATCTTTAGTCATCAAGGGAGATTATCAGATATATGGATTGTGCAAACTTATTGTATATCCCCTCTTTTTCCTTTAAGATGGCTACCAGTTGCCAGTTTAGCCTTTGATGGCCAAATTCATTTAACTGTAAAGCCGACATGGTTGTGTGAATTTTGCAATTCAAGCATGACTTTGCCTTTTTGGAAATAGATTTTTCCCTTGTTTGGTTCCACATTATCTTAAATTTCATTTAGCATCAGTGTCCCTGGTTTCTCTTGTAATGCAATGCGGGATTATTTCAAAATGATATCTTAGCTGGCGAAAAGTCTGTTTTTAAATGTTATAAATGCAAAGATAAAGTTTCCAAACCTCGTTTATAGGTAAAAATTGTTTGAAATCGGCGATCACATTTCTGGTCGCGCTAACAACCCTTGTCCCAAGTGTTACGTTTGCGGAGATATATTTCCTACTCAGAGTATCGTACCTAACAAATGAAGCAATAATTTTGCTGTTTTACCCTGAATTCAAGAAAGTATTTATTAAAATTCCTTTGGCAGATAACACAATTAGAAGATGCATTCAAGACATGTCTGATCAAATAAAAAGTTCAAATGAATGAAATGTTTCATTACTATAATAATTTTTTGACATTACAGTTAGACAAATCCACAAATGTCAGTGCCTTAACGCAAATACTGGTTTGTAGACATGCTATTCACAGAAAAAGAGACATTTTTTTTTTAAATTTCGCAAATATTTTCTTATTAGAATTAATGAATAACAATTCTCACAATCTTCTAAATGAATTTTATTATCAAGCAAGTGATTAATCATTTTTTTAAAAAAAGGAAAGTCTTTCATGAGATATGTTTTGTCTCCGTACATTTTGCTTTAAACTAATATGTTTGCGTACATATGTCTTCAAATGGGTTGGTTTAATCCCTGGGTAAAGCAGTGAAACTGACTCACTGTCATGAAATTATGGATGTCTAAACAGCGTGTCACCAACATGAAAAGTTTGGAAAGCACTGGGATTGGCTATAGTTTTTATATGAAGACTCGTGAGTTGTACCAACTACATCACGTTATTTAATATAATATTTAAAGATTTGGTTTACCTTGATTGAGTTATTCATGTTCTTGTCTCTACAATGATCCTACTGTGTTGAGTTTATTGTGGACCTAGGGTAATGGTGTGGGGGAGAAAAAGGGGGGGGGGGAATGATTAAAATTGTTCTATTATCATATAAATTAAGATTTATTTGATTATTTCAACAGTTAAGTGTATCACAATTAGTACATAAATAAAAGCACAAATATTTACTCAGATGTTCAGAACAGTTTTATTGTCTCTCATTTTTAGGCATGCTTTTTCTTTAAATTTTTTAGAAGGTGCTCTCCTCGTAGCTTTATATCATGTTATACACTCAGGCAAGAGAGGACCATTGTATTCTTCCATGGAAGCGTAAAATAATGGATTGTGGAAACAAGTATCACATATTTTTATGTGTAAAAAAATATAGAAGATTTTGTGTCTGTCATTGGAATCCATGACGTGTAGAAGCTCATTGCATTGCATACTGTAATTCAGTAAAGGATAAATTACTTAAATGCATTTCCTCTCATTTTGTTTCTGTCTTTTTTACACTGAGCCCTAAGGCAAGTTTCCAAGATATATGTGTAATTAAAAACCAGTTTTTAAAAAGATTTCACGGTCTTGATCCATATGAAAGTGTGTGAGTTAAGATTGATTTTACAATGTGGGAATTGTTGTCGAGGCAAATCTATAAAAGATGGAAGAGAACGACTGATTGAGCACGCATAAGATCAGAAAACATTGCTAATCAAGATGTCTTTTCCCTTGTCCGTTAAATACACTTGGACCTTTGTACACTTTTAGGGCGTGGCCCTTACCAAGCACCGACTGGTATGCTGTGGGACTCTGGTTACAACGCGAAGGCGGATAGAAGAATATAAGCAGGTTTTTTGTGTGTGTTTTTTTTTAAAAGAGCACCAAGGGATGGCGCCACTTGAGGCGTTAGGCTTCCACGCAGCAGGAAGAATGACTGGCATTGTATTTTAAAGTAATAAATTACAGAATGGGCTCTATTCTCTTTGTTTTGATACGTAGCGCTATATGCTTATACAAATTTAATAAGTTTTAAGATTTGATGCGTTGGATGAACAATGCGTGGCAAAGGATGGAAAACTGATGTCCATGAAAAACAAGACTAAAGCTTCATTGATATTAACACTAAGCAATTTCATCATACTATTGAGTTGATATTAAAATACAGAATGAAATATACAAAAGTGAAAACTGTATTAAGTGACAGCATTGCAAGTGTAAAAGTATAGTATAATAGTATACTAGAAACGTAAAAATATAAATAACACAGATACGGTAAAAACCCAGTACGACTAGTAAGGCTCCTGTAAGACTCGTAAATATCTGCCGGTCACAGTCGACCGTCGTATTTATACTGAGGTAGTCAGAACAGAAGGTCTAGAAATTGACCCCCGTAGAGCCTTCTGGGAACGTTAACAAACTTTCCCAATCAAGAGTGGGGTGGGGAGGACTGGCACCACGTCGTCGTGTCATCAAGTTAATTGAAAAAGTCGGTAACAGAAATAAAGGGTGCATGCCACGGCTTGAACTAGATCAAGACGCAGGCTATAACTTATAACACCGCATGTAGGGTGAACACGTGGACATTATTCTAATGGTAATAAGGGGAAAGACTCCAGTCAGGTTAGCAAAATAAGAAATGGGTAAAACGCGAGCAAAAACCTGTCGTTGTTTTGTAGCGTTCCATTTTTTTTCAGGTTTGACCCACCTTTGTTTTACTGTTTTACTCATTTCCTTTGACCTTATTCTAACTCAGAAGTATCTCAGATAGTAAACTGTAGTCAACAGCACACAAAACTAGGAAGAATACTTTTAAATAAATTAATGACAGCAACATATAAAACAACACATAAGCTAAAGACGCCATCGGCATTCAATTTTGGTTGCAGTTCAGATTTTCATCTCTGATAGATTTGATGCGTTACTGACAGCGAATAGATTTCGGAGATGTGTTCAAAAAATGTGTGCTGCTCGATCAACTAATCAACTGACATTTGAAGAAGACAAAAATAGATAAAACACCAAAAACTGACCCTACATTTGGACACTGACAAATGTCAATGTGTGACGCAATGACGAACTGCATGAATTAATTTTATAATCAATAAGCCTGACGCGTACGGGAATAAATCATGATGTCCGAACATGGGAAGGGGGGTTCAGTCTTCCCAAGGTGGCATTTTTGATCTGCTTAGTATTTGTCGTGAAAGGGGGGGGGGCGTAAGAAGGGGTGGGGGGGGGGGGTGGGGTCTATTGGCTCCGGGCGGGACAGGGGGGGGGGGGGGGGGGCGCGGGGGGGGGGTGGGGGGGGGGGTGGGGTCTATTCGCTCCGGGCGGGACTTTTTTTTTCTCTCTGCAGATTTTTTTGTGAAAAGATGGGGTGGGAGGCGCGAAAAAACATTTGCCCATACCGGTTGGCCCTAACACTAATCTACGCCACTGTATAGGACGACATCTGGGCTCATTAAAAGATACTTACTTCTTTTAGTGTGTTTAGTGTGTGTGTGGGGGGGGAGTGGAGAGGATGTAGTGGGTCATTTGCGTTTTTAAAATATATGTGCGGGTATGTGTGGGTGCAAGCGTGTACTAAATGCATATTGATGAGGAATAAGGATGGGCTAAATTTCGAAACTGGGATAAAATTCCACTTAGACCAAGACATTCTGGTTCCACCAATTTCACTTCCTGACTGACTGCTTAAGATTTTTGTTTGTTTTGTTGTTGTTTTTTTTTTTTAAGCAAAGACTCTCAAAGTTTCAAATGACGCAACTCTTCAAAACAGTTCCACATGATGTGGTCACCCCCAAACCATAAAATTATTTTCTTTGCTAATTCACAAATATGTGCTTTCTGAAGGTCTAAGTAAGACCACCCCTGTGTAAGGGTCCTTCCCCCCACCCAACCCCCATGGGCCCATGGGGTCACGACCAACAGTTTGAGAGCCTCTGCATCACGGGAATACCAGCGGGAAAATCCGATTAAATATTAAAATTGTTTGTTGTTTCATAGCAATAGATGTGTTATATGTGTTATATAATAACAATAAGGTCAACCCGGCACAAACTTAAGACAAGTGTGTTCATTGGAACAGCAATTTAATACTCGACAATTGATTTAATCTGGCCTATCAGTGACTGACAGGCTCTTAAGTTACAGAGGGTCATAGGGCGCAGCCCTCAACGTCCATCAGTATCTCTTAATACAGTTACAACTGTGAAACTCTTTTCTTTCTTTTTTTTCTTTTTTAAAATATGTAAGCCAATATTAGCGCAGTGCTATTGTGCTGTCGGTGTGTTAGTGTAATGTGTGTCACAACTTGTTATCAATCCTCGTGACCATGGCACACAGTGACCGACTTAACACACCTGCGGCACATCAACACACTGCAACCATTGAGTGCATAATGTAGGACTAGAGTAGTTAGTGAAGCTGACACAAGTAATAAAGCCATGGTCATGTCATAACAAGGAGTTGCGTTGTTTAGTTCTGACAGGAAAATGGGACAATTTAAGTGATCTTTAAGAATTAGTAAGTACTTCTCGTTCATGAATAACACAGTTGTTAATTGTATGTCCATTTTGCACCTCTATGAATGGCTGTTAAATTATTTATAACTTGGTCCTATATAATATATAAGTGCTATGTACCGTCCTAGAGCAGTAATGGAAATTTCCAATAATATTAATTCACAAATCCGCTGTTCATCTTTCGTCAGTATTTCATTTAGTTTTTCAGAGTACATCAATTCATAAATATATTCAGTAGTTCTATAAGTAGGAAACTGGAATAGAGGAAGTTTGTTACTGTCATCAGTAATGGTAAGCGGGGTGGAAAGGATGGGGGGGGGGGTTCTTCCCCCCCCCCAGTCGATCACATGACACATTGGGTTATTCGGTTCATTCTGTTGGACAACAGGCCCCTCCCCTACCCCACCCGAGAAAAAGAAAAAGAAACTGTTGTCTGCTATAAGCAAGTGCGGGGCTAAAGTGCGGGGGCCCACACAATTATTTTAATTTTCTAATAAGTAGGAAACTGGAATAGAGGAAGTTTGGTACTGTCATCAGTAATGGTAAGCGGGGTGGAAAGGAGGGGGGGGGGGGTTCTTCCCCCCCCCCAGTCGATCACATGACACATTGGGTTATTCGGTTCATTCTGATGGACAACAGGCCCCTCCCCTACCCCACACGAGAAAAAGAAAAAGAAACTGTTGTCTGCTATAAGCAAGTGCGGGGCTAAAGTGCGGGGGCCCACACAATTATTTTAATTTTCTTCAGTTGTGAGACTTTGGACCTTGGTGTTTTCTAATTTTTTTAAGGTATTATTAAATTAATAAACTTCATGTGACATTGCTCTACTTCCTCACCCCCAAAGGTTTAAGTGCTATGAATGCGCGCATTTTCTCACTCTGCAACCAGTTTAATCAATTTCTGTTTTATCATTATTCCCCTCAAGTTGAAAGATTTCAAGTTATTATATATATATTTTTTTTAAATTTCAAGACGTCCTGATATTCACTGCCAAGTCGGTGCTGAATGCTTGTAAAGTTATGACCAGTTCTAACATTCAGCAGACCGTTACTTCCATCTAGCCGTATGACCAATTCTAACATTCAGCAGACCGTTACTTCCATCTAGCCTTGTGACCACTTTGAACAATCAGCAGACCGTTTTTCCTTATCGTATCATTTACGAAGAGGTGATTGCCTTGTAATTGTAACTCTCACGAGCCAATTCCCCTTATAATCCCATTCTGTTTGTATAGCACTACAATTATATAATAGTTCCTCCAGCCCCACTCTATAGGCTTACGGCAGATCAATTTTAGGTCATGGTAGGGTCTGCGGACCTATTTTTGTGCTTAATAATTCATTAGAGTTTTCATTAGAGCCTCTCTTTTTGCTATGAGGCGGTATTCGGGAAAATAGCCTCATCTATAATGTTTGCACAACAAAAATTTTCTTTACGAATCTATTTATCGATCACCAATTTACAATAGATTACATTAACCTGTCGGAAATTATAATTTAAAAAAAAATGAAATTGTTTTGTCCCTCTTCTTTTTCAGCTAAAAGCCGATTCCGACCTGGCACAATATTCATTGTGA
Organism: Lymnaea stagnalis; assembly: GCA_964033795.1. Taxonomy (NCBI): domain Eukaryota; kingdom Metazoa; phylum Mollusca; class Gastropoda; family Lymnaeidae; genus Lymnaea; species Lymnaea stagnalis. The sequence continues at coordinate 1,736,067 of CAXITT010000040.1, forward strand.
GGAGCGAGTCTAATTTAGGAATGGCGCAGGACACGGCAGCTCTCTTATCGCCAGTTTCCAGTGTAAAAGTGAGAATGATGAGAGTTTGAATGAACACAACCGTGCATCACTATTTCTTCACTACATTAATGAGGGCCGTCTATAAAGGGAGGAACGCATCTAGAAGATAGGGCGGGGGGCACGAATTTGCGACGACCGTTTCTGAGGGTGTCTAAAGTTTGTGACAAAGTCCGCCCCGGATGGCACTTTTTGTCTTTATATGGGAGGGGGAGGGGAAGGAGGCATTTTCGGCAAACTGCAGAAATTTTTCATGGGAGGGGGTTAAAAGATTCTCTGCCCACCCCAAGTGGCACTAGACCAAGTTGTGCAACTACATTGCTCTCACAATCAATGGTCACTAAACTGTTTTCTCAAGCCATATAAGCGGGCCTAAAATCCCTAGAAATTTTACCGCACACATATTTCCTCATTTGTACAATCCTTAAAATGTGTAATTAAAATGTTCTGTAAAAATATTTTAAATCTCTAACAAATGATTCCTTTTATCAGACAAGTTAACAACCCAATAATTTAATCTCCCATGGAGTTTTTTTTATTTAATTTTAAACTAGAAATATCCCTCCAAACAATGCGTGAACTTCATATCTAATAAACCATTTAGTGATCAATTTTTTTTGCGCGCCTATTAAACATGCGTTCCAGCCATACGTACATACATAGAGAATTATTATTTGTGATAATTGTCTTCACTATTGTTTAAAAAAAAAACACTTGCAACCTCTCTCACGACGTCTGATTCACACATGGAATCTTTCCTAGTAAGCAACTGCGCAGAAAAAAACTTTTTTAATTTAAAAAAAAAAAAAAATTACAACTATCTTAATAGATTGAATCTTTGAACTTTAAAAGCAATATTTTTAAATAAACGATTTAGTTGATGAGAGAGAGAGGAATGGAGTCTTCCCAAAGCATATGATACGGTTGTGCCGTGGTGACCATTACGTCAGGCCCCTTTAGGGTAGCTGCTTCATAACCCCCTTAACTGTTGTGCAGTACAGATTCACATCGCTCTGTCTTTAAAGGCTACTCTTTTTTTTTTTTTTGGTCTTTATGTTACAAACTTACAACTACTCTGCTGGCTTTTAAGATGGCGGAAATATAGGAAAAAACATATATCTACTTCCATTCAGCTTTGCGTTCAGATAGACCAATCTATTAACAGAACAACTCAAGTGCTTCTTCAGATTTTTTATTTATTTATTTTTTTTTTTTTTTTTTTGCCAACCTTGGTTAAATCGGTAGTATTAAATGTGATTCTTTACTAGAAGAATGTCCAAAAATGTATTCCCTCAGCGTCGAGGCTTAACGTAAAATGATTCATAATTTTGACTGGAATCAGTTAATCTACTTCCATTCAGCTTTGCGTTCAGATAGACCAATCTATTAACAGAACAACTCAAGTGCTTCTTCAGATTTTTTATTTATTTATTTTTTTTTTTTTTTTTGCCAACCTTGGTTAAATCGGTAGTATTAAATGTGATCCTTTACTAGAAGAATGTCCAAAAATGTATTCCCTCAGCGTCGAGGCTTAACGTAAAATGATTCATAATTTTGACTGGAATCAGTTATGGGGTCAGTTTATGAGGTGAAGCTAATTGAAAGAATCCTGACAATATCGCATACTCTACGGAACAGGCTTTAAGTAAAGAACTTCCTTTGTAGCCTTGAGAACACGGGAGAGGCGAGATAGTCAGTGTACAATATGTTAATAGAGGAGAATTTATTCATGCAGCCAAAATTAATCAAGATAAGTCTGTAATTTCTCTTGTGCCTAGTATCTTGAAGTTTCCTTTAGTGCTTCGCTGTGTTCGCTGCCATCCATTGGTTGAAGTTTTTAACCTTGCTCCCAGGGGGAAATGGGGACACTGGGTCACCACGCGCATGGACTCACTGTCCTGACAACTGCTGTGTTTGCCGTGGGAGAGATGGCTGGCTCTGGGGTGTTGGCACTGCCGGCGGCACTTAATGGGACAGGTAAGCTGCTGTTATGGCCTGGTCTTGGATGAAAAGGTAAGCTATTTAATGGTTTGGCAGATATCACGTGTTAGCTATTTAATGGTTGGGAAAATGTCACATGTAAGCTATTTAATGGCTGGGCAGATGTCACATGTAAGCTATTTAATGTTTGGACAAATGTCACAAGTAAGCTATTTAATGGTTGGGCAGATGTCACATGTAAGCTATTTAATGGTTGGGAAAATGTCACATGTAAGCTATTTAATGGTTGGGCGATGTCACATGTAAGCTATTAAATTTTTTGGCAGATGTTACGTTTAAGCTATTTAATGGTTGGGAATATGTCACTTGTAAGCTATTTAATGGTTGGGAAAATGTCATATGTAAGCTATTTAATGGTTGGACAGATGTCACTAGTAAGCTATTTAATTGTTGGGCAGATGTCATATGTAAGCTTTTTCATGTTTGAACAGATGTCACCGGTAAGCTATTTAATGTGTTGACTGGTCAATTTTTTTTATTGCTTGACATTTTTAAAAGAATTTGAAGAAAGGGGATCGATTCGTTTGCAATGAGATTTTTTAACCATGTTCATTTGATAACATTTTATTAAAATTGCCCCGCTTGGAGCTCAGAATGTCGTGACTCTGTATTGTTTTTTTTTTTAATGTTGTAAAATATAATATTAAATTAAAATAATAAATCTAAAAGAACTGATTTTTTAAACCAACACATACATAGTATTTAAATGAAGCGCCCCCCACCCTCCCCCCAACCCCCAAACCCTTTAATGATTTACTTTGAGCTCATTCTCCATTGACCTTCTAACATGACCAGGCTACATTGGGATCTTGTTGAACATACTCTGTGCTGTCGTGTCGGCCTACACCGGGATGCTGCTGGGGAAATGCTGGCTGATTGTCCTGAACAGGTACCCGGATTATGCAGCAGACTCCCGCTATCCGTATCCAGCCATGGGGCAGGTGACCTACGGCAACCCAGGCAGGTCGGTTTTGGTGTAAAGATGGCAATTATTAACCCGTGCACAGCCTCACCTAGCCTACTATTGTTGACATTATACATTTTAAAAATTTTAAACTGTTAGCCTCTGTACAACCATACTTAACTTTTTAAGATCTTGCTTTCGAATTTAGTTTAAGTTTAAGCCTGATTAGTGAAATTTCCCCAACGAATGATATCTTTGATTTTTTTTTTTTTAAGTATTGGAAGCTATATATCTCTATTCAATTTTTATGTCGAGTTTAAAGGCTGTTGGAATTTTTTGTTTGTTTTGTTGATTTTTTGCATACACGCAGTGATATTTAAGCTGAGTAATTACCTATGTTGAAATATGTTTCACAAAAACTATACGTAACCAAAGTAATGTCGTTTGAAAAATGGAAGTGGATCAAGAATAAATCAATGTATTTTTTCCCGTCGGCTTTTCGGGGTTGTTTTTAAGGAAAATAAATATTGTTTATGATACCAGGCAATCAACATTAAACGGAAGTGCCCCAAAAACAAGTGCCACAAAACAAGTGCCCCAAAACAAGTGCCCCAAAACAAGTGCCCCAAAATAATACTTGTTCCTTAAATATTGAAATGAACTTTTTTTTTTAAAACCCGTATGCAGACTTATCGTGTCTTTTTGGTGTGTCTGTTGCAGACTTGTCGTGTCGTGTGCCATCAACTTCACTCTGTTTGGTGTGTCTGTCGTGTTTCTGCTGCTGGCGTCAGAAAATATCCAGTCATTGGTGAAAGATGCAGGAAGTGATTTTTCTTTCTGTTACTGGCTCTTGATTGTTGCTGGGTGTCTGATGCCAATCACGTGGCTTGGAACACCAAAGGACTTTTGGTAGGACATGTTTGTGACATACTTTTGGTAGGACATGTTTGTTACAGTATTTTTGGTAGGACATGTTTGTTTCAACAGACTTTTGGTAGGACATGTTTGTTACAGAAATAAACGTTAATTGTTGCTGGAGATCAAAAGGTCATTTATAAATTATTAGATGACCTGAAATGTGTCTTGGGAAAATTTATTTTGTTAAGAGAATTTTAGCCATAATATCAAAGCTATGTTGTTGTTTTTTTAGATGATGATGATCATTATAATCATGTCCCTTAGTCCTTGGACCGTTGGGGCGCCACAGATGACATGTGAACTATCCTCCTCCATTCGTCTCTGTCTTCTGCACTACGCACAGCATCGCCCAGTGTTAGTCCTGTCCACTCTTTGATGTTATCCTCCCATCTTTGTCTTTGTCTTCCTCTTCTTCTCCATCCTCTTGTGGTGCCCTGCAATATTTCTTCAGCAAGCCCTTGTTTCCTTGTTACGTGGCCATTTTTGATATTTAATAGTAATACATATAAGTAAATAGAGTTAATAATACTTGGTAAGATGTCGGTAGTTATGAAAGATGCTGTGTAGTATTTGTTTGATAGATTTGTTCATGAGATTGTGCAGGCTGGAAGAAAAGAATATCGGGTTGTGGTAAATGGAAAATAAAAGCATTAGTTAGGTCTGAGTGGAGGGAAGCGGTGAGGCAGGCCAAAGCCCCACATGGGCTGTAGCGCCACAGGGATGGATGGATGGTAATTGCCTGAATCCGTATGGTCCAAGGAAATTATTTGGGGGATACAAAATTGTTAATGGGTGTTGTTTGTGATCTGTTGGGAATTCACCGAGACACAACTTACACATCATTAGTCAGAAGATGAACGCATCTCGGTGCGGCCCTGCACGGGGACGTGCGGCACCTCTACTGAACGCCCATTCAGACACGTGTCTTCTCTTACAAAAAGAATTACGCCCTGAGCGTCGACTTCCCAGATTGCTCTCATACGTTCTTATTTTGCTAACTGGACGCCCCGTGCGAGAAGGCTGTTTCATAAAAGCGATTTAAATAATATTAATGGATAACTAATATAAAAAAAATCCCAAACACCTTCAAAATAGTTTTCCGAGAAGATAGAAACTGTCATTTCTGAGAGATAAATTGTTGAACGTCTACATTGAAAGAACGGATGAAATCTATTAAGCCTTCATATTGTAAAGGCCATTTATTGTAAAGGTTCTCATGTTTAGTTAACAACACAGAAAACCCAGTAGATATGATCCTCCCTTGCGTGATGGAGGTGACGCATCCAACCTCGACCTTGTGTCACAGACGCCAACTACCCTTTTTGAGTCGTCGCTAAATATTCAAACCATCTGTCCGTGTTGTTTTCAGAAGCATTATTTCTTTTACATAGCTTCACATCTCCATGTATTAATTTACATTCGATCCTGAATGGCATCTCGGCGGCTTACTGTGTTCCTTCCTCAGGCCTATAGCAGTCGGCGCGGTGTTTGCCACAAGCATCGCGTGCTGTGTCATCCTTGCCAACATTGTCGAGGACAGTAAAGCTCTGCCCACAGCTTTCCACCCCAATATTGAGTTCAAAGGTTTCTTCTTCGCCTTTGGTACCATCTGCTTCGCTTTCGGCGGACACCCGGCCTTCCCCACGTTCCAAGCCGACATGAGGAATCCGGAAAAGTTTGGAAAAGCCATTTTTATAGCATACATGAGTAAGTCTTTATTTGTTATTTGGCTATCAGTCAGCGAATAAAGGTTTAACAATTCAATTGTTTTTTTGGTTTTTATTTTTTTATTTTTTATTTGTCTTGTGTATTGGAGAAAGAGATAAAGCAATTTGATTAATCGATTTGAGCCAAAGAAACTATATGGTTTTTTAAATCCTTTATATTAACTTTGCTTTTGTTCGTGTGTTTCTGTGCGGCCATTTCTGTCTGTTAATTCCCGTCATCCAATCGAGCTAAAACTTAACACATAGACTCGTAACCAATGACAAGATATTCTGCCATATGTTCAGTCCTACCCTCTCTCCACAACCTCCAAAAAATTATTTTTTTCCTGTTTTTCAAAGGAAAGATGAAAGAAATATAATGCAAAGATTTCTTAAGAACTATAGCCATGACTAAGTTGCATAATAATTCAGATAACAGTTGTGGGGTAAATCCACAAGTTTTGACGGAAAAACAATAACTTGTATTTTTGAAAGGGAAACGGAAAAAAAATACGAGACTATTTCTCTCCAAAATTTTACCCATTTAGCTAACCGCTTCATAATAAATGCTAAATCACGTAAAATTGCATCAATGAAATCAAAATGGCATGTAAAGGATTTATACGAAAAACGCATTATTTTATTTTAGGGTTCTGTTTTTATAATGAATATTAAGTAAATAAGTATTGAAGTGAATTAACTTCTCTACTCGTTTATAACTTACCAAACATTACAAAAAAAGTAGTCCACGTAAACATACAGCGGGAACAGAAACGAAAACGTATTTTATAACAAACTACACATTGTAATGAAGTTAGGATTGAATGTAATGAAGTTAGGATTGAATGTAATGAAGTTAGGATTGAATGTAATGAAGTTAGGATTGAATGTAATGAAGTTAGGATTGAATGTAATGAAGTTAGGATTGAATGTAATGAAGTTTAGATGGAATCTAAAAAAGTTAGTATTGAATGTATGGAAGCTAGGATTGAATGTAGTAAAGTTAGGATTTAATGTGAGGAAGTTAGGATACAATGTAATAAATTTGGATTGAATGTAATAAATTTGGAACTAAATGTAAGGATGTTAAGATTATGTTTGTAACACTTGTTATTTCCCTAATAGTTACTGCAAATGTACGTTTGACGCGTTGTGACTGATATTTTGGTCCAATCGTCTCGCAGATTACCTGCTTTTTTTTTTTTTCTTTTCAGTTGTTTTGCTGATGTATCTGCCTGTAGCTATCAGCGGTTACATGGCCTATGGCATAAACGCCCAGGATAACATCCTCCTCAGTGTGTCTTCGGGTCCCATGCAGTACACTGTGGAGATTCTGATCACCCTCCATCTCATCTGTAGCTTCATCATCGTCATCAATCCTGTGTGTCAGGAGTTTGAGGAAATCCTTAAAATACCGAGAAGTACATTTGTTTTCTAAAATAACTTTTTTTTTTCTGTTTCATTGATGTTCATAACAGATTCGTATTTGTTTTTTAAAGTTAACCGTCATGAAAATGAAATAGTTGTGGAGAAATTTAATGAAAATTCATTGGATATTAAAATTTGGGAATGAACCATTTTGAACTACCAGCATCTAAAGACGTCACTTTGGTAAGCTTTGAAAAAAAGCAATGGGATCATGGATTGGGGTATTTAAAATTTAATCGTCCTCTGGAGGGATTTACACTCATCATGTTCGCAGAGCTGAGCTTATTCTTGCAGTACTATTCAATCTTACCCAATGCTGAGCTTATTTTTGCAGTACTATTCAATCTTACACACAGTTGAGCTTTTGGCTCACAGTTTATTGTTGCAGTACTATTCAATCTTACACATAGTTTAGCTTTTGGTTCACAGTTTATTGTTGCAGTACTATTCAATCTTACACAGAGTTTAGCTTTTGATTCACATCTTATTCTTGCAGTACTATTCAATCTTACACAGAGTTTAGCTTTTGGTTCACAGTTTATTGTTGCAGTACTATTCAATCTTACACAGAGTTTAGCTTTTGATTCACATCTTATTCTTGCAGTACTATTCAATCTTACACAGAGTTTAGCTTTTGGTTCACAGTTTATTGTTGCAGTACTATTGAATCTGGCACATTTTGGCACCTGCTCATTTTACTAATAGTTTTAAAAAGGAATCTAGCCTAGTCAAAATGTTGAAGGGATACAAGGGCTCTGATCTAACTCAGATACATGATAAAAAATAGAATCGAAAAGTTACAAAAAAATAACTAACATATTGTTATCTGGATAATTTATTTTACTTAGGACGTGAATGTTATCAGGTTCAAATTAGTTTCGCCATTAAAAAAAAACAAAACAACAACAACAGTTGTTTTGCAAAGTTGAAAGTCACCGTGTTAATAAGATCTCCTTCATTTTTTTTTTTTTAAGTGAAAAAAGACATTACTTTAACGAAATATATTAAATATAGTTTTGATAAATGTCCAAATTGTTTATTTTCTAGATTATCGTTGTACCTATTAGTGTCGTCTACTGGGTCTAACCCCCCGACTGCATGGGGCTTAGTACATTTAAGGGCATCATACATTTAAGGGTCTCATCCATTTAAGGGCATCATACATTTAAGGGACTCTTACATTTAAGGGCATCATACATTTAAGGGATTCTTACATTTAAGGGCATCATACATTTAAGGGACTCTTACATTTAAGGGCATCATACATTTAAAGGATTCTTACATTTAAGGGCATCATACATTTAAGAGACTCTTACATTTAAGGGCATCTTACATTTAAGGGACTCTTACATTTAAGGGCATCATACATTTAAGGGACTCTTACATTTGAGGGCCTCATCCATTTAAGGGCATCATACATTTAAGGGACTCTTACATTTAAGGGCATCATACATTTAAGGGACTCTTACATTTAAGGGCATCGTACATTTAAGGGACTCTTACATTTAAGGACATCATACATTTAAGGGACTCTTACATTTAAGAGCATCCTACATTTAAGGGACTCTTACATTTAAGGGCATCATACATTTAAGGGACTCTTACATTTAAGGGCATCATACATTTAAGGGCTTCTTACATTTAAGGGCATCATACATTTAAGGGACTCTTACATATAAGGGCATCATACATTTAAGGGCTTCTTATATTTAAGGGCATCATACATTTAAGGGCTTCTTACATTTAAGGGCATCATACATTTAAGGGACTCTTACATTTAAAGGCATCATACATTTAAGGGACTCTTACATTTAAGGGCATCATACATTTAAGGGACTCTTACATTTAAGGGCATCATACATTTAAGGGGCTCTTACATTTAAGGGCATCATACATTTAAGGGACTCTTACATTTAAGGGCATCATACATTTAAGGGCTTCTTACATTTAAGGGCATCATACATTTAAGGGCTTCTTACATTTAAGGGCATCATACATTTAAGGGACTCTTACATTTAAGGGCATCATACATTTAAGGGACTCTTACATTTAAGGGCATCATACATTTAAGGGCTTCTTACATTTAAGGGCATCATACATTTAAGGGCTTCTTACATTTAAGGGCATCATACATTTAAGGGCTTCTTACATTTAAGGGCATCATACATTTAAGGGACTCTTACATTTAAGGGCATCATACATTTAA
>CAXITT010000040.1:1746956-1772172 GCA_964033795.1 Lymnaea stagnalis
ATATATATATATATATATATATATATATATATATATATATATATATATATATATATATATATATATATATATATATATATATATATATATATATATATATATATATATATATATATATATATATTATCAACACACACTTTGCTGCCAAGACTTAAGATTAGAAATCGCCAATTATATAATAATATGTTAGCGGAATATATATATATTAACATGTTAGCTCTATTAATTTAACTGACTGTGTTTACGGAGTATTTTAATACTTTGTCTTTCAGCTAATGTGTATAATTATGAATATTTTTTTCGCTCCCAGGTTTCGGGTACAAACGAGTTATTTTTAGAACCCTCATGATGGGCGTCGTCTTGTTCGTCGCCGAGTCGATTCCGAGGTTCGGCGCCATCTTGTCCTTGGTGGGTGGCTCCACCACCACACTGTTGGCTTACATCCTACCACCTGTGTTTTATCTAAAGCTCTGCTCAATGGAAGGAGACTGGGAACAAATGTAAGTTTATATTTTGTTGGGGAGCTCATTACTATGTATATATATTTTTTAAAATTTATTTATTTATTTTTTATTTATTTTTGTAGCATGATAAATCACAAGTGTTTTATTTTTGGGACCCTAATAAATAAAATTAAATGGCATATGTTTTTTCTTTGTTTTTTGTTGTTTTTTTTTTTTTTACACATCCGTAGTGCTAAATATTGTAACTAAACGTTCAGTGGGCCCCTAATCCGTTCCGGAACAGCGTCCGTTATTCGGAAGTAACAAAAAGGCGTAAATCATGAAGTGATGGGCAATTAAATCATATATTTTTAAAGCAATCAATTTATTTTGTAGCATGATAAATCACAAGTGTTTTATTTTTGGGACCCTAATAAATAAAATTAAATGGCATATGTTTTTTCTTTGTTTTTTGTTGTTTTTTTTTTTTTTTACACATCCGTAGTGCTAAATATTGTAACTAAACGTTCAGTGGGCCCCTAATCCGTTCCGGAACAGCGTCCGTTATTCGGAAGTAACAATAAGGCGTAAATCATGAAGTGATGGGCAATTAAATCATATATTTTTAAAGCAATCAATTTTAGGTCTGTTTTTTTTTATTTTAATTTTTTTTATTTTATTTTAGAGGCGCCCTTGTATGGAAGAGCACAATTTTTGAAATCATAATGATTGAATTATGTGTGTAGTTGATAACGTATTTACGTGGATTATTTTTTGGTGTGGCTATGTAAATAAATATGTGGAAGGATTTATATGCATTTATAGTTATTTATATATATATTTATTTATTTCTATATTTATATATATGGGTGTGTACAGCTATTTGTGTATATTTTGTGAAGTGTTAGTATGATTTGTTCTTGTTCCTACATTGCAGAGCTATGTGTGTATATTCTGTGATGTGTTAGTATGATTTGTTCTTGTTCCTACATTGCAGAGCTATGTGTGTATATTCTGTGATGTGTTGTTATGATTTGTTCTTTTTCCTACATTGCAGAGCTATGTGTGTATATTCTGTGATGTGTTGTTATAATTTGTTCTTGTTCCTACATTGCAGAGCTATGTGTGTATATTCTGTGATGTGTTAGTAGGCCTATGATTTGTTCTTGTTCCTAAATTGCAGAGCTATTTGTGTATATTCTGTGATGTGTTGGTAGGCCTATGATTTGTTCTTGTTCTTACATTGCAGAGCTATGTGTGTATTATTTTCTGTGATGTGTTAGTAGGCCTATGATTTGTTCTTGTTCCTACATTGCAGAGCTATTTGTGTATATTCTGTGATGTGTTGGTAGGCCTATGATTTGTTCTTGTTCCTACATAGCAGAGCTATGTGTATATATTCTGTGATGTGTTAGTAGGCCTATGATTTGTTCTTGTTCCTACATTGCAGAGCTATGTGTGTATATTCTGTGATGTGTTAGTAGGCCTATGATTTGTTCTTGTTCCTACATTGCAGCAGCGTGTCGCTCCATGAAAAGGTGGCCTGTATTGAGATCATCGCTATCGGCACGGTCGCTGGTGTAGCATCCACGTATTCGGCAGTGTCATCGTTAGCAGGCAGTAGCTTCGAGAAGCCATGTTATCTGTAATGTTAGAGAAGCCATGTTATCCGTAGTGTTAGAGAAATCATTTTATCTGTAATGTTATAGAAATCATGTTATCTGTAAGGTTAGAGAAACCACATTATCTGTAATGTTAGAGAAATCATGTTATCTGTGATGTTAGAGAAATCATGTTATCTGTAATGATAGACAAATCATGTAATATGTAAGGTTAGATAACCACATTATCTGTAATGTTATAGAAATCATGTTATCTGTAATGTTAGACAAATCATGTTATCTGTGATGTTAGACAAATCATGTTAACTGTAATGTTAGAGAAACCATGTTATCTGTAATGTTAGAGAAACCATGTTATCTGTAATGTTAGAGAAACCATGTTATCTGTAATGTTAGAGAAACCATGTTTGCTGTAATGTTAGAGAAACCATGTTATCTGTAATGTTAGAGAAACCATGTTAGCTGTAATGTTAGAGAAACCATGTTATCTGTAATGTTAGAGAAACCATGTTATCTTTAATGTTAGAGAAACCATGTTATCTGTAATGTTAGAGAAACAATGTTATCTGTAATGTTAGAGAAACCATGTTATCTGTAATGTTAGAGAAACCATGTTATCTGTAATGTTAGAGAAACCATGTTATCTTTAATGTTAGAGAAACCATGTTATCTGTAATGTTAGAGAAACCATGTTATCTGTAATGTTAGAGAAACCATGTTAGCTGTAATGTTAGAGAAACCATGTTATCTTTAATGTTAGAGAAACCATGTTATCTGTAATGTTAGAGAAGCCATGATATCCTTTATTTTAGAGAAGCCATGGTATCTGTCATGTTAGAGAAGCCATGGTATCTGTAATATTCGAGAGACCATATTATCTGTAATGTTATGAATGCTTCATTACAATGAAAATGATGTAACAGTCTGGTTGGTTTGACCTTGACAAAAATATTGCTCAGTTGAAATGTCTTAATACTGACCAACCTCCCACACACACACCCAGAGCCCTAGTGGCATGTTTTTATGTTATGGCCACGCAATTCACAGTCCAGTAGTAACCATGTGAACAGTTTTAAATTGGTGAAATCGAATCCAACGAATGCATGTTTTTTTGTTTTTTTTAAGTAATAGTAATGCTATAGGTTTATATAGGTTTAATTAGGGTTAATCAATATTTGATTATAATTGCAATATTCCATGCTGAGAACTGAATACTTTAAACGTAAAATACTTTAAGAATCAATTTAACAAAAATAGAGTATACGATTTTTTTTTAAAAATTAGTATGTTGTACACTTTTTTTTTTTTACTGCTTGAAGTGCTTGCTAAGGGTTTTAACCAGAAAATCTTTTCTTTTTTTTTTAATTCTATGTTGTCGGCACCTGTATCTTACCCATTGAAAATGACTGTTAACAAAATTCCGTTTTTACGTTTTTTTTTTAAAAATTAGTATGTTGTTCTTTTTTTTTTTTTTACTGCTTGAAGTGCTTGCTAAGGGTTTTAACCAGAAAATCTTTTCTTTTTTTTTTAATTCTATGTTGTCGGCACCTGTATCTTACCCATTGAAAATGACTGTTAACAAAGATTTTATAAACGTGTTGTAAGCTTGTAATAAACAATGCACTTCTTGTCTAAACATTTAACAAATGACAATGCTTAAAAACAAGCAGTTTTTTTTAATGACAAGTTTATTTGTGAAACAATGAGTTTGTCTAACAATTGCCTAGCAGGAATTTAAAAAAAAAATTCTTAGTTAAATGATTCCTATAAAGTATAATAAAGGCCAATGTTATGTTATTGTGCAACATATCTTCTTTGATATTCGTAATTGTTACGCCAAATTGTGCCCAGGTATTTGCTGGCGCGCCACCACCTCGTTTCGAAAAATCTTTCAATATTTTAAAACTTAAACCCACACAAATGGATCAGAATTATTAATTTATATATTATATATCTCTCTTTTAAGAGAAAATTTATTTTAAAATTGTTAACACGTTGCATCTAATAAAGTAAGTGTGCTAACAATAACAATTTGTTTTGAAGAGTCGAGTACAAATTTTGAAACAAGTTCAAGAAACATTGATTTGAAATTTTTAAACTAAAAGTCGTTGTTGCCAGTTCGTACAAAAGTGTTTAACAACTGTGGGTTTCAGATGCTTAACTACGCATGGCTAATGATGGATCTTCTCTGTGGTAACTTAACTAGTAAATTCACGTTCTTAATGGATGTAAACGACCCCCCCCCCCCCGGGCCTCCCCCTGCCCTGTGATGTATTCATGACCTGCCTACACTGAAGAAAAATGATGAAGTTCAACATTGAGTTTTTCGATTGATATNTAACTACGCATGGCTAAAGATGGATCTTCTCTGTGGTAACTTAACCAGTAAATTCACGTTCTTTATGGATGTAAACGACCCCCCCCCCCCCGGGTCTCCCACTGCCCTGTGATGTATTCATGACCTGCCTACACTGAAGAAAAATGATGAAGTTCAACATTGAGTTTTTCGATTGATATCTTTTTGTGTGATTATCTTGATTTCATGTCAAATGATTACATTGATGCTTACAGTTGCTTTTAGAATAAATTATTCACTGTACAATTTAATAAAAATTAAAAAAATTGAAAAGTCCACATTTCTTCTTTAAGTTTAAGAAAACCTTCTGAGGTGTGTTCCTGATTTTATTGTCGTTGTAAAATGATTTTTTTTTAACACTGAGATTTTAATTCAGGGGGTGTTCAACCTTCGGTCTGTGGGCTAGAAACTTGGCCCACGTTCGTTAAACTAGCCCGCCATTCACGGTAATAAATAAATATATATATATATATATATATATATGTCTGTGTGTGTGTGTGCGTGCGTATGCGTGTGTGTGTGTAATGGTATTACATCGGTATTTTGTACTTGTCAATGATGTGTAAAGAATAAGTCACACATGCATGGTGCCTCTCTCTGATATTCAACATGTCAAAAACTTCATCAAAATCAATAATCTTCATCTGATCACTTTCACTGGATAAAAATGGAAACATTAGAAAGCCTGGACTGTTCATTGGTAGATCACAAAGAGTTAATTATAAGTTTCAGATTGAAAAGCTTCTTTCACGTGAACCCATGGCCCTCAGATCATGAAAAAATAAGTTAAGGCTTAACGAGAGGACTGGGAGAGATTTTTAACCCTGCTCTGGTGGCCCCTTCTCTGGGGGCACCTGCTCTGTCGACACCCAGCTTGTTCACACCATGTTCTTGTTGCACCCTGCTCTGTCTGGTGAATCCCTGTTCTGATGGTGACATCAATTCTGGCGGCACCCTACTCTGCTGGCAGCCTACTCCGGTGACAGCCTGTTCTGATGGTACCCATTTCTAATTGCAAACTACTCTGACAGCACCCTGCTCTTGTGACACCCTCTTCTAATAGAAACAAGCTCTGGTGGCACCCTATTGTGATGGACCCTATTCGTTTCATGTACTGGGTTCTGTAATGAAACTGACTTGTGCGAACAAGCATATTTCGTAAACCAGCAGCCGGCACTTCAGGACGAAGTAGTCCCAGCAGTCGGCACTTAAGGACGAAATAGTCCCAGCAGTCGGCACTTGAGGATGAAATAGTCCCAGCAGTCGGCACTTCAGGACGAAATAGTCCCAGCACTTCAAGACGAAGTAGTCCCAGCAGCCGGCACTTGAGGACGAAGTAGTACCAACGGCCGGCACTTGTGGACGAAGAAGTCCCAGGAGCCGGCAATTTAGGACGAAATAGTCCCAGCAGCCGGCACTTGAGGACGAAGAAGTCCCAGCAGCCGGCAATTTAGGACGAAGTATTCCCAGCAGCCGGAAATTTGGGACGAAGTTATCCCAGCAGCGAAAGTTCAAAGATGTAAGGAGAGCAGAAGATTAACTGTACAGATCGGTTTTATTCAGAGTACTATAGACCCATATACTTCCTAATAACTATCACAAAAACACGGAGGCTTGTAATCATCGCAATATGTCGTGATATTTTATCAATCACTGGCCTAGTTTTAGTCATCGTTAGGAAATCTTCCCATTTCAGTTGTTCATCTTCACATGTAATGAGTTCATCATCCTATTTCCTTCTTTCATTTATTTTTATATTTCATTCGTTGATTTTCATATTTCATTGTTTCATGTTTACCATTCATTTTACTTCAATTTTGATGTAGGTTAATTGTGTAATTGATAGAATCAGTTGGGATTTAATTAAACCGATGATTTGTTTTAAACTATCGCGAGGCGAATTTTTATTGAATTAAACTAAGCCACAAACTCTTATAGGGTCACTCCTTTGGAAATAAATAGCGAACTCAACACTCCTGATTATGACAACAGAGTTTTAACGAAATGGCGCACTCATAGTGATGTTAGGTTAAATGACATTATCATAGCATGGGTACAGGCATGTTAGGTTAAATGACATTATCATAGCATGGGTACAGGCATGTTAGGTTAAATGATATTATCATAGCATGGGTACCGGCATGTTAGGTTAAATGATATTATCATAGCATGGGTACATGCATGTTAGGTTAAATGACATTATCATAGCATGGGTACAGGCATGTTAGGTTAAATGACATTATCATAGCATGGGTACAGCCATGTTAGGTTAAATGACATTATCATAGCATGGGTACAGGCAAGTTTGGTTAAATGACATTATCATAGCATGGGTACCGGCATGTTAGGTTAAATGATATTATCATAGCATGGGTACCGGCATGTTAGGTTAAATGACATTATCATAGCATGGGTACAGCCGTGTTAGGTTAAATGACATTATCATAGCATGGGTACAGTCATGTTAGATTAAATGACATTATCATAGCATGGGTACAGCCATGTTTGGTTAAATGACATTATCATAGCATGGGTACAGGCATGTTAGGTTAAATGACATTATCATAGCATGGGTACAGGCATGTTAGGTTAAATGACATTATCATAGCATGGGTACAGGCATGTTAGGTTAAATGACATTATCATAGCATGGGTACAGGCATGTTAGGTTAAATGACATTATCATAGCATGGGTACAGGCATGTTAGGTTAAATGACATTATCATAGCATGGGTACAGGCATGTTAGGTTAAATGACATTATCATAGCATGGGTACATGCATGTTAGGTTAAATGACATTATCATAGCATGGGTACATGCATGTTAGGTTAAATGACATTATCATAGCATGGGTACAGCCATGTTAGGTTAAATGACATTATCATAGCATGGGTACAGGCATGTTAGGTTAAATGACATTATCATAGCATTGGTACAGGCATGCTAGGTTAAATAACATTATCATAGCATGGGTACAGGCATGTTAGGTTAAATGACATTATCATAGCATGGGTAAAGCCATGTTAGGTTAAAGACATTATCATAGCACGGGTACAGCCATGTTAGGTTAAATGACATTATCATAGCATGGGTACAGGCATGTTAGGTTAAATGACATTATCATAGCATGGGTACAGGCATGTTAGGTTAAATGACATTATCATAGTATGGGTACAGCCTTGTTAGGTTAAATGACATTATCATAGCATGGGTAATCCATGTTAGGTTAAATGACATTATCATAGCATGGGTACAGCCATGTTAGGTTAAATGACATTATCATAGCATGGGTACAGCCATGTTAGGTTAAATGACATTATCATAGCATGGGTACAGCCATGTTAGGTTAAATGACATTATCATAGCATGGGTACAGGCATGTTAGGTTAAATGGCATTATCATAGCACGGGTACAGCCATATTAGGTTAAATGACATTATCATAGCATGGGTACAGGCATGTTAGCCTAATTGGCACACTCATAGTGTGGGTATAGCAATGTTAGACTAAACACACCAATCAATATTGTACATATATAAGCAATTTGTTTTCCTTTTTTTTTACATTGTACACTACTGTACATATATAAGCAGTGTGTGTCCTGTTTTGTTGACAGTGTACATAACCCTAACTCTAACAATACTGTATATATATATATATAAGCAATATGTCCCATTTTTTACAATGTACAGTATAGTAAATCCATAAGTCTATTAAATCTCTCCAATAACATTATGGTAAAATTAAATTAACAACACAGTGAGAGAATTTCTGATTGCATACTGTAGCATTGATAACATTGCACTGATACAGTGCATGTGCTACGTCATTCCATTGGCGTATATCGAAAAGATAGTTAAACATTTCACCTGTTGAGATTAGAACAAAACACTAAATCAAAAGATAACTATGTTTTGACGAATCATGCTCAGTGATTGATTCAACAGACCCGGTTAAAAATACAATTTGTTTCCTATGCCATTAGGATATATTCGTGGTACTGGTTGTGTTTATAACCACTGGTAGAAGGTGAGTTTCATCTGGTGAAAATAGTTCTCTGGTTACAGCACATTCTTTGTTACCTGTAATCGTACGTAGGTTGTTTTTTTTTTTTGTTTTTTTTTAAATAATCCGACGAATTGAAACACTATTACAAAATCGTCTGTCACAATGACTTTCTATGTTTGTTTTCCTAAATAATGTCTCATCAAAATGTTTTATGATTTTTATTTATATACATGCTATAATCTATGCGTAGCATATCATCTATGCCTAACCTAATTACCCCCCCCCCGGCCAAAAGCTCGTATTGACTACATCAATTTCAACTGGTGGTCCGACTATTTGTATTGGTCTTCGTAACACACCACATCTGTGTCGGTCGAGCTTTAGTCCCGGAAACCACCAGCCTCTCATTAAGTATCATGTGTGTAATTTGACATTTTTAAAATATACATTTAATTGAATTTTTTTTTTTTTTCAAAATCAGTTTATACTTATGACGAGCCAATTTAATTAATAGTTATTATAATTTTTGGTGCCATTCGTGTTTTCTTGTGTGACGTCACGCCGTCGCTTAAATGAATCGTCATGAAAATGGTTATCTCCCTTGTTTTGTTGTGGCCCTTGTCACTTGTCACATCATTGAATGTGGCAGCTTGTGGCCATCCTTAAAATTACACTCACCGTAATTTGTCAACCATGGAGATATATTTCAGTTTTGGGTTTTCTAATTTGAATATCCCCCCCCCNCGCCGTCGCTTAAATGAATCGTCATGAAAATGGTTATCTCCCTTGTTTTGTTGTGGCCCTTGTCACTTGTCACATCATTGATTGTGGCAGCTTGTGGCCATCCTTAAAATTACACTCACCGTAATTTGTCAACCATGGAGATATATTTCAGTTTTGGGTTTTCTAATTTGAATATCCCCCCCCCGCACCCCCCCCCTTTCTCTCCTCATATTTTCTTCTAATGTCAGATAACACCGATGTACCAGAATGTTATAATTCTTCAGTTTTCATTTTTTTTTAAAACTGATTAACGTCTTTTTAAAATATAAAGTACGATTATTTTCATTTATGATTAGTGCCATATTAAACAGGTTAATGGAAAATGTTAACAAACTATTTACGATCAACTTGTTGAATAACGAACTGATTGTAAACGAAAGTGTGTGTGCGTGCGTGTGTGCTTGTGTGCTTGTGTGTGTGTGTGCTTGTGTGTGTGTGTGCCCCTGACTCGTGCTGGGAATGGAACGCAAAGCAGATTTAAACTTTTGTGGATCTTGTTATCAATTCCCAGCAGAGGCAAACCGAAGGTGTGTGGTGTCCACGAGGCGTGTGGTGTCAAAGAGGCATGTCGTGTCAAAGAAGCATGTGGTGTATACGAGCCATATGGTGTTGACGAGGCGTGGGGTGTTCACGAGGCGTGTGTTGTTCACGAGGCGTGTGGTGTTCACGAGGCGTGTGGTGTTCACGAGGCGTGTGGTGTTCACGAGGCGTGTGGTGTTCACGAGGCGTGTGGTGTTCACGAGGCGTCTTGTGTTCACGAGGCGTGTGGTGTTCACGAGGAGTGTGATGTTCACGATGTGGTGTTCAGGAGGCGTGTGGTGTTCACGAGGCGTGTGGTGTTCACGAGGCGTGTGGTGTTCACGAGGCGTGTGGTGTTCACGAGGTGTGTGGTGTTCACGAGGCGTGTGGTGTTCACGAGGTGTGTGGTGTTCACGAGGCGTGTGGTGTTCACGAGGTGTGTGGTGTTCACGAGGTGTGTGGTGGTCACGAGGCGTGTGGTGTTCACGAGGTGTGTGGTGTTCACGAGGCGTGTGGTGTTCACGAGGCGTGTTGTGTCCACTTCAAGCACGAACATTCCGTCCGCATCAAGCTTGAGAGACCTATTTTTACTTTACTTTGATTTAAAACAACTTCAAATCAACATATACATAGATGCTACTAGATCTTAGTACACATAGATGCTAGTCAATATAAGTACACATAGATGCTGGTGTTTATTGGTACATAGATGCTAGTCGATATATTTTATTCTTATAAACAAATCAAAAACAGACTAACTAACAAAAAAAAACAAAAAAACAATTAAAGTATGTGTGCGGCTCTTCGATTTTGCGCCCCATTCCCACCCCTTTCCTAAACAAATGACACCCACGGCACGTTCCATAAGTTGCCAGACCCACGGTACGCCTCTGCTTTTTAACAATTCCTGTCATGAATTATTGAATTTCTCCAAATTCTTGATCGTCCGAGGAGTCTGTCTCGTAACCGTGTCAGTAAAGAATGATGAGAAGTCAAGCTTATTTTAAACTTTTCAATGTCAACGTTCTTGATTGTTTTATAAAGATAAAACTTTGATCCATAATCTGATTGTAGATACAAAAAGGTGACAGTTAAACCACATTGACCTCGCACCTGATGTAGGAATACATGATCCCTAGATCGATGTGTGTCATGAGACTGATCACAGTGAGTGAGGTGCTGGCCATTCGAGTGTTATACCTATTAGTTAAATTCAACAATTTTATAATGACCAACTGTTTTCCATGACAGCGGGGTCATTTGAGCCACCCCCGCATGAAACGCTTTAGGATGGTTTACTACATCAGTAAGTAGTTCCAATAAAAAGGTGGGTTATTAGCATAAAGTACAGCAGCCTGTATCGGTAAACGGTGGCATTTTGTTCACACAGCTGGACCAGGTTTGTAGAATGCGTGTGCAGGGAATTTTCTCACTGCGTGCTTTTTGAATGTTTTTAGAGTTGTGGGACAACCACCAGGGTCGATTAGGTGTTGGGCGGGACAGCCACCAGGGTTGATTAGGTGGTGGGTGGGACAGCCACCAGGGTTGATTTGGTGGTGGGTGGGACAGCCACCAGGGTTGATTTGGTGGTGGGTGGGACAGCCACCAGGGTTGATTAGGTGATGGGTGGGACAGCCACCAGGTTTGATTTGGTGGTGGTTGGGACAGCCACCAGGGTTGATTAGGCGGTGGGTGGGATAGCCACCAGGGTTGATTAGGTGGTGGATGGGACAGCCACCAGGGTTGATTAGGTGGTGGATGGGACAGCCACCAGGGTTGATTAGGTGGTGGGTGGGACAGCCACCAGGGTTGATTTGGTGGTGGGTGGGACAGCCACCAGGGTTGATTAGGTGGTGGGTGGGACAGCCACCAGGTTTGATTTGGTGGTGGTTGGGACAGCCACCAGGGTTGATTAGGCGGTGGGTGGGACAGCCACCAGGGTTGATTTGGTGTTGAATATACATATTTTCAAACGTAAAACTTACCCGCACGGAGAAACCTTCAGAAACTATCGAGGTATCTGAAGCCGTAATGATGAAATTACCTTTGTACTACTGTTACATTTAGAGTCGAAGGATCTCATCACATGAAATAAATACGCAGCTTGAAACAAGAAATCGATAACCATTGGCGTAGCCAGGGTGAGTGACGCAAGGGCATAGCCAGGGTGTGTGACGCAAGGGCGTAACCAGGGTGAGTTATGCAAGGGTTGTAGCCAGGGTGAGTGACGCAAGGGCGTAGCCAGGGTGAGTTATGCAAGGGCGTAGCAAGGGTGAGTGACGCAAGGGTGTAGTAAGGGTGAGTGACGCAAGGGCGTAGCTAGGGTCAGTTATGCAAGGGCGTAGCAAGGGTGAGTGACGCAAGGGGCGTAGCAAGGGTGAGTGACGCAAGGGCGTAGTAAGGGTGAGTGACGCAAGGGGCGTAGCCAGTGTGAGTGACGCAAGGGCGTAGCCAGTGTGAGTGATGCAAGGGCGTAGCCAGGGTGAGTTATGCAAGGGCATAGCAAGGGTGAGTGACGCAAGGGCGTAGCAAGGGTGAGTTACGCAATGGCGTAGCCAGGGTCAGTGACGCAAGGGACGTAGCCAGGGTGAGTGACACAAGGGGCGTAGCCAGGGTGAGTGACGCAAGGGGCGTAGCCAAGGCTTTTGCCGAGCTCCTTCCACAAAAAAACCACTGACGATGGACGAAAATGACACCCCTCAATATATAGAGAAAAGTTCCATCCGGGCTTCTACGCACTCCCCTTCGTACATCACTGCAGATTACATCTAGCTAAAATCTAGAAAAGAGTTTTAAAAGAAGAAAACCTGTCACCAATTATATTTATTCATTGAAGCCCTTCATTCTCATTAACCCCATTTTATTATATCACGCAGTATAATGATTATTATATTTTGTATACAGAGATGGCAGACGTACAATCAGGAGGAGCACAACTAACCCATGTGTCCAGTGTTAAGGTAGGGTAAAATAAGGTGGGGCACAGCTGACCCACGTGTCCAGTGCCAAAGAAGGGTACACTTAGTAGGGGCACCATGTGTCCAGTGCCAAAGTAGGGTACAATCATGAGGAGCACAGGTGACCCATGTGTCCAGTGCCAAGGTAGGGTACAATCAATAGGGACATAGGTGACACATTTGTCCATTGCCAGGGTAGGGTACAATCAATAGGGGCACAGGTGACACATTTGTCCATTGCCAAGGTAGGGTACAATCAATAGGGGCACAGGTGACACATTTGTCCATTGCCAGGGTAGGGTACAATCAATAGGGGCATAGGTGACACATTTGTCCATTGCCAAGTTAGGGTACAATCAATAGGGGCACAGGTGACACATTTGTCCATTGCCAAGGTAGGGTACAATCAATAGGGGCATAGGTGACACATTTGTCCATTGCCAGGGTAGGGTGTTTCTAAAATAATAATTGAAATGAATGAAGTTTGTAGTTTTTCAAGTGCGCGACACCATCAAATTTGTAACCCGGGTCGATTTCATAATGGACGGAATGAGGTCAAGACTTTGTCTCACAGTTTATGCAACTCAAGCTGTTGCTAAGCTGTATTCATTTTGGTCAAGCTGTTGCTAAGCTGTACTCATTTTGGTCAAGCTGTTGCTAAGCTGTATTCATTTTGAATAGAATTAAACATTGGGAGGGTGTCTGAAATAATGATATTAATTAGTTAATGAATAATCTATCATTTATTTTTGATTACTTTTTCTTTGAAATTTTCACGTAAGCCAGTCGTCTTTATGAAGGGAGTTTTTGTCACGTATCTAAATGGACGCATTGACTCATCGACGCAGAAAGTCTTAGTTTCATAGGTTACAATTAGTGTGAGAGGTAACACAACTGACAGACTCGTAGTTTCATAGATGCATTTACTCGTAAATGCTGGCGTACGTACAGAAACATATTCAAAAAGCTATGGATTCATAGACTCCAGCGCACATTTGTGCAGATACATTAGCACACAGATCCACATATTCATATATCAGTGGATCGATATTCATACAGACATGGTTAATAAATTAGATAGATCTACGGAATCACAAGTACATAGACTCGCAGCTCTATAAAATCACACTTGCGTAGACTCATTGATCTTTAGAATCAGACTTACTTAGACTCATAGAGCTAAGGGATTACAATTACATAAACACATAGATCTATAGAATTACACTTACATGGACGCATAAATCCATTAAAAATATATCGTATCCGGAAATGTGTGTGAAAGAAATTTCATCAACGGAAAATTGATCGACGGAAATTTGATCGAACGAAAATTGTATAGCGTTAACTGAAAAAAATATTCGACCAAATTTCCGTTCGATCAAATTTCCATCGATCAATTTTCCGTCGACGAAATTTCTTTCAAACGAATTCCCGGTAACCAAAAAGTATCACTATTCGAGAACGAAGAAACATGTAACCTTTGATTGGTCCTCCCACAGGGGGAGATTGGTTTGTACGGTCATCACAAACATGGACTCACAGTACTCACCACCACGGTGTTTGCTGTGGGGGAGATGGCCGGCTCAGGAGTGTTGGCCTTACCTGGAGCGATGGCTGGCACGGGTAATTTATAATATAATTTATGCAATTTAATTTTTTAAACTGTTCTTTTATTTATGACATTCTGTTTAGAGGGCCTACAATTTCGTCCAATGGTTGATGGCACTTTTTTTTTTTAAATATCGATATAGATGAGTAAATTTTGAAAATAATAATTTTAAAAAAAAACTATTACTTTTTATAGCAAGAATTTACATATTCATTATTAATTTTATATTTTTAAAAACTGTTTATAGCAGCATTCACCCCGTAGTATTTACTACAGTTATATTTGTATCGCTTACGGATTACATCTAGGTCTATATGCATGTATTTCAAATGTATGTATAGGTGTTATTGAATTGTTTGTTTAAAGCTCTAAGTATTACAGTTATATGTTGATAGTTTTATGAGGGATTACAATTATGTGTGGGTAATTAATTCATGACATCCCAGGCTACGTTGGGATCCTGTTAAACATTGTCTGTGCAGTGGTATCGGCCTACACGGGTGTCCTGCTGGGGAAATGCTGGCTGATGGTCATGAACCGATACCCTGAGTATCAAGAACATTCTCGATACCCGTATCCGGCTATTGGTCAAGTCACATACGGTAAACCTGGAAGGTAAGGCGAGTCGGGGCCATTAAATTATGGTACATCCTTTCGTAAAACTTTTTTTTCATTCGATCATATATATATATTAAAATTAGTAAAATTGTTTCTGTACACAAATTATAAAAAGCATTAAAATATTTGTTTTTTTATTTGAAATTATAAAAAGTTTTAACGTTTTTCGTTTTTTATTTGAAATTGTAAAATATTCAATGACGGGGTCCGTGTGAGAAGGATATTGAATAACGCACTGTAACGGATTAAAAGTAGTTTATTACTAAACGTGTGTACGGAGCCACCTCACAAATTTTAATCTAACTGAAAACTTAACGGACGTTGTTCAAAGATCGGGTAAACTGTTTGTCTCCTGTGCAGTTAAATTAAAATGTCCATTATTGAATGATTGCGTCCCTTTAAGATTGATCGTGTCGTGCGCCATCAACTTCACGATGTTCGGCGCGTCGGTCGTGTTCCTGCTCCTGGGATCTGAGAACTTGCAGTCGCTGGTCAAAGACCTGGGGAAGGACATCTCCTTCTGCTACTGGCTGTTTATCGTGGCCGGAGTCCTGCTTCCCATCAGCTGGCTCGGGACACCAAAAGATTTTTGGTAAGCTATTTCTCATGGCACAATTTCGTTTGCAGTAAATTGAGATATACATTTTGAGTTCAATGAAATGTAAATATTAAAAAAAAAGGGAATAAGATTAAAGAAGATAAGATTAAACAAGATAAGATTAAAGAAGATAAGATTAAAGAAGATAAGATATGAGGAAATAAGAGCAGAGAAAAAAAGAAAATAGTTGCGATAGAAACTCAACTGCGAGAATAGTACTCACGGATGTAGCAACGAACCTTATCAGACTAAGAGCTTAATACGACATTTTAAATGTTTATTCTTTCAAAAAGTTAACTATTAAACAAAACAAAAAACACATAGGTGAATGATGGTTTCGGGAGGTGGTCGGTCTGCCCTGCATTTCATTTAGGAATGAAACAGTAATAAAGTTAATATCAAGTATAAACAGTGAAGTTGTTTTTTTTTTTATTTTTTTTTACCAGAATTGTTTTTAAACATCTTGTTTTCTCTTTGGTCGAACATTCAACAAATAAAGAATACGGGTGTCGATGAATTTAGTGATAAAAGAACCGAAGATCATTGAATAATTTTTAGATAAAGTTTTAAAATATTTACATCTGTCCACCTGATGCCCACATGTTTGGCGGATGTATCACAAAACTGTTAATACTGTCTGACGAGGGGGGAATAGCAAATAGTTATGATGGGGGAAAAATTAATTACTTAATAAATTTTGCGAGTTTTTTTTTACTGGCTTAAAACGTATTAATATTGACAGTTAAATTGCTCACATTTTAGCATCCCAATAACAATTGACAATGATCTCTACAGGCCCATCGCCATCGGCGCCACGGTGGCCACAAGTGTCGCCTGCTGCGTAGTTCTGGCAAACATCGTCAAAGACAGCCACACCGTCCCTCCAGTCTTTCATGCACCCATTGAGTTCAAGCCTTTCGCCTTCGCCCTTGGAACCATCTGCTTCGCCTATGGAGGCCACCCAGCCTTCCCCACATTCCAAGCCGACATGAGGAATCCGGAGAAATTTGGAGTCGCGATTTTTATCTCTTACATGAGTGAGTAGATTGTGAGGGTATAGTTTCATGTGAGTAGATTGTGAGGGTATAGTTTCATGTGAGTAGATTGTGAGGGTATAGTTTCATGTGAGTAGATTGTGAGGGTATAGTTTCATAGTGAGTAGATTGTGAGGGTATAGTTTCATGTGAGTAGATTGTGAGGGTATAGTTTCATGTGAGTAGATTGTGAGGGTATAGTTTCATGTGAGTAGATTGTGAGGGTATAGTTTCATGTGAGTAAATTGTTAGGGTATAGTTTCATGTGAGTAGATTGTCAGGGTATAGTTTCATGTGAGTAGATTGTGAGGGTATAGTTTCATGTGAGTAGATTGTGAGGGTATAGTTTCATGTGAGTAGATTGTCAGGGTATAGTTTCATGTGAGTAGATTGTGAGGGTATAGTTTCATAGTGAGTAGATTGTGAGGGTATAGTTTCATTGTGAGTAGATTGTGAGGGTATAGTTTCATGTGAGTAGATTGTGAGGGTATAGTTTCATTGTGAGTAGATTGTGAGGGTATAGTTTCATAGTGAGTAGATTGTGAGGGTATAGTTTCATAGTGAGTAGATTGTGAGGGTATAGTTTCATAGTGAGTAGATTGTGAGGATATAGTTTCATTGTGAGTAGATTGTGAGGGTATAGTTTCATAGTGAGTAGATTGTGAGGGTATAGTTTCATTGTGAGTAGATTGTGAGGGTATAGTTTCATAGTGAGTAGATTGTGAGGGTATAGTTTCATGTGAGTAGATTGTGAGGGTATAGTTTCATAGTGAGTAGATTGTGAGGGTATAGTTTCATTGTGAGTAGATTGTGAGGGTATAGTTTCATGTGAGTAGATTGTGAGGGTATAGTATCATAGTGAGTAGATTGTGAGGGTATAGTTTCATTGTGAGTAGATTGTGAGGGTATAGTTTCATAGTGAGTAGATTGTGAGGGTATAGTTTCATAGTGAGTAGATTGTGAGGGTATAGTTTCATAGTGAGTAGATTGTGAGGGTATAGTTTCATAGTGAGTAGATTGTGAGGGTATAGTTTCATGTGAGTAGATTGTGAGGGTATAGTTTCATAGTGAGTAGATTGTGAGGGTATAGTTTCATGTGAGTAGATTGTGAGGGTATAGTTTCATAGTGAGTAGATTGTGAGGGTATAGTTTCATGTGAGTAGATTGTGAGGGTATAGTTTCATAGTGAGTAGATTTTGAGGCTATAGTTTCATGTGAGTAGATTGTGAGGGTATAGTTTCATGTTGAGTAGATTGTGAGGGTATAGTTTCATAGTGAGTAGATTGTGAGGGTATAGTTTCATGTGAGTAGATTGTGAGGGTATAGTTTCATGTGAGTATATTGTGAGGGTATAGTTTCATGTGAGTAGATTGTGAGGGTATAGTTTCATGTGAGTAGATTGTGAGGGTATAGTTTCATGTGAGTAGATTGTGAGGGTATAGTTTCATGTGAGTAGATTGTGAGGGTATAGTTTCATTGTGAGTAGATTGTGAGGGTATAGTTTCATAGTGAGTAGATTGTGAGGGTATAGTTTCATAGTGAGTAGATTGTGAGGGTATAGTTTCATAGTGAGTAGATTGTGAGGGTATAGTTTCATGTGAGTAGATTGTGAGGGTATAGTTTCATAGTGAGTAGATTGTGAGGGTATAGTTTCATGTGAGTAGATTGTGAGGGTATAGTTTCATAGTGAGTAGATTGTGAGGGTTTAGTTTCATTGTGAGTAGATTGTGAGGGTATAGTTTCATTGTGAGTAGATTGTGAGGGTATAGTTTCATTGTGAGTAGATTGAGAGGGTATAGTTTCATGTGAGTAGATTGTAAATGTATAATCTCATTGCTTTTGTTGGTATGAAATAGTAAGTATATGCTGTGTAGCAGCTTGAATAACTGACACAAGACAATAAAATGAACATTTCAGCTCAATGGTTTATTCTGCCAACACAATAAAATGAACATTTCATATGAATGGCTTATCCTGTCAATACGACAATAAAATGAACATTTCAACTGAATGGCTTATCCTGCCAACAATAAAATGAAAATTTCAACTGAATGGCTCATCCTGCCAACAATAAAATGAACATTTCAACTGAATGGCTTATCCTGCCAACAATAAAATGAACATTTCAACTGAATGGCTTATCCTGCCAACAATAAAATGAACATTTCAACTGAATGGCTTATCCTGCCAACAATAAAATGAACATTTCAACTGAATGGCTTATCCTGCCAACAATAAAATGAACATTTCAACTGAATGGCTTATCCTGCCAACAATAAAATGAACATTTCAACTGAATGGCTTATCCTGCCAACAATAAAATGAACATTTCAACTGAATGGCTTATCCTGCCAACAATAAAATGAACATTTCAACTGAATGGCTTATCCTGCCAACAATAAAATGAACATTTCAACTGAATGGCTTATCCTGCCAACAATAAAATGAACATTTCAACTGAATGGCTTATCCTCCCAACAATAAAATGAACATTTCAACTGAATGGCTTATCCTCCCAACAATAAAATGAACATTTCAACTGAATGGCTTATCCTGCCAACAATAAAATGAACATTTCAACTGAATGGCTTATCCTCCCAACAATAAAATGAACATTTCAACTGAATGGCTTATCCTGCCAACAATAAAATGAACATTTCAACTGAATGGCTTATCCTCCCAACAATAAAATGAACATTTCAACTGAATGGCTTATCCTGCCAACAATAAAATGAACATTTCAACTGAATGGCTTATCCTCCCAACAATAAAATGAACATTTCAACTGAATGGCTTATCCTGCCAAAACAACAATAAAGAAAATAAGAAAATCTGACATAAAGTATTTGGCTTGCAAACAGCTTAACAACCGTATGTAATGACAAAAGGAACGTATCTTCTTGTCATTGGTTTAGATATGTGTCTGTTTATAAACCAACGTGTTGATATGTCTTTTAAATTAGAATGTTTACCATCAAGTTGTATAACTGAAGCACCTTCCAGCAACAATCGGTTTAACATCAGCTTGTTTAACATCCAGTCGTGTTGCTGATGTACCTTCCGGTTGCCATCGCTGGTTACATGGTGTACGGCATCAACACCAAGGACAACATCCTGGCGACGGTCTCGTCGGGCCCCATGCAGTACGCCGTTGAGATCCTCATCACAATGCACATCTTCTGCAGCTTCATCATCGTCATCAACCCCGTGTGTCAGGAGTTTGAGGAGCTTCTCAGGATACCAACACGTTAGTTGATGTGCATGTGCCTGCTAGTCAGTCTCATCTTGTGTTTGTATACCTATTAGACGTATACTTGTGTCTGAAATGGGTCAGTCTTATCTTGTGTTTGTATACCTATCAGACGTATACTTGTGTCTGAAATGTGTCAATCTTATCTTGAGTGTGTAAACTATCAGCCGTATACTTGTTTCTGAAATGTGTCAGTCTTATCTTGTGTTTGTATACCTATCAGACGTATACTTGTGTCTGAAATGTGTCAGTCTTATCTTGTGTTTATATTTCTTTTAGACGTATACTTCTTCTATATATTAAGGGCCCACGATCAATTTATTGATCATTTTGGCTCCTATGCATGTAGAGGGGATTTGCAATGTTTCTGTACCTGGTGTTGATGATGATATTTCACTGGTTGCAAAGGGTATCATGCACTGGGGTTGGAAGGCCTGAGGCAATAGACGCAAATGTGTCAAGTGTTGTCGCCTCAACTGCTCCTTTTGAAAGCTTGTTCCTGTCCCTGATTGTCTTTGGCGGGACTGAGCAGCTCCTATACAGGCTTCTTGCTGGTATGAGCCGGAATTGCCTGTCCTGGCCTCGTCGCTGTCTACACTTGTGTCTGTAATGTGGCTGTCTCATCTTGTGTTTGTATACTTTTGTAGACGTATACATATGTCTCTAATGAGTCAGTATATTTATGTGTTTCCTTATAATAGACAATTGTAAATTATTTTTTAAACGATGCATAAAAACCTATAATGTTCATGAATGATTTATCAAAGAGCGGTCAATTCTTATTGAATTATTCTAATTCTTATTGAATTATTCTTTTTTATTCTTTACTGTCTAGTTTTTTTAATGTCATCTAAAATTGTATGCTACATCCTGCTTAATTCTACAACCCACATATGCTACATCCTGCTCATGCTACATCCTGCTCATGCTATATCCTACGAATGATACATCCTAATTATGCTACATCCTACTCATGCTACACTTTCCTTCATTCTAAAACTGTATGCCACATGCTACCCCATTCAAACGCCAGGTCTCCTCTACTACGAACGAACCAGTCCAGTTGTTTCAAATGGGTTCTGCAATTTTCTCATCAGATTTCGGAGTCAAGCGTGTTATATTCCGCACGGTGATGATGGGTGTGATACTGTTTGTGGCCGAGTCCGTCCCTCACTTCGGCGCCATCTTATCTCTCATAGGCGGCTCAACGCTGACTCTTCTGGCTTACATCCTACCTCCCATCTTCTACCTGAAACTGTGCTCTATGACGGGGGACTGGGACAAAGTGTGAGTACCATTGTCAAGTCTACTGGTAGTAAAGACAGTGATTATTGGAGGTGCCTTTTAAAGAAAAAGTTTGGGTACCTTATAAATATATAGTCTTGTTGGTATCGTATAAATATATAGTCTTGTTGGTATCGTATAAATATATAGTCTTGTTGGTATCGTATAAATATATAGTCTTGTTGGTATCGTATAAATATATAGTCATGTTGTATCGTTTAAATATATAGTCTTGTTGGTATCGTATAAATATATAGTCTTGTTGGTATCGTATAAATATATAGTCTTGTTGGTATCGTATAAATATATAGTCTTGTTGGTATCGTATAAATATATAGTCTTGTTGGTATCGTATAAATATATAGTCTTGTTGGTATCGTATAAATATATAGTCTTGTTGGTATCGTATAAATATATAGTATTGTTGGTATCGTATAAATATATAGTCTTGTTGGTATCGTATAAATATATAGTCTTGTTGGTATCGTATAAATATATAGTCTTGTTGGTATCGTATAAATATATAGTCTTGTTGGTATCATATAAATATATAGTCTTGTTGGTATCGTATGAATGTTCTGTTTTGGTTGGATCATTCATGGAGATATTGGTAGATCTAGCTTTACAATAATGTTACAATATGTTACTTTACACATTTTTAATGAAGTGGCTGTATGGTGGTCTGCACCTAACCTCTAATGAACTAAACAGTCTGAGCTTCTGGGTTCAAATCTTCTCCGCAACTGAGTACGTTCCACCCAAAGCTATCGCCTGGGTCCTGCAACCCCAGAGGCCGACCTTTTCAACATTAACTTAAGAAACGATCAACTATGAATGAAGGTGTGCCCAAAACCGAACAGTGGCAGGGGCCTCAAAAAGTCACGTGATAGCTCCGGTTACACCCGCTCATTGCTGCAATAGAATGATGTAACCGTGGGTGATCGATTACGTGTGTAGCGCTTGTGTCCATGCTATTTTAGCCCGCTCACAGCGCTCGCTAACTTCACTGAGAATAGCTGTAGCCCATCAAACAGATGGACATTTTCATGATTAGCATAGATTTAAAATATTACACATTTTACCATTTCCACAATCGCCTCGAGGTCTAGGATGAAAAAAAGAAATTTAAAGGCTTCTATAAGTATTTACCATCATTCAAAAGTTCTTTTACAATAAGTTGTTTTTTTTTTCAAATGAGTATCAACATAATTTTCTTTCCTCGATGAGATTCAGTCGAACTTGAATGAGTGTTTCCAGATCACTAAGTAAGGAAATTCAGTCGAACTTGAATGAGTGTTTCCAGATCACTAAGTAAGGAAATTCAGTCGAACTTTAAAGTTATTTAGTGACCTGGAAATACAGTTAATTTAAACACAGAGCTTAACATAAAAAATAAAACAAAAACATAAAAAAATAACGACAATAAGAAGAAAATAATGATATTAAAGTAATAAGCATAGACTCGCTATAAAAATGATTATTGCTTTGTGTCATCCCAAACTCAAGAGAAGAAGTCTTTTTACCAGAACAAAACTTGGAATGTTCACATGTTGTTACTTACTCCCCTTGGTTCAGATGCATTCGTGACGTTAAAGCACCACAGCATAACATCCAAACCTTCATAGAGACGTGTGTGTTATTTTTTTAATTATTTTTTTTTTAAATTTTCTGTCTTCCGTTGATTCCAGCGATGCCTCGCTCCACCAGAAATTCGCTTGTTTCGAGATCGTCCTGGTGGGCTCGATTGTTGGAATAGCCGCCACGTACTCGGCGGTCGTCTCCTTGGCAACCAGCAGCTTCTCGACCCCGTGTTACATCAACAGCGACGCCAGCCAATGAGAACTGAACAGAACAACAACAACAAAAAATCATAGTTTATATATATATATATAATTAAATTATTTTTTTATTGATGTACATAGTGTTACAGCTAGGAAATGAATGTACTTTTCAACTTATCGGCCTTCTTAATGTTTAAAACCTTGGGCCTCTAGTACTTATTTACCATCTATTGAGTGCAGTGGCGTAGCTAGGGAATGGTGCCACCCGGGGCGGATCGATAATTTTACCCGCCCCCTTCCGTGAAAACAACTCTGCAGTTGGGTCACCATGTCGACCATGAACTTAAAGAGGAAAAAAAAGTGCCGTCCGGGGGTGGAGCGCCCCCTCCACACCATCCCCCCCCTTCTTACGCCACTGACTGAGTGCAATATCTTTTTCTTATGTTCATTCTGTCGCATGTTAGTAAAATGCGTTGCAATTGTGTGTTTTAAAATTTTCTTTTGATAAAAATACACATTTCGGTTCATTTGGCATGGGTTTGAATAGCTTCTTTTCCTAAATGTAAATGAAAGACAACTCTGATTCAGACTATTGCATCTGTAGATACACTGGTTTATTCCCCCTTTTATAAAAGTTGCGTTTTAAAAAAAATACATCATGACGGCAAGTTAGGTGTTAAATATTTCTTTTTTTTTTTTAATATTTTGTTTTTGTTTGTTTGTTTTTTTTTTTTTTTTTTTTTTTTATGGTTTATTCCCCCTTTTATAAAAGTTGCGTTTTAAAAAAAATACATCATGACGGCAAGTTAGGTGTTAAATATTTCTTTTTTTTTTTAATATTTTGTTTTTGTTTGTTTGTTGTTTTTTTTTTTTGCTTATTTAAAAAAACAGTCGCTTTAATTTGAAATAGATAAACTTAATTTTGAAAAAGAAACTGCACCTTTCATTGTTATAGAATAACTACACTGAAAACTTGATTTCAGCAGTTTCAGAGTACAAATGTCAGTTACGTAATAGAGCAGGAGTCGGCAAACAACGGTCCGTGGGCTGGTTCCGGCACGCGGCTTCGACTTACCCGGCCCGCCAGGAGCTTATTAATTTAAATCAATATTATAATTTTTTATTCTGAAATTCAGGACCAACATGCGCGTGAAACGGTATCGAAGCCCTTTTCCACCGAATACAATAAAGAAAGAATCGACTTCTTGTAGTAATTCTTAATGTCCTACCCTTGTAATTCTACAATGTAAAATGTTATGAGTTTGCTTAAATAATGTCGACCTTTCGACCAATAATAATTTTTGGAGAAAAAATTGGAATCTGAAGTTTAAGCCAATCTGGTTAAGTGTTGATGAGGGGTTGATGTACTCACTTCCCATGCTGTAAACCTGCGTAAGGAGCGACAGACCCAATTCCTCACGAGTTAGAGCCATGTGCACTCTCTGACCTTTACCCGATCTCGGTGCACGTGAAAAATAAAAATTTTTAAAAAATATATATTTCTCCATGCCGGGTTGATTGCTGTGTTGTGGATGAAATCCCATCTGAACTTCAAATTGAAGGGATCGATGAAGTGATCGGTGATGTATATTGCAAGACATACAAAGAAGGCAAACTGGGAGAATTGTATAAGTGTCTCCCTAAAAAAATTATGAATTCATATAAAGAATCTTTTGCTTGAGAATTCATTTGATTTTGTTCACTTACCACTTTTGTGAGAAGAAATGTATAAATATTAAATATGTAATAGGGCCAACTTATAAATGAAAACAGAGCCGACGTATTAGATAAACACAGGGCCAACTTGTTAGATAGACACAGAGCCAACTTATCATATCAGCACTTGCAAACAAAAATTAACGACTGTGAGTAATAGCTTTGAGCGCCATTTAAATATCATTGCGTGAGAAAGCCAGTTTCATTGCATCTAATTGATGTGAAAGAGACGATTTTGAAATTCAGATTTGTTTTCGTCTAACATTTCATTTGTAGTCATTAAATTAATGCAATATATTGCATTAAAAAAAAACGCCAACGACATTCTCTTACCTACCGGCCCACAGCCCCCAAACGATATTCTCTTATCTAGCGGCCCACAGCTCCCAACGACATTCTCTTACCTACCGGCCCACAGCCCCCAAACGATATTCTCTTACCTACTGGCCCACAGCTCCCAACGACATTCTCTTACCTACCGGCTCACAGCCCCCAAACGATATTCTCTTATCTACCGGCCCACAGCCCCCAAACGATATTCTCTTACCTACCGGCCCACAGCCCCCCCCCCCCCCCCCCCCAATTTTTCTTCCCTATCCCCCCCCCCCCCCCCAAAAATGTTTGGACCCCCCCCCCC
>CAXITT010000040.1:1781853-1807483 GCA_964033795.1 Lymnaea stagnalis
GGTGGTTACAGTGTGGTTATAGGGTGGTTACAGTGTGGTTATAGGGTGGTTACAGTGTGGTTATAGGGTGGTTACAGTGTGGTTATAGGGTGGTTACAGTGTGGTTATAGGGTGGTTACAGTGTGGTTACAATGTGGTTATAGGGTGGTTATAGGGTGGTTATAGTGTGGTTATGGGGTGGTTACAGGGTGGTTATGGGGTGGTTACAGGGTGGTTATAAGGTGGTAACAGTGTGGTTATTGAGTGGTTACAGTGTGGTTATAGGGTGGTTACAGTGTGGTTATAGGGTGGTAACAGTGTGGTTACAATATGCGTACAGGGTGGTTACAGGGTGGTTACAGTGTGGTTATAGGGTGGTTACAGTGTGGTTACAATATGCGTACAGTGTGGTTATAGGGTGGTTATAGGGTGGTTACAGTGTGGTTACAGTGTGGTTATAGGGAGGTTACAGTGTGGTTATAGAGTGGTTACAGTGTGGTTACAGTGGGGTTACAGTGTGGTTACATTATGCGTACAGGGTGGTTACAGGGTGGTGCGAGGGTGTTTATAAGGTGGTTACACTTCTGGCTGCAGTGTGCGTACAGGGTGGTTACAGTTTGGTTACAGGTTGGTTAAAGTGTGGTTACAGATTGGTTACAGGGTGGTGGGCGGGGGTGGCATGCCTTTCACCTTTAAATGCTTTCATTTTCGCCATTTTACCAGATCCTTTAATGTAACGGTTTGTTCATCAGGAGCTGGGGAGTGAGAAGGAAAGAGAACTTTGTTCCACTGAAGTACGATTACGACATAGCAACACAACAGCTGTCTCTAAATTTTCATTGTTGTAACTCAACGTTTTTGTTTGATTTAAATTGCAAAACAGATCATGGATTTCTTTACTCACTCAGTATGCATGCCAGGCCATGGCAGGAATGTTAAATGTTTAAGGGAGGTTACTATTCCAAGAGAAATAATCCATGCTACGTTTGTTAATATGAATGTTTTACTTTACTTATTATACATGGTTTAAAACGTATCTTCTTCCCACCATAAATCATGGTAGGATTACGCAACCACCAAACGCCAGCATACACGTCACCAAACACCACCACCAACCACGAGACGCCTCCCAAACACAATCAAACACCACCAAACACCACCACAAAGCACCACCAATAAACACCACGATGGATATTCGGATCATAAACTAAACTGAGGGTATCGATACTTCATATGTTCCCCCAATTGTAATCGATTCAATGCACCAGTTACTCTTCTTTTTTTAAAATAACAAGTTAGTAGTTTGTTATCCAATATATTTTTTTTAATGTTTCTATACTTTTTTTTTTACGGGGTGTGGGGGGGGAGGGGAGGGGACACTTTACTTGCCCCGTTGCATTCCTCTGCCCCCCGACCCCCCCCCACCCCCCCCCCCCCCCCCCCCCCCCCCCCCCGCCCCCGGAGAGGTGTTTGATAGAAACACTGACAATTACAGGAACCATAAACTAAGAACGCTTAAAGAATTAAAATCCAAATGATCACACAAGTACCCAACCACGTGATAGTTTTTGTAACTATTGTAATGATACGTTTCATATAATATGTGATGTACCACGACACGTCGTGGTGCTGTGCTCGTGAAACCGGTAACGCTCTATCGAATGCGGTTTCAATTCTTAGAGAACTGTTGGTTTTTGCTCCACATCATTTCTTGGAATACCGTGTTTGTTAAACATCTTAAATAGATATTTTATAATTAAATTAGTGCTTTCTTAAAGATGTCTAATTGTGTTATCTTTGTTTTTGTCAAGTAAACTTTTAAAAAACTCATTTATATTGTGTCAGTCGCTCATGATCTTTACCTGTGACGCATCTTGTTATTACTTAGAATAAATTGTAAAAGGGAGACTTAATACACAAGCATTATTGCAATGCAGAAGGGGGATCAGGTCCCAAAAAATCCCCGACAGAAGTGGCCCAAATATCATCGACAGAGTGGCCCACCTGGCCATATTACACCTGGATGTTTTTCCCAATGTCCGGTGGGCGTGTCCACCACTGGCTGCCGTGGTAAACGCCCTCAGAAATTGTTGTTTAGCTGAAGGCACACCCAAACACTAAGGCAAACACGCAAAGACACAAACACAGACACACTACGATATAAAGAGAAAGAAAACATATAACCAGGGAAGACGCTTACAAGACTCGACTCACTGTAGATTCTTGAGGAGAGGTCTAAAAATCAATAAAAGGGACTGAGTGAAAATTATTCCCAGTTTTTCAAATATGTATCTGAATATATACTCAGAAACAGCCAGTCATTGGAATCCTTCAAAACCGATTTGAAAACTTATCTATTTCGAAAACATCTGCTGGGGTAATGTTGTCTACCATCTTTTCAAGCTAGCTATGATCTCCTAGATGTATATTGGCTTGTGTTGTTTATAGTTGAAAGGGATGAAAGACGTAGAATGGGTTTGGCTCGTATGTAGTTTTTGTAGTGTTGCGTTTTGTGTTTTAATGTGGTAAAATTTGGCTTGTTTTATTTCTCTTTTAATATGGTTGACTTTGTACCACGCTTCGAGCCTTTGGGGATGAAGCGTGATTTAAAAGGAAAAAAAAAACCTTTATTATTATTATTATTATATATATCGTTGTGGAAGCGCCTTCATTTGAAAGGTATCACGTGACCTAGTACCCCTTCCACCCCCGTCCCCCTTTTTGTTGTTATATTTGAATACATGAGATCACACGAGATCACACGAGATCATATACAACTCATTAGAAACGAGCTTGTATATATTGTATGTAGCCTGACAAGAGTTGAACTCCGCGTCTCTGGTCTGAGCCAAGTTGGGAAGGAGTCACGTTTCGGTTTATATTATGTTTTAAACATCATTCAAAATGGCTCACAATTTTAACACACAGATCTGCCTTCTTTACGACCTATATCACGCCTACAAAACAAACAATCGACAGCATGTGTCTAACCACGTGTGACTCACTCAAAATGGCTCTACATAACTACACATCAGCTGCCTACGTTTAATATCTCCTTTTCTTCTAAAGTTAATATCGAGTTCTATATCAAATTCCCATATAAGACTGCCTGTACTACTTACGCTGTACTACCTACGCCCCCGTGTCGTAGCTAGGGGTTAGTTTGTTATGTTCTGCTTTTAATTAACGTTGTAAATAAACAGACACAAAGGTCGCGCCAGGTAGCGAATGTAGACGTCTGGTATTATGGTGACCTATTCACGTCACAATGAATTATCTTGGAAACTGTTAAAACGGTTGTTGTCCATCATTTTAACGGAGTGTACGCCTGCACCTCCCCCCCCCCCCAACCCACCCTTACCCCTTGAACTGCTTTCAAACTAGGTCAGGTTCCCGTCAGACAGACCTAAAGAATGACATGTGACGAATATTGTCCATCATTTTAACGGAGTTTACGCCTGCACCTCCCCCCCCCCCCAACCCACCCTTACACCTTGAACTGCTTTCAAACTAGGTCAGGTTCACGTCAGACAGACCTAAAGAATGACATGTGACGAATACCTTCACTGGCATGAGGTGACCGTCCACCGGTGCAGAATTGAGAATCCGTTTATTACAGCACGCATCTCAACACGTGCAGTGGAGCCCCGCTACAACGCGCCCCGTCATTACACGCAATCGGATATTACGCACGATCGGATATCAAGCGCTCATGGCATGACTCACGAAATGTCGTTCAGATATTCACACGACATCTAGAACCCCACAACAGCGTGACCTCGATAAAACGCGACCTGATTTTTTAAAAAAATCCTTTATATTAACTTCGCTTTTCTGTGCTTAGGGCAAAATTTTCGGACGGCTAATTGACCCACTTCCCGTCAACCTATCGGGCTGAAACGTGTCACATAGACTCGTTGCCGATGACAACACAATTTATCAAATGCTCAACACCAACCCCTAAAACCCCGTTTGTCTTGTTTTCCCAGGGGAAGATGAAGGAAATATGATGACACTGATTTCACGAAATAAAATCCCCGATGACTGCGCTAAATGAGATTCTTTGAAAACAAATATCTCCAGTGTGTTTGGTGCGTAATATTGTGTGTTTTTATGTTTCTGAAATATTTGGTGAAATCAATCTTCTGTGTAAAAGCAGGTCGACGTTAGAATGTTAATACAAAAACATAAAATTGCATGAAAAGGATGTATACGTAAAAACTTTGTTTATCAGGGTTTGTTTGTGAGTGAGCGCATCAACTACAAAATTCTGTCCCTGGCGTACAGCTGCAGAGATGACTCAGCACCGGAATATCTCAAGGAACTGATATTATTAACATGTATCCGTGAAGTGCCTGCGGTCTGCATATCACAGTACTTGCTGAGTGTTCCTAGTGTGGATAAACACAGAAAAAAGTCGTACGGAGTGCGCTCTTTTGAAGCGATAGCGCAAAAATTATGGAACAGTTTGCCTCATTCTTTGAGGGGAATTGTAAATGATAAAAAATCATTTAAGAAACAATTAAAAACTTTTTTGTTTCAATAGATTTCTGAGGACCAGAACGCAGTGATCATGTTACAGTGGCAGGGATACCGGCGCGATAGAAATATTAAATCTATCAATGTGTTTAATTATAGACCACAATCATCGTGTTATAGCGGAGGCCCCCTGTCACCACACAAAACTTCGACCTTTTTGTTTATCCAATGACTAATGAACGGTGATCAGGCCACAGTAACAGAACCACTTTAATGTTACGGTGATCAGGCCACAGTAACAGAACCACTTTATTGTTACGGTGATCAGGCCACAGTAACAGAACCACTTTAATGTTACGGTGATCAGGCCACAGTAACAGAACCACTTTATTGTTACGGTGATCAGGCCACAGTAACAGAACCACTTTAATGTTACGGTGATCAGGCCACAGTAACAGAACCACTTTAATGTTACGGTGATCAGGCCACAGTAACAGAACCACTTTATTGTTACGGTGATCAGGCCACAGTAACAGAACCACTTTATTGTTACGGTGATCAGGCCACAGTAACAGAACCACTTTATTGTTACGGTGATCAGGCCACAGTAACAGAACCACTTTAATGTTAGTCACGAAGTGTGGACCCGTTTCTTTCGGGAGTGTTACCACATTCCTCGGAGGTCCGATACTTCTTTTATAAAAAGTATATATAGCCTAGATTTCTTACTTAGACCTGTTGTCTCTAGAGCAGGGGTGGGAAACCTTCGGCCCGAGGGTCACATGCGGTCCGCTGAAAGGGTTATTGCAGCGAGACCTACTAAGGATGTATTTATGTATTTGTTAAATTTAAAAATTGTCAGTATATTATGTTTTGTTTCTAACATCCTTTGGTTTCAGAAATATATATCTGCTGTGTAATGTAGGCCTAGCCTAGCCGTTTTGGTCCCCCCTGAGTTACTAGAAAAAAAAAAATTGAGTTGTAAAAACTGTCCTTAGATTTACAACAACAAATCTTTTAACAATTTAATCTTGAACATTAGCGTAATTTGAAATACTGGTATCTTTTATTTAATAATGTAACCAAACGCTTATCTACTATAATATCGGAAAACCGTAAATCACAGAAGTCTTATATCTAAAGAAGAGTCGCTTTACAATTTTTTACGTCTGTAACAGCTTTAGTGTTTTTTAAAGAAATATTATTAATCTCATTTTTAAAAAAAAAAAGTTAAACCAGTCTTCCATGAACTTCGTGTTTCGCAAAGTGGAAACCAAAATATAGTTTCTTAGTTTGAGAGAAAATCTGACTGACCCCCCCCCCCCCAAAAAAAAAAAAAAAACGCTAAATTTTGAAGATTAAATTTTCACTGATTAAATTTACCCACATTTTGTCACCGCCTTTGACCCGCCATTTCTTAATGGGTATAACACATATTTATTTTATTTATCAAATGCACTCCTCTGTACTGGGGCGTATCTTGTGCTGCCTGGGGAAAAATTCGAAATATCGCTCCCCCCTCCCACTTCAGTCTTTAATTAGAGTTATTCAAAACACCACTGGATGATAACCCTTATGTACGGAAGCACTCGGGTTTTTCACACCCCCTGAACTATATTTATATTGTAATGTCCCAACCCCTTTATACCACGAATGGTTGTTCTTTTCGTTTTTAAAATATTGTTCAATGCATGATTAAAAAGTGTGGGTGTCTATTTTAACATTGAAAACATTATTTAACAGTTTTTTGTGTGCGGTACACGAGAGACGTCTTTCCGTCACAATATAACATGGTTGACTCTGTATAATTTTACCATGTTATTTATTTTACATTCCAAGGGTGAAGATGATTGGGTGGGGGAACTTACATATTTATATCACGTTCTCAAAACACTTTTATGTTACAGATTTGAAAATTGTTATGTTTTTAATTAACCATATTCTTTAAATGTATGGGAAAATGTGTTGAACTATGGGATTTATATGTTTTACAGTCATTGTAAATATATATAAATGTAAAATGTTATGCATCGCGTAGTTAAAGGGGATGGGGCATTTCTAATGATTGATAATATATTTTAGAGGCGAGCAAAAAGTGTAAGCTGACATACCTAGGGGGGGGGGGGGTTAACCATCCAGGGGTGCTTTTATTAATGTTTATTAATAAATTAATCCAATGCGTGTGGATAGGATCGTTGCGGTTGGTCGTGACTCTTCCTTGCTACGACAAATCGCTGTGGACCTTTTTTACTCTCTTCCATCCCCACTTTTCCTGTATTAAACCTATCACCGACTTGTGTTCTATCACATTCCTCTTGCTGTCCTCTCGGATACTACACTGATATAAGTGTTTATTTTTATTTTATGTATAGTTCATATCGTTGTTTGTTCGTGAAAGAAGACTTCCTGCCGACACTCTATTTGTTTTGTTGTGTCCTTTTTTTAAAAAAAAGTTTTCCTTTACTTTGTGCTGATCATATGCAAGTTGATGTAATGTGACAAACACTGTTGTGATACTGATTATTTAGTCATGGAAATATGAGTTCTCACAACTCACAACTGCCTTGCATTACTGATGTACGCTCCCATTGAGGGTGATATCAAATGAGTGATTTGCAAAAAACATTGAGTTCATGGCCGCCCCCACATTAATTAATTGTGACTTTCGATTAAATCAAACAACTTCTGTAGTTACAGATATGGAAACAAATTGATATTTAATCAACCAAATAGCACAAGCTTTTCTCGTTTAAATGTCATCAGATGACCAACTACGACACTGTCACTCTGCCACAGTTTGTCTGCCACTGTTGCTCTGCCACTGTCGGTCTGCCACAATTGGTCTGCCACTGTTGGTCTGCCACTGCTGCTGTGCCACAGTTGGTCTTCCACAGTTGGTCTTCCACAGTTGGTCTGCCACAGTTGGTCTTCCACAGTTGGTCTGCCACTGTCGCCCTGCCACTGTTGCTCTGCCACTGTCGGTCTGCCACAATTGGTCTGCGACTCTTGCTCTGCCACTGTTGGTCTGCCACTGTTGCCGTGCCACAATCGGTCTGCCTCTGTCGGTCTGCCGCTGCCGCTCTGCCACTCTCGGTCTGCCACTACCGGCCATCCAAGTTGCAAGCAATATGTTAATGTCACGCTGCACCGTAGCACGCACCGGACGATCAGTCTGGAGACAAAACTGACTCAGTTCAGTCTGTTTAGAAGTCGATGACGATGCCGCTATCAACTAGATGAAGCAGACTTTGCAAGCTGAATTTTCTGACACGTAGCGGGTGTTAGTATTGAAGATGATAAGTAAGCGATGTGTTTGATCCATGATATGTTTTAGATCCACGACATGTTTTAGATCCACGACATGTGTTAAAGCTATGATATGCGAATGACTTATCCCAATGGATGCAACAAATATCAACATGTTCTATATTTCTGCCGACAGA
Source organism: Lymnaea stagnalis (assembly GCA_964033795.1). Lineage (NCBI taxonomy): Eukaryota > Metazoa > Mollusca > Gastropoda > Lymnaeidae > Lymnaea > Lymnaea stagnalis. The sequence goes on from CAXITT010000040.1 coordinate 1,789,755, forward strand.
CAGTTCAACTCCAAAATATGTATGCAAACGCCCTGATATGGGCTTATATCTAATATCTCAATTACTCTCTGCCGTCATGTTACATTGTTTGCTCTCATTAATGCATCATGACTCCCTGTACATTTGTTAGTGATGGGCGGAAAAAATATGAAATCTGATTAATCGTTAATCCAAAATTTAATCGTATTAAAAAAAAATTAACGATTAATCGATTAATTAATGTTTAATTTGCGCAGCCTCCTTTCTTAAAACTAAAATAACGATTCAAGTTTGGCGAGCAATTTCGTATATATATATATTTGTTTATTTATTTATTATTGAGGAGAATCATTGTTTATACAGATAGATTCTTGCAGAAGGCAGCAACCAGGGACGACCTCCTTGTATACAATTTCGAAAGCCTGTGTACCTCTTGGCCCCTTTTGAGAGTTAGCAGCTGCGCTATAGACCTATGTTAAAAAAGCAAGTCCAGGATGCTGCCAGAGCAGGTTCCCACATTACGGGGGGGGGGCGCGGGGGGGGAGGTACCACGGCACATTGGTGTCACACCAGTTGAGTGCCACTAGAGCATCAGACCCCCTTTGAGGCGGTCCGTGGCGGTGGTGACGCCAAGTTAGCAGCTGCGCTATAGACCTATGTTAAAAAAGCAAGTCCAGGATGCTGCCAGAGCAGGTTCCCACATTACGGGGGGGGGGGGCGCGGGGGGGGAGGTACCACGGCACATTGGTGTCACACCAGTTGAGTGCCACTAGAGCATCAGACCCCCTTTGAGGTGGTCCGTGGAGGTGGTGACGCCATGATTTTTCCCGCACCTTGGTACACCAACCCCTTAGTGATGCCACCGAGCATAAGGTCAATGGATAACTGGACAGAAATGAGGTACACAAGACTCACAAAAAACGGGTACGCTAGCTGCAGTAATAACGTAGCTATGGTTAGTTCCACCCGTGGAGGGCCAGCCCTTTTAACCGCCCCCTTCATACCCATAAAGTCTCCAGGTGGCCTAGTTTTACCCTGGTCAGATTCTGTGTTGGTAGGGGGAAAAAAAAAAAAAAAAGGAACTCGCTTTTAATATAATTGGTGATTATTGCGCTATAAGTATCCCCAAGATTTTCATTTTCAACCATTTTGGGGTCATTTACTACGGTTCACTGACCTCTTCCTCCCACCTCACCCACACAAACACCCACACATACATACACACATACACACACACATACACACACTGCATTGGCCACACGTACTCTTGGAGTTTTGTCATTTAATTAAATCCTGACTATTCTGTTGACCTACACAAATTGTTTTGAGACTTTAATCGTGTGTGGCCACCGTCTTATAATTGGATTATTTGTGTCAATGTTTACGTGTTGTAAATAATTAATTACTAGTTGTAAATGGTATTTTTCAGTTTGTAATTAGACTTCCTAAACAAGAGACCTCTCTTTGAAGCAAATGCTGTAAATAAATAACTTTTGAAACTGTTCCCTTACATGGCTCTTCGTCGTGTCATTGGAATCCAAGAAATTAAATCAATAGTAACAAAGCAATGAATATTGTTCATGACATTACACTCCAGTCTTGTTTTTGATTACATAAACTACCGATCTATCGAATGTATAGTTACCTAAAATTACCCTTATATCGAGTGTGTAGTTACCTAAAATTACCCTTATATCGCGTGTGTAGTTACCTAAAATTACCCTTATATCGCGTGTGTAGTTACCTAAAATTACCCTTATATCGCATGTGTAGTTACCTAAAATTATCCTTATATCACATGTGTAATTACCTAAAATTACCCTTATATCGCATGTGTAGTTACCTAAAATTATCCTTATATCGCGTGTGTAGTTACCTAAAATTACCCTTATATCGCGTGTGTAGTTACCTAAAATTACCCTTATATCGCGTGTGTAGTTACCTAAAATTATCCTTATATCGCGTGTGTAGTTACCTAAAATTACCCTTATATCGCGTGTGTAGTTACCTAAAATTACCCTTATATCGCATGTGTAGTTACCTAAAATTACCCTTATATCGAGTGTGTAGTTACCTAAAACTACCGGTATATCGATGATTGTCTGTTTCTTTCGTTTAAGGATCAAAGTCATACTAGAGCAGCTCTCACGCAAGGGAGCCGTTATTTTGCAATGATACATGCATTTATTTTTCTCTTATAAAGGGTATTAGTGAGTCTTAAAATAGGTAAGAATGCATGCGCCTTCCATTTAAATATATAATCTCTTTTCTTTCCCTGGCATCCGTCCACCACTAGGTGATGATGGAGTAGACTTTTGATGGTTCAGGACGAAATCACATGGCCTGGGATTTTTCTTTCAGGAGGATAAGTTGGTTCGCTATGGACAGCCAATCGCCTCTCTCCACGCACACGGATAGCCCCATGGAACATCATATGTAGATGATACAGCTGGGCACCATTAGCGTGGGCCTTGTTCATTGTGTCTCCGAGTTTCAATTCACAGTTTTGTCTTATCTGGTGAAGATTTTGCTTGTGTCTCACCCGCTGAAGAATTTGCTTGTGTCTCACCCGGTGAAGATTTTGCTTGTGTCTCACCCGATGAAGATTTTGCTTGTGTCTCACCCGGTGAAGATTTTGCTTGTGTCTCACCCGATGAAGAATTTGCTTGTGTCTCACCCGGTGAAGATTTTGCTTGTGTCTCACCCGATGAAGATTTTGCTTGTGTCTCACCCGGTGAAGATTTTGCTTGTGTCTCACCCGGTGAAGAATTTGCTTGTCTAGCTTTGGGGGGGTATTAAAGTCCACACCACAAGCTTTTTGTATCGACTCAGTGCATACCGCTTGACCACCCGGGAAAAGCTCATTGACAAGTTCATTTAATATCACATTCACATTGACGTTTATAGTCACATTCACCGCCACTTTCATTGTCACATTCACTGTTCCATTCAATTTTCATAGTCATTGTCACATGTACTGTCACAATAACTGTCATCTTCAGTGTCACATTCGATGTAATGTCATATTCATGGTCGCATTCCCTAACGATAATTACATGTTAGTCCCCCCCCCCCCGGAAAGTTAACGCAACTCTAAGCTTACAATCTACGTGAGCTTCTGTCAACATCTCACAGTTAGCTAACATTATCAAATCCTTACCGTTACGTTCATGTTACCACTGCTGAAAAAGTCAACATGATTTGACACAGTGACAGCACGAGATTCAACATTAATACTTGTTTTAAGCAAACAAATGAAAAATGCTAATCGTATTATTTTTTAAATAAAAGCTTTTTTTTTCACCAGATTTTTCCCAGTTCAATTCCAAGTCAGAAATTTGAGGTCTAGCGTGGATGCAACCCAGGGTGTCAGTAAATCAAGTCCCTGGTGATATCACTCTGGGGACGTGAGATGTCGGCCATAAGGATAGTTATACTTGGAGATGCGAAGGTTGGCAAAACAGGTGGGTGGAATGAGTGATTGTTGTGAGTCTTGAGATGGATGAACAACCAACGTTGTTTGTGTCAGTAAACGGTGTGGTTCGTAGAATTTTGAATAGGGGAATATCTAGGAAAATCCGCACCCGGGACAAAGTCTGAAAATGGGAACCCCCAACCCCCACCCACCCCCCGTTTCGTCATTAGATGATATATATTTATGCTCTGTATATTAGCATAATTTAATATTTTGTCTTACCCTGAGGCCGGCACCTGGGGTGGTTGCCCCCTTCGCTGTCAACAATCGAACAAAGAGACTCCTGCTCTTGATTATAAAATTAGTACACTGTAATAAGGTCCTATAGTCAGGTCTTCTACTCAATTCCTTTACTTAGGTCGTATAATCGGGTAGTGTCATCAGGTCCAGTACTCAGGTCCTAATTTCATATACTGTACTCATTGTGTTGTAGCCTGTGTTTTACCTAATTTTTTGCCTCAACGTGACGCTGCAGCGTCCACCACTTATCTCCCCATTTATTTTTTTTTTGTTTTATTTTGATATTGACGTCACTTATTGAAATGTGTAGCTCTCTAGCATTACCCACCCCTCCCTTGATTGGTATAAGGTATTTTTTTTCCACGTTCCATTTTGTTATAAAATTTGCCATTGGGTAATGCAGTTTCTAGAATTTCTTCTCTGGAGGGCTCTAACTACCTCCCTATAAATAAGTTAGCAGCTTTCCAAACCGGGAGAGATTTATGCTAAATTTCCTAGAGTTAATATACGTATAGGAGCCTTACATGGTTGTACTCTTTGTATATGTATGTATTAATAATTGTATCTTTCGAGGATTTCACGTTTTCACTCGTTGTGCTGCAAGTCAATATAGTTTTTATTTCTGTATATTTCATTGTGTTCTTTTTATATCAATTTTACAGTATAATTAAATTGAATGTTGTCAAAATCACTAGCTTTGTTGTCGTTTGTTCTTTCTTTACCGGTTTTCATCCCCTTTGTTTCGTATTGTTCAAAGAACGATCCAAATCTGTAAAAAAATATTAAATTTGCAAAAACCATATGACGGTACTTAACACAACCTGCACTCGGGTGCTGCATATGACGGTACGTAACACATAACCTGCACTCGGGTGCTGCATATGACGGTACGTAACACATAACCTGCACTCGGGTGCTGCATATGACGGTACGTAACACATAACCTGTACTCGGGTGCTGCACCGACAGCTGTGAATTAAGCAGTGCACTAATAAGAGCTGAGCTGTTTGTTTCACGGTACTGAAAAGAAAGAATAATTTAGATGATGTTTGATCAAACAAAATTTCTGGAGTAGGTTTTATAAAGAACGGTTGTTTCAATTTGTGGAGTTTTTTTGGTGGTTTTTTCTTAAGGAACCAGCGAGATGCTGTTGGTTTCTCTGGTGGGTGCATGGATCCCCTGAGTCTTGTGGAAGAATACAACAATTCTGGGCAGAGTGGGAGCAGGTAGTGGAGGGGGATTTTTCATGATTTTTTTAAAAGGTTTTTTTTTTTCTAAGAGCTCAATGCCTAATGATAAATTGTTGTTTGGAGACATATTTGTCGGGAGATTTCGAATAATATTTTCGAATAAGATTTGAAGGAATTCGGTAGGTATATTTTAAAGAGATTTGGGAATGATATTTTCTATAGTATACTGAAGGAGTTTTGAGAGATTTTTTTTTTAAAAGAGTTTACGTCAATAAAATATTAGCGAAACGTTAGTAAATGTTCATTCATTGTGGCTCCAGTTAAGAAAAAAAGAAACGCTTGAAAAAAATCCAAAATAAATGATGTTTAATAGCTGCTTAGTTGCGCATCCCACATCTAGACCAGACATGTCCCAGCAGTTCACATACATAATTAAACAAGTTTATTCGGGACAGTATTTAACGAATGTCATTGTTAGGTTTCCTGCTAATTATACCGTAATCCTTTCAGCCGATTTAAAAAAAAAAAAAAACCAACAACAACAAAAAACTCTTTGTTGAATCAAATATTTGATGGAATTTTTTTTATATTTAAAAAGCATCAGAATTTTTTTTTTTTTTCCACTCAAAGTGATATAATGAAGAATCAATACTTGATACAGAATCGGACATTTTAACAGTTATTTATCGTCATTTAAATAGGGGGAGGGAGGGAGGGGGGAATCTTACTTGAAACACCGCCACATTCTAAATCAATCTGAATGGGTGGTGGAGCAAAGCAGACCCCTGGCAGATTTAGAACTCCCGATAAATGTAGCAACCCTGATAGATTAACACTCTGAAAAGGTTTAGCACACCAGATAAATGTAGAAACACTTGAACGATTTAGCACACCTCATAGATTAGTAACCCTGATAGATGTAGTACTCTTTCTACATTCAACACACCAGATAGATAGCAACCCTGATAAATCTAGCACTCGTGTAAGATTTAGCGCACCTGATAGATGTAGCAACCCTGATAGATGTAGCACTCTTGAAAGATTGAGAACACCTGGAAAAATCTAGACTGACTATAACTGTAACACACACACACACACACACACACACACATACACACACGTCCGCAAACGCGCTTTTTCATTTACAATAAATAATTGTTTGTCAACACTGCCCTTGTCAGCACCACGCTGTGGTGGATCACCGCTGATGTCGCCTAGCCCACGTGTTAATTTTTTACTCGTAAAAACTTTGAATGACTTGTTGTCTGGCCCGGGGTCCCAGGACGGTGACCTGACTATCGGTGGTTTGGCTCACATTCACCCCCACTGAAGTCAAGGCCATGAATTATTCATTAGGGTGTCAATTAGCCCACCCAACTGTTGCGTGCCGATTCGTGCATCCATAACAACGGACAAGGGAGGTCAACGCACAAGAGAGGTCAACTATGTCGCCAGCCCACATGGCGTTTAATCCGTCGTTTCAAAATAAGTCGATAAATTTAAATAGCTAAGGTAGTCCATTGGTTTATATAGATAGGTAGTCCATTGGGTCACGTAGCTACGGTAGTCCATTGGTTTATATAGATAGGTAGTCCATTGGGTCACGTAGCTACGGTAGTCCATTGGTTCACGTAGCTACGGTAGTCCATTGGTTTATATAGACAGGTAGTCCATTGGGTCACGTAGCTACGGTAGTCCATTGGTTTATATAGATAGGTAGTCCATTGGGTCACGTAGCTACGGTAGTCAATTAGGTCACATAGCTAGAGTAGTCCATTAGGTCACATAGCTACAGTGGTCCATTAGGTCAGGTAGCTACGGTAGTCCATTAGGTCACGTAGCTGCGGTAGTCCATTAGTTCACGTAGCTGCGGTAGTCCATTAGGTCATGTAGCTGCGGTAGTCTATTAAGTCACGTAGCTGCGGTAGTCCACTAGGTCACGTAGCTACGGTAGTCCATTAGGTCACATAGCTACAGTAGTCCATTAGGTCTCATAGATGTGGTAGTCCATTAGATCAGGTAGCTGCGGTAGTCCATTAGGTCAGGTAGCTGCGGTAGTCCATTAGGTCACGTACCTACGGTAGTCCATTGATTTATATGGAATGTAGTCCATTGGGTCACGTAGCTACAGTAGTCCATTAGGTCAGGTAGCTGCGGTAGTCCACTAGGTCACGTAGCTACGGTAGTCCATTAGGTCACATAGCTACAGTAGTCCATTAGGTCTCATAGCTGTGGTAGTCCATTAGGTCAGGTAGCTGAGGTAGTCCATTAGGTCACATAGCTGCGGTAGTCCATTAGGTCACGTAGCTGCGGTAGTCCATTAGGTTAGGTAGCTGCGGTAGTCCATTAGGTCACGTAGCTGTGGTATTCCATTAGGTCACGTAGCTGCGGTAGTCCATTAGGTCACCCCGGGCTATTTCTTTGTGAACCCCCCTCCCCCATCCTCGCCCCACACCAAAAATTACGAAGATTCAACTCGTCGTTTTAAAATCGTATTCTCCTTTCCTTCATTGTCACGTGTCTGATATCTCTTCACCAACTCTATCTTTTTCTGACCTCATCTCTCTTGTGTTATTACCTGCATTTTATTTTACCACGCCCATCTCTTACCTGCCCGGTGCATATCTTACCACGTCACTCCTTCTTGTTCAGTTAGAACCGGTAAGAGTAAGAGATGGTTAATCTTACTATTTGTATATTTATGTTTTAGACTTACTCGTCATCAGTTGTTGCTTGCCGAAGAAGGCTTTTGGCCAACACATCCATCACGATTTAATTCGCGTTATTTATCTCATTTTCTTATTTCGCAACGTTGCCGCGGCACCCCCCCCCCACCTCAATTCAATTCCTGACCAATTGATTGGTCCATTGAAACGGTAATGTGCTCTCTTCTCTCCTTACGGCGTCATCCATTATCTCCTTTCACTTACAACCTGCATTACGCCGTATGGAGCTGTCGTGGAACAGGAGTCTTTAATTAGTTCTGTGATATGCTCTTCTGTTTCTTGACTATTCGAAATTACCTCAGCTACACCACATGTTTCGCCACCGGTATCACCACAGGTATCGACTCAGATATCACCACAGGTATTGCCAGAGGTATCGCCACAGGTATTGCTAATTCCAGGTAGATCAAAGTTAACATGAGCACAATATCAACATCACAACAACAACAAAAATCGCTTTTTGCTTCACCTACTCATACAATTTTTTAATACAATTTATGAAGCCAACCGATTCACAGACCACGGGAAGTGCTCGTACAAACCAGCACGCGTCCCTTGACCATGAGTTGAAATCTCTGCTGTAGTTGGTCATTGAACAAAAGCTCCTTGTGGCCTTCTCAGCTATAGAATAGCAACCGAGTTGTACCAAATGAGGGTTGCCCAAAGATTTTCAGCAGAAAGTGTTTGACTATCCGTTGAATGGACGTCGATAATATTATGTTTTACTCACTTTGATGATGTCCAGATTTTGTCCAGTCTAATGGGCAGTTCTTTCGGAGATTGTTGAAGTAAATCTAATTGAAGGATGAAACATTTCCCAAATAAAAGCAATAAAATTATGACTTTTGTAATGTTCATGTTCTTGATGACCTATTCGAGTCTAGAACTTTTTGCCGCTTGGAAACATTGCACCAATGACAATTATAATGAGATGACAGTGAAATAACGTCCATCAGTTGCTGGTATGTTGTATGTTAAGGGTAAACCCTAATTGATTTATATGGAAAACAAACGTATTAAAAGATTGCGTTCGTTGACTCCAGATGGTACTTGTCAAAGTCACAAATTGAAACAGCTGCAATGTCGTCTCCTGTTTGTTATATGCATAACCTCCACCCATTTCATATCTGTTCTTCTCTTCTTCGTTGTTGAGAGGGGCTTGTGCCCCCCCCCCTCCCCACACACACACATACAGACTTTTTACGTCTGTCCCTTTTTACTTAAGCTCTAGGGTTTTTGTGAAAAATCAAATTTAAATTCGTTTAGTTTTGATTTTACTGACGAAGGTTTTAGACGAGACGTCAAAGAATGGTGACTAACAAATGGTCAGTGTTCAACTATCCATTAAAGAGTGAGAATCTTGACGGTTTGCGACTGCGCTGGTGAGTCGTGTGTACCTTTGAACATTCCGTACTGCTAGTGTTTAAGTCTCCGATGTCAACGCATGTGTAGGGTGTCCTGTTAATTGCAATCATTAAATTCATCTTTTGATCTATCTTACGTAGCATTTTGGTTTCATTGAAATTGCATGTAAGCATTCATGCACAAACATGTGCCCTTTACATTCGCGGAAGCGAAGGGATCAACAACCCGATACGAGTCAACAACTCGATACCAGTCCAGAAACCGATACTAGTCCAGAACCCGATACCAGTCAACAGCCCGATACCACTCCAGAACCCGATACCAGTTCGTATTTTCGAATAGGATAAACGACTTTATTGTACATCGGTGATTATCAACATGTCTGCCAAAATATTTTCGAAGATGTGTTACCGAGAGCCTTGAAAAATAAGTAAAATTGCGAACTTTTGCTCTTGTTTTAATGGAGAAAAAAAATGAAACTTTAAAAAATGTAATGCACTTTTAAAAATCATTTTCTGCTTGGTGTTAATTGTGAATGTAGTTCACATGATGGTGGGTAGGGTTGGGGGGAGAGACAACGAGAAAAATTGAGAGGGGAGCCGTATTTTCGATTTGGCAGTAACTATTCATATCAAGTTAAAGTGTATTTCAATTCTGCACAGCTCTGTATATTTTTAAGGTCAAATAATGCGTAGAGAAAATCCCAGCGTGTTGATTTTCTCACTGCATGGTTCACAGAGAAACTCTCCCTTGAAATCTTTGCCGAAAAAATCTTCAATCAGTCATGAATCAAGTCATTCAAGTCGACCACTTCAATCTCGACCACTTCAATTTCGATCACTTCAATCTCGACCTTTTCATTCTCGACCACTTCAAAGTTCAATCTCGACCACTTCAATTTCAATCTCGACCACTTCAATTTCAATCTCGACCACTTCAATCTCGACCACTTCAAACTCGAATGTATTATTTCATACATAATAAATGTATTATTCAATGTATTTTGAATGTATTATTTCATACATAATAAATGTATTATTCAATGTATTTTGAATGTATTATTTCATACATATTAAATGTATTATTCAATGTATCATATATATTGAATGAATTATTTCATTTTCCCCGTGTTGCCCTTAAACGATTGCAGAGTCTGGCGAACCGCATCTACCCAGAGTCTCAGTGTGGCTTCAGGAGTGGGCGCTCAACAATAGACATGATATTTTCGCTATGCCAAATGCAGGAGAAATGTCGCGAAAAGCATATGCCTCTTTATATTGCCTTCATAGACCTGACCAAGGCATTTGACCTGATAGGTCGAAGAGGGCTTTTCAGTATCTTGCAAAGAATAGGTTGTCCCCCATGACTGCTCACAATAATACAGTCACTTCACAAAAACATGCACAGCACAGTAACTTTCGATGGCACTGTCTCTGAGTCATCCCAGTTAGCAGCGGAGTAAAACAGGGTTGTGTACTGGCACCAACGCTATTTTCAATTTTCTTTTCGATGCTCCTTCAATTTGCTTTCAGTGACTGTGAAAATGGAGTGAACCTCCATACAAGATCTGATGGAAGACTGTTCAATATCACCCGCCTTCATGCAAACACCAAAGTAAAAAAGGTGCTGATTCGTGAACTGCTGTTTGCTGACGATGCCACCTTAACATTTCACACAGAAGAAGGTCTGCAGGGCTGGTTAATCGCCTATAACATGCTTGTAAAGAGTTTGGACTTTCGATTAGTCTACAGAAAACTCATGTAATGATGCAAGAAGCACCGTCACCTCCAGCCATATCTATTGAGGGTCATAATCTTTCAGTTGTTGATCATTTTATATATATGGGATCCAATATTTCTAGTTCTCTCTCCGTTGATGAAGAGATGAATATCAGGATTGCAAAAGCAGCAGCAACTATGGCTAAACTGAATAAGCGGGTGTGGAATAATCTCAATCCAAATGATAAAACAAAAATGAGTGTCTATCAGGCATGCGTGCTTAGCACGCTCCTATATGGTAGCGACGTGTGGACCACATACACCAGTCAGGAGCGGAAACTCAACAGCTTCCATCAAAGATGTCTGCGTCGCATTTTGCGCATTCGTTGGCAGGACAGGGTGCCTATCGTGGAGGTTTTGGAACCTGCACACATGTTTAGCCTATTCTCCTTTCTTATCAAGAGACGCCTATGCTGGTTAGGTCATGTACGGAGAATGGAGGAAGGACGTATCCCAAAGATACTGCTGTATGGAGAGTTGGCAGAGGGGACAAGACATTTTGGACGACGCGCCTGAGATTTAATGACGTTTGCAAACGAAGCATGAGGGAAGCCAATATTGAAACAAACGAATGGGAGTTCATTGCCGAACATAGCTCCAACTGGCGAACAGCAGTGTTTGAAGGAGTAAAAATGGCAGAAGATACTCGAAACGAGGCTCTCGAATAAAAAAGAACAATTCGGAAATCAAGAATTTACCGGGATTCAACATTCTCCTGCGAGAGATGCGGCCGTGATTGCCATTCTAGGATTGGCCTAGTGAGCCACTCGTTAAAGTGAAGAACTATATAGCTACTCCATCGTCTCACGGAGACGGAAGGATGCCATATATATTTCATGCTTACTAAATGTATTATTCAATGTACCATATAAATTAAATGTATTACTTCATGCATACTAAATGTTTTATTTAATGGATGCTTATTTATATATGACAAGATCGTACGTTAATTTGTGTCATTTTGTTATTTTTTTTTAATGAGCACGCTATCTATTTATAATATGTTTGAAAATACTTATATGTATTACATTTGGAATTATGCATATCTATGATATTTAGTGATAATAAGGGGAGAGACTGAAATCAAGTTAGCAAAATAAGAAATGGGAGATCATTGAAGTGAGAAGGTACAAACTAGTTAGTCAGTGGAGATGAGAGTGACCTGAGGACAAGTGGTCGAGCCGTGAAGAATGTTTAGTGAACAATGTTTTTGTAAACTGTCAGTTGCAACAAAGGAGAAAACGTCGTCATTGCTTTCATTGAACGTTGGTTATTGATATTAATTAACAATCAGTCATGGCTGTGTCTGTGTGTCGTGAAGTGTGAACCAGTCATGGCTGTGTCTGTGTGCAGCGAAGTGTGAACCAGTTATGGCTGTGTCTGTGTGCAGTGAAGTGTGAACCAGTCATGTCTGTGTCTGTGTGCAGCGAAGTGTGAACGAGTCATGGCTGTGTCTGTGTGTAGTGAGGTGTGAACCAGTCATGGCTGTGTCTGTGTGCAGCGAAGTGTGAACCAGTCATGGCTGTGTCTGTGTGCAGCGACGTGTGAACCAGTCATGGCTGTGTCTGTGTGTAGTGAGGTATGAACCAGTAATGGCTGTGTTTGTGTGTAGTGAGGTGTGAACCAGTCATGGCTGTGTCTGTGTGCAGTGAGGTGTAAACCAGTCATGGCTTTTTCTGTGTGCAGCGAAGTGTGAACCAGTCATGGCTGTGTCTGTGTGCAGTGAAGTCTGAACCAGGCATGGCTGTGTCTGTGTGTTGTGAGGTGTGAACCAGTCATGGCTGTGTCTGTGTGTAGTGAAGTGTGAACCAGTAATGGCTGTGTCTGTGTGTTGTGAAGGAAGACAATGGCGACAGAACTATAAACAACCGTTTGATTGCCAGCACTGAACGTCAAACGGAAATGGGATCCTGACACCAATCACAACCAACCACAGTCGGTGTATGGGATTCGGTTCACATTGTATGGTAACTCCTGGGCGTACCTAGACAGGAAGTGATAATAGAGTGGGGGGGCGTGTTTTATTTTATGGTAAGGAAATAGCTGACGATGGAATGTTGGTGTCACCGATGCACCCTGATATCCCTGGATATCCCCAACCTCTTGTCAACAAAATTGAAAATTAATTTTAATGATAACTTATCTTATAACTATAGAGATCATAATGTTTAGACTCCATGACACATAATCGTGGATGTGTTTTATTTTATTTTTTTCTGTCTAATGTAGAAATTACTAACAAAAAAACAAAAAAACAAGTTTCTTAATAGATTAGTTCCACTATTAAGTCGGGTGCCAATGACTGATATTAAATCTGATCTTCTCCGTGTTTCAGCTGTCACAGTCAGGTTCCTTACAAGACGATTTATTGGCGAGTACAGCTCAGATATCGGTAGGTCACTTAAATAGTCAATCAGTAGGTCACTTGAATAGTCAATCAGTAGGTCACTTGAATAGTCAATCAGTAGGTCACTTGAATAGTCAATCAGTAGGTCACTTGAAGAGTCACTCATTAGGTCACATGAATAATCACTCAGTAGGTCACTTGAATAGGCAGTCATTGGGTCACTTGAATAGGCAGTCATTATTATGATCTAAATTCTTACAGCATTATTATTTTTCTTTAAAAATTGTGTCATCATTATAATTAATACTTTTCTTACAGCTTAATGGCAACATATATTTACTTGTCAGTCACACCCAAATTAGTGGGAAAGCTCTAAATATAAATGCATGGTAGGGCTTATTCGCAAGGCAACTGGTGCATATGAGATGAATCATTAACTGATGAATCGATGTTAGGATGGACGATAGATAAACGCGTCGTGTGTTTGTAGATGAACCAGTCGATAAGGGCGAAGTGTACGGGTGTCCAGATGAAGGGAGATTGGTGACTGTCTTCAACAGTATTGGGGGCGCTGAATGTACGAATGTCTGATACCGGGTGTGTGGACAGGTATTTATGAACGGACGGTTCTGGCCAAACGATGCTTGTAGAGAAGCTAGTTAGTAGGATACGTTCTTTCCTTCATTTTCCAGATCTACTCTATCGCTCTACTATTAGACAAGAAGATGTCAGCATTGAGTTGGAGATACTGGATACATGCTGTAAGCAGGTGAGTTGGAGATACTAGATACATGCTGTATGAAGGTGAGTTGGAGATACTAGATGCGTATTGTAAGCAGGTGAGTTGGAGATACTAGATACATGTTGTAAGCAGGTGAGTTGGAGATACTAGATGCATGTTGTAGGCAGGTGAGTTGGAGATACTAGATACATGCAATAGGCAGGTGAGCTGCTGCGTAGAAAAATGGCTTGATTACTAAAGAAACAAGTCAACGTTAGAAATTGGAGACTTTGGTATTTAAAAAATAAATTAGCAAGTGCGCTAGGGTCCCTTGAAAACATATTTGCTTTTATTCCATTAAAATATAGCGCGTGTAAGTTTTCCTTAACAAGAATGCTGGAGGACACGCCCGTATGTTTGCACCACGTGACCCTTTGGTCTGACAATGCACTAATAGTTTTATAAAGTTTCTGCAAACAATTCCCCACCCCCCCCCCCACTCCACTCCCAGACTCACCCCTCCTCTAGCCCCCATGATCGCCCTCCCACGGCCCGCACATAGGAGGCATCTTTTATTCATCGAACTCGTGCGACACCCCATTAAGCCATCAGTTGAGGGGGCACGTGTGTTGCAACATAGATAGACATGGGATAGCTGGTCAAGTATTAATGGGACACGTGGTAGTTTTCATATACATCAGACATGTAGCAATGTACTGATGGGGCTGATGGTAGTTTTCATAAATATACATCAGACATGTAGCAATGTACTGATGGGGCTGATGGTAGTTTTCATAAATATACATCAGACATGTAGCAATGTACTGATGGGGCTGATGGTAGTTTTCATAAATATGCATCAGACATGTAGCAATGTACTGATGGGGCTGATGGTAGTTTTCATAAATATACATCAGACATGTAGCAATGTACTGATGGGGCTGATGGTAGTTTTCATAAATATACATCAGACATGTAGCAATGTACTGATGGGGCTGATGGTAGTTTTCATAAATATACATCAGACGTCTAGTAATATAATGTTTGGGCATGGCGTAATGTTTAAAATATGTTGTTGTTGTTCATGTTGTTGTTGTTGTTCATGTTGTTGTTACTTAATCTTAGATATTGCGTCGCTAATTGCTACAAGTGATTTCGTTTCGTTTGTATCAATAGATTTATGAATATCATTACTATGAATGTGAATGGTTTCAAATGGATGGTTGTGAGCAAAAAGGGGTATTGTTTTTAAAAAAGGTATCGTAGTGGTCTCTGCTTATGACGATATTTATGACTACACACCATATTTATGACTACACACCATATTTATGACTACACACCATATTTATGACTACACACCATATTTATGACTACACACCATATTTATGACTACACACCATATTTATGACTACACACCATATTTTGGAACGTCTGATTCCCACTGGAGCTAAGGAAAATTACAATATATTTCCTCACCTTCCAGTCTCTTGCAATATTCTCAGCCATTTCTGATCTTAATAACATCTCTGTCTACCTCTTTACAACAGAGCCTCTTAAGAACATCATTGTGTACCTCTTTACGACCGAGCCTCTTAAGAACATCACTCTCTACCTCTTTACAACAGATTCTCTTAAGTACATCACTGTCTAGCTCTTTACAACAGAGCCTCTTAAGTACATCACTGTCTACATCTTTACAACAGAGCCTCTTAAGTTCATCATTGTCTATCTCTGTACAACAGGGTCTTTATTGTACAACACTGGTCTACCTGTTTACAACATGGCCGACACATGACTTTTGGAGGTCACCGGCGGCTTTTCTGTTCTGGTGATAATTTGTCTTCACACTACGACTTTAAGTCCCGTAAATATCCGGGGCCTCTGCTCCCGGAAGAAATGTTTGCCCATAAGCTTCTTGAAAGGAATGTCTTGTAAAACTCAATGGAACATCCATTTTCTCGATTCCAACGCTCCACACATCCACAACTCCCCCCCCCCTCTTTTCCCTTACGTTAATTCACTTCATTATTTGAATGACGGGGTGCTTTAACGTCATTTCCTCCACAGAGTCAGACACCCGACGTCGAGGAGACCACGTCCAGCTGGGCTGATGCCTTCGTCGTAGTGTACAGCGTCCTCAGCAGGTCCTCGTTCCTCACAGCGAAGTCCCTCTTGGAGACGATCTCTAGAGTCAAGATGTCCGCCTGCGTCCCGACGCTGTTGCTAGGCAACAAGACCGACCTTGAGCACGTCCGGGAAGTGGGGGCCGATGAAGGTCACAAGGTTCGTGCACCCGTACGGGAGTTTGAACTCTTTTAAAATCTTGCAGCATAACAGTGCATGTAGATTCACTCCTGATGATATCCACATGAGGAACAATGTCATGAACAAGGTTTGGAAATGCAATATTCTATTGACCGCATTGATTGCTATCATGACGTTAGAATTGATCAAAATCGTAGTCACTGAATATTTTCTAAATATAATTATAATTGGGTTGTCGACTTGATTTTTCCAGGCCGCCATAGAACATGGGTGCATGCACTTCGAGGTGTCCGCCGCGGAGAACCCTGTGGGGATTTCTCTGGCGTTCCAGTCTTTGCTGCGGGAAGCAAGGATTGCGCACCACCAGAGGAATGGCGCGCTGAAGCGCCGGAAGAGCTCGCTGGTGAACATGTCCAAAAGGCTGGGCGCCATGTTCGGCAAGAAAGACGCCATTGTTACAACCTGTAATGGGGAGAGTTCGGGAACCAAGAAGAATTCTCTAGACATCAAGGACACAAACAAGACGTGATGACCTTGTTTTTTTTTTGTGATTCGTTCCACTTCATTGAGCTGTGAACTGGTGCTTCCTTATAATGTGTCTTTAAGTAAACGATGAAACGACTTTTTGTTTATGCAGATCTCTTTTTCAACAGTTTCTGAGATGACACCAAGAAAACATTTCGGAGATGTATAAGTGTAATAATAAAAAATACATATATTTGAATTAGTTTTAAAATGGATATGTGTTTTTGGTAGGTTAAGCTTTACTTTTCAGCCTTATTAAAACTTATTATGACTTACTTCTAACCTTAATTGGCTGAAATAGTGTGATAGCAGTTTCTCATTTATTGAATTCTGATAAAGTAAAACTCCATACCTGTAACTTTAAATGTTATGTGAATCTGCCTTGCCTCTATGGTTCAATCTGGCCATGATTATCTGGACTTCTGGATATTTCCCTGCAGTCTTGGTGTGGAATTAATGGTGAACTTTGCAAAGGATAAATATATATATATACAGGTGGGCGTTGGGGAATAAGCCCCATTTTCCTTGATAGTTGAACCCTTATATTGTTGTGAATACAATATAGCAACCTGTACATAGCTCTCCCCGCATCCACTACTCTGACCAAGTGTGTTGACTACTCCTCTCATCACCTGACAAAGTGTGTTGGCTACTGAGCTCATCACCTGACCAAGTGTGTTGGCTGCTCCCCTCATCTCCTGACCAAGTGTGTCGGCTACTCCCATCATCTCCTGACCAAGTGTGTTGGCTACTCCCCTCATCCCCTGACCATGTGTGGCTACTCCCCTCATCTCGTGACCAAGTGTGTTGGCTACCCCCCTCATCTCCTGACCAAGTGTGTTTTCTACTCCCCTCATCACCTGACCATGTAAGGCTAATACCCTTCATCACCTGACCATGTGTGGCTACTCCCCTCATCTCGTGACCAAGTGTGTTGGCTACCCCCCTCATCTCCTGACCAAGTGTGTTTTCTACTCCCCTCATCACCTGACCATGTATGGCTAATACCCTTCATCACCTGACCATGTGTGGCTGCTCCCCTCATCTCCTGGCCATGTTTTTTTTTTTTTTTTTTTTTTTTTTTTTTTTTTTTTTTTTTTTTTTTTTTTTAAATGTTT
>CAXITT010000040.1:1808022-1822028 GCA_964033795.1 Lymnaea stagnalis
TTTTTCTTTTTTTTTTTTTTTTTTTTTTTTTTTTTTTTTTTTTTTTTTTTTTTTTTTTTTTATGTAACTGGAAATTAATGGTCGAATTTTTCAAACCCTTGTGGGTGATATTGCCAGTGTGTGACACACTCCTGCATTTTAATATGTGTGTGTCTTGAATCAAGTACTGATCGCTCGAATTTTGTTAATGATTTATTTATTTATTATATAAACTACCAAAAGAAAAGAACCACCCTTCTTCGGATCTTCTGTGGTTTATTCGAGGCACAAACATCTTGAAATTCAAATAAATATTATCTCCAATTTGCCCCAAATTATATGCACCACATTACCATTCGTGCGAATATTCAATTCCAAAAACTCTGGCATAATAACATTTGTTAAAAATTCATATATATCTGCATTGGTATTATTCAATAAAAACGTATTGTTTTACTTCTCATGGTTTCTCTGGCATGTTATTTGGACAATTTGTTTTTAAATGTGTGAATCTGTTTGTGACAATGTTCGAAAAACTTGTCGTTATGTGTTATAACAAAAGTGGGAAGGGTGTTGATTATTTTAAGTGAATCTGTTTGTGACAATGTTCGGAAAACTTGTCGTTATGTGTTATAACAAAAGTGGGAAGGGTGTTGATTATTTTAAGTCAATCTGTTTGTGACAATGTTCGGAAATCTTGTCGTTATGTGTCATAACAAAAGTGGGAAGGGTGTTGATTATTTTAAGTGAATCTGTTTGTGACAATGTTCGGAAATCTTGTCGTTATGTGTCATAACAAAAGTGGGAAGGGTGTTGATTATTTTAAGTGAATCTTTTTGTTACAATGTTCGGAAAACTTGTCGTTATGTGTTATAGCAAAAGTGGGAAGGGTGTTGATTATTTTAAGTGAATCCTCTCCAGCTCTCCTCGTCCCTCCTCCCATCTCACCCTCCACACAATAGTTATATAGAAAATATTTTTTTTTTAAACTCACAATTTTTCAGATCTTGGTTCTGGGACTGCACACCACATAGAACTGGGTCATGGGCCGTCCTTTGACTTGGAGCATGTGTGCGCCTGTTCGTCCTTTTTCCGCAGTAACGCAGTAGATTTCGTTGCTTAAGAAGTTAACTCCTTTTTTTTTCGGTAACACTTGGACCCACCGGGTATTTTCTCAAAATATCTGGACACGGATTGAAAACACTGCACCCGGATAGTTATTCATATTACAGCATTGGCACTCCGTCAAATTAATTGGTCTTTGTTGGATTTCTTAACATATAACCTTTTGCGGTAACACCATACTATAACATATATTTCAGGCACAGGTGAACAATTTTATTCCGCGTGTATATCAGCCTCAAAGTCTCACCAAATCAATGCATGATGTCAATACTCATTAATACCGTCATTACTTTTATAATGTATATCTATCTATATCTATAATTGGCCAGCAAAGGTCAAACACCAACACGGTTCAAGCACAACGCAGGCTATTTATAGAGACGCCAGAGTGGGGTTCAATAATGAGTTCACTAGCCCGTAAAATATCTAATTCCCGTCAACTACGCTATATATGATAGAGATTATTTTTTTTTAATAACGCAATTACGTTGGGTGCGTACTATTTTCTTTTCGAAAATGAAATCGTCTCAATTTAAGAATGGTGTAAAAAGTATTCGGTTTAAAAGTGGTTTGGACATGAAAATATTTAATATAGTTCATGGGCGTGAAATAAAAAGTGTGCAGTGACGTATCATGGGGGAAGGGGTGTAGGAAAAATTGGGAGTCTTAAATGTGCGTTACTTGAGTTCATGTTCTGTCAAGTAACTTTACTAGATGGGAAGTTCACGCACTGCTTTCGCCTATGTTTGGCGGGCTATATCTAGTTATTTATAATGTATAAAAGGTGAAGTACACAATGTATTAAAATACGTACACAGAATAAACCGGATGTTGCTACCAAAAAACAGTGCAGCAACGTTGCCACTAAACGACAAATTTCCATTTTTCTTTTGAAACTCTTCCCCCTAATCACCACGTGTTCCTATTTGATGGCTCGGTCATTGACCTCCCTTCCCCTCAGACACACCCCCCACCCCCCCCCTTTTCCGGAAAAACATTTACGCCACTGCCAATAACATTGATATTTTTATTTATTTTTTGCTTCTAATAATACGAATGGGCCTGCATTTAATATTAACCATAGATTTTAAGATCACATTCAATAAGTTATATAACTATAATGTTTACACTTTCAACACGGGGGGGGGGGAAACACAAGTAAACAAGGTGTAAGAAATACGTATTTTAATCTCATGTAATGAATATAATCTATTATAATCATGCACACATGTCAAGAGATGCCTTCATGCAAATTTACCTGAGCAATAAATTATGGAATGTTGATGAAAAGTGCCATATGTCTATTGGCGTAGCTGAGGACTAGCGTTACCCGGGTGGGCCGAGAGTTTTCCCGCAACCCCACCCACCCCCCAACCCACCCTTCCACGAAAAATCTGCTCCCCCCCCCTTCCCAACCTTCTTACGGCACTGTTGTGCCTTGTTGCGTTGTATTTTTATTCATGAACGAGATGAATGAATGAGACAAGAAAAATGGAAAGCAATGAAAAAGTCAACATGACAAACGTATATGGTCATATCGTTATACAGTGTACACAGTGATAGCAAAGTACGTCTGGAATCTGAACAAAGGTTCATAGCACAATTATTTAACGGTTAGTTCAGAAAAGCCATAATTCCACGACAAAGTTTATGAGTAATAATATACACTGTTCTGTTCACCGTACTCGACTTATAAATTATTGTTTTAAAAATTCGATGTCTTTGAGCTTTGCATGCTATCACCATGGCTGCGAGAGCGCACTTGACTTTAAAATATGCTGTAATTTGGAAAGTGTATGTGACCAACTACGAACAACTGAAGCGAGCAGCAAAAATAGAACATAGAAGCAGTCGAGATTCTCCTGTGAGAATGATGATGCCGTGACTGCCACACCAGCACCAGACTTGTAAGTCACTCAAGAAAGTGCCAATAAAACAGAAGCTACCGTAAACCATCTTCCCGTGTAAATGGAATGAGTCCAATTAATTGTAATCAACTGATACACGGGGAGAAACAAAAATAAGTTGGGGGGGGGGGGGTATTTATTTCTTCTTCTTCGGGTTCTTAACATCTGGCAGTGTCAAACTCAGGAAGAAGGCAATCGCAGCCGCGGCAGCCCCGCTCATAAAAACGTAGGTCCATCCCACGGATTTTATCAGGGGCGGAATCATAATGGGTCCAAGAAAAAAGATGACCCACTGCGAGGCTGACATCAGACCGACGTTCGTCGCGAAGTGGGTCGGTCCGAACAGGGCCATGGGGGCCATGTAGTAGAAGACTTTGACCGAGGACGTGGCGTAGAACTCGAGGGCGACGAACACAATGTAGAGCGGGGGGCAGGCGTACAGCGAGATGGGCATCATCGTCATGAAGACATTTGAGCACGCGCAGGTCAGCGCGAGAATCGGTTTCAGGCCGAAGCGGTCGGAAAGAAGCCCGACGACCGGTCGAAAGATCATCAGGACGAACGTGCTGACGGTCCCGGCCATGACCAGCATGTTGTCGTCGTTGATGACCGTCAGCCCGAACTGCTTGTAGAGGTTCAGGTGAATGAAGAACGTGTGACCCATCAGTGCGAATATAGTCCAAGTCTTCCAGAAGGTGCACGTCGCTAACATGTCTTTGGGGTTCAAATCCATGCCGCAGTTTTCCGATTTTTCCGACGCCAGTTCTTCATCGATGGAATTCTGACCCAAATTCTTGTCGATCTCGAACTCGCTCTTGCTGGCGCTGCACTGAATAAGAACGTGGCTTTGGTAATCCCCGATCTCAACACTCGATTCTTGAGCATAGTTGGTGTTATCGCCCATAGCGACGCAGCTTTTTTCTGAACACGAACTCACGGGTTGCGATTCCACTTCATCTGTTTTGAAACCACCGTTGTCCACGCCGGGCGGGGGGTCCTCCACCTGAATACGTACACTTCCACTACCTACGCCGGCAGGTATACTTTCCAGCGCTTCATCGTCCCATTTCTCTTCCTCCGACTCGTCGGTAGAGGACATGATGGCTCCCTTCTCGCCGACAGAATGGTCCGAAAGCAAGATTTCATCGTTTTGGTCAGATTCCACCAGCATTTTTGTCTCTAGGCCGTTGTCTTCTGAAGGCTCAAGATTTTCTCTCTTGACGTGAATCATCAGAGTCCCGGTGAGCTGCAGACCCGCCGTGAACAACCCAATCTTCAGGAAGAACGACGGCACCCGATCGATGACCCCCGAGTCGCTGAAGTATCGGATGTTGTCGATCTCAATGTCCGTGCTGGCGTTGTCCGGGTTGATTAAGTAGTAGGACAGCACCATGTGAAGCAACGGGAAAATACTCGGCCCCATGGACAAGATCCCGAAGGCAAGTCCCCGTTTCGCCGGGAACGCTTCGGCGGCCAGTTTGTAGGGCAGGGCCAGGAGAATGCCTCCGGCGATGCCTTGGAGGATACCGAAAGTCGCAAGAAGCGCTATGGGCTCAACCACGGTCCAGTAACTTAAGATAACGGACGAGCTCTGCATGAGAACGCCGATGATGATTCCGATTTTCAGGGTCGTCTTCCGTTCCAACAGGCCGGACATGACCATTCCAATGGGCTGCAGAATTTTGAAAGCGGAAGACAGCCACAGTGGGTCAATCCACACGGCCACCGAGGAGGCTTTGGCGTGGTAGTAGGACGAGATGTAGATGATGAAGTTGCCGAAGTAGACGGACACGGACACCGGCATAACGATGAGGACGCAGCCGATCAGCACCAGGTACCGCCGGAGAAGGTCCGGGAACCGCTGTGACAGGCACGCGGACAGCGTCGTGGCTGAAAATAAAAGAAACACGTGCTTTATGTAACTGATGTGTCATGTGAGCCAAGCCAGGTATGTTCAGTCATGTGAGCCAAGACAGGCATTTTGAGTCATGTGAGCCAAGCCAGGTATGTTCAGTCATGTGAGCCAAGACAGGCATTTTGAGTCATGTGAGCCAAGCCAGGTATGTTCAGTCATGTGAGCCAAGCCAGGTATGTTCAGTCATGTGAGCCAAGACAGGCATTTTGAGTCATGTGAGCCAAGCCAGGTATGTTCAGTCATGTGAGCCAAGCCAGGTATGTTCAGTCGTGTGAGGCAAGGCAGATATGTTCAGTCATGTAAGTCAAGGCAGATATGTTCAGTCATGTAAGTCAAGGCAGATATGTTCAGTCATGTAAGTCAAGGCAGATATGTTCAGTCATGTAAGTCAAGGCAGATATGTTCAGTCATGTAAGTCAAGGCAGGTATGTTCAGTCATGTAACTTAAAGCAGGTATGTTGCGTCATGTAAGTTCAAGCAGGTGTGTTCATAGTGATAAAACTGACTGAAGTAATGCCTCAAACACCTGTGATTGTCGTGATGTGATCACGTGTGATTTTAACGTGTATTTTGTGGATCACAGCACTAAATCGATAATTTAATAAACGTTGTTTGACAAGGAGAAGATAGGATTTTGATGATTTTTTTAAAACCCTCTTAGGAAATCCGGAGGTGGGGGTGCTCCAAAAAAAACTTCTATTCATTTCTATACTGGAATTTTGTTTTTTCTTGAAGTGAATATTCACATTTCATCTTTTATTTGAATTTCAAACACGTCCGTCCTTTTTTATTTTGCTAAATATTTTTTGTTTTTGTTTTAAGACTCCCCTGAATTCGGCCGTATTTAATGTGTACATACGAACGAAGTATCCTTTCTCTAAGTGACAAACAATACGCCCCAAAAGTTCTCCAATAACTCTCCACTCCCCCCTCCCCCCCCCCCAACGCAAGCCCACAGGTTCAGGCCCGTAATGAGCCCACAACGCGTGGCCTATACACTCCCAAGGTGCCCCCTTTCACCAAACAAAACAATACGCCCCAAAAGTTCTCCAATAACCCTCCCCCCCCCCCCCCCCCCCCCCCCAACGCAAGCCCACAGGTTCAGGCCCGTAATGAGCCCACAACGCGTGGCCTATACACTCCCAAGGTGCCCCCTTTCACCAAACAAGCATTGAAGCCTACGAGAGAGATCCGCCTTTGATAGTACGGTGGTCAGTGCCGAATGTAAACTAAACGGTTGCCTTAAAATATCCGCTGAGGCCAGGCAGGAGCTTGCTGTTTTGGTGTTTTTGTGTTTGTTTTTTTTAAATATTTGTTAACAATGAGACTAATTTATATTTAGAATATTAAGCCCATTTGATAACAGTTAGCGGCGAACTTGTTAACGTAGCCATTATATAACTATAGGTCTTTTAGTTTTATTAAAGTAAAGAAAAGATTTGAGCCTTAGCACAGTATGCCAACAAAGAGCACGAATCTATCAACCAACCAGAAAGACTTGGTTCTGGAATGCAATAACTTCTTGTGCTTCCCTCATCATAAATTAAACTTAAACAACAAAAAGAAATATATTTGTTTTATTATATGGGTGCAATGGCAGAGTAAGGGGGGTGGGGGGTGGGGAGAGGGTGGTCCATGCCGACGGCACTTTGTTTTTCCTTTATATGGATGGGTGGCATTTTCGGCCAAATGTTGATTTTTTTTCGTGAAGGCGGTGGGGAAGAAAGCCAAGCGGCACTAACCCTAGCTACGCCACACTAACACTAGCTACGCCACACTAACACTAGCTACGCCACACTAACCCTAGCTACGCCACACTGACCCTAGCTACGCCACACTAATACTAGCTACGCCACACTGACCCTAGCTACGCCACACTAACCCTAGCTACGCCACACTGACCCTCGCAACGCCACACTGACCCTAGCTACGCCACACTAACCCTAGCTACGCCACACTAACACTAGCTACGCCACACTAACCCTAGCTACGCCACACTAACCCTAGCTACGCCACACTAACCTAGCTACCCCACACTGACCCTCGCTACGCCACACTGACCCTAGCTACGCCACACTAACCCTAGCTACGCCACACTAACCCTAGCTACGCCACTGTTTGGGTGACGGGGTTGTTGTGTGATAGGTGAGTGGGTTGTTGTGTGATAGGTGAGTGGGTTGTTGTGTGATAGGTGACTGGGTTGTTGTGTGATAGGTGACTGGGTTGTTGTGTGATCAGGTGTCTCTTTTTTTCTAATGAATAATTTAATACGAATCCTTGTTATTTCATCCAAAGTCCAAAGTCTAATTGATCGGCAAGGATCGCGTAGTGTTTAAATGTAGTTATATATAATATTATACATAAACCATACCCTTTATTAATAGCATTACTCTTTATAATTATATTTTTTTTTTAAACTTGTGGAACGAACATTTTGATAAACACAATTTTATAATTATTAATGTAATTGTTTCAAATACTCACAAGACATTTTTTTGTATGTGGCTGACCGAGTGGTCGATTTCACTTGGAATAATCTCAACTGGGCCTACTGGACAGTCCCGTCAGTTTGCTCCGACCTGTGGCCAGTCAGTACCGGTTGGTTGGACATTGACTAGGCCAATCAACTGCAAGGTGGAAATGCGCCGTCACCTCCTCTCCCCTTGTCTACTACGCCGTGTAGTGGCGGAGTCGCTTACACTGACTTACACTCAGGGGTTATCGAATTATCGGAGTGTCTCGATTCCACGCAGACGACCGGCGGTCTTAATTGAAACGGACAGAATGCCCGCTTCGGGGGCACTTGCGTTTAGTTTATGACACGCTTTTGATATAAATAGAACAGCGGTAAGGGAAGGAGAAGTGGGTGGCGGGAGAGGCACCAGTACCGCGCAGCCGTCCGAGAAACGGGTCACGTAAGGAGGTCAAGCATTGTTGACGTCAAATGATGTCACTCATGCGGCCAACGTTTTGGTTCCCTGCTGGTGGTGTCGATTTCTGACGCACGCACCCAATCATTGGCACACACACACACACATTCACACACATACACACGTACTCTTAGCATCACCCACTGTTCACTAACAAACCTCATCGTCACAGTCAGGGGCGTACACCACTCCCTTTAGCGTGTGACGGTGACCACGTGACGGGCTCCGTTTATACAATGTTAAGTCACATCAAATGCGCCATTTATGATACATGTTCATCACGATAAAGTCAAAAGTTGATTACATTTTGTAATTAAATTACGATTGTGAATGTTTGACTTTAGATTGAGATGTTATTATTTATGAATGCATTTAATGTCGTTACAACTAGACGAAATGGCAAGCCATGGGATTGCGTAATGATGAATCAGCTTGATCCCAATCAGAAGATCCGGTCCCCGCTCTCTCACTTAGCCCTTGGCGAACACTAACGTGTCCACTATCTTTGGTTTACGTGGTCCCATCCTTTGTATTATCACATCTGACTAGACGGACAATCCAGACATTTGAATACATAGCCAATCGAGACCTCTCACGACACAGCTAATCCAGACATTTGTCTACACAGCTGATCAAGACATCTGACTACACAGTCTATCCAGACATCTGACTACAGAGTCAATCCAGACATCTGACGACACAGTCAATCCAGACATCTGACGTCACAGTCAATCCAGACATCTGACGACGCAGCCAATCCAGACATTGACTACACAGTCAATCCAGACATCTGACTACACAGTCAATCCAGACATCTGACTACGGAGTCAATCCAGAAATCTGACTACGGAGGAAATCCAGAAATCTGACTAAACAGTCAATCCAGACATCTGACTACACAGTCAATCCAGACATCTGACGACACGGTCAATCCAGACATCAGACGACACGGCCAATCTAGACATCTGACTACACAGTCAATCCAGACATTTTACTACACAGTCAATCCAGACATCTGACTACAAAGTCAAACCAGACATCTGACTACACAGTCAATCCAGACATCAGAAGACTCGGCCAATCTAGACATCTGACTACACAGTCAATCCAGACATCTGACTAAACAGTCAATCCAGACATTTGACTACACAGTCAATCCAGACATCTGACTACACAGTCAATCCAGACATCTGACTACACAGTCAATCCAGACATCTGACTACACAGTCAATCCAGACATCTGACTACACAGTCAATCCTGACATCTGACTACACAGTCAATCCAGACATCAGACTACACAGTCAATCCAGACATCTGACTACACAGTCAATCCAGACATCTGACTACACAGTCAATCCAGACATCTGACTACACAGTCAATCCAGACATCTGACTACACAGTCAATCCAGACATCTGACTACACAGTCAATCCAGACATCTGACTACACAGTCAATCCAGACATCTGACTACACAGTCAATCCAGACATCTGACTACACAGTCAATCCAGACATCTGACTACACAGTCAATCCAGACATCTGACTACACAGTCAATCCAGACATCTGACTACACAGTCAATCCAGACATCTGACTACACAGTCAATCCAGACATCTGACTACAC
This sequence comes from Lymnaea stagnalis, assembly GCA_964033795.1. Classification (NCBI taxonomy): domain Eukaryota; kingdom Metazoa; phylum Mollusca; class Gastropoda; family Lymnaeidae; genus Lymnaea; species Lymnaea stagnalis. Next base: position 1,817,504 of record CAXITT010000040.1, read on the forward strand.
AGTCAATCCAGACATCTGACTACACAGTCAATCCAGACATCTGACTACACAGTCAATCCAGACATCTGACTACACAGTCAATCCAGACATCTGACTACACAGTCAATCCAGACATCTGACTACACAGTCAATCCAGACATCTGACTACACAGTCAATCCAGACATCTGACTACACAGTCAATCCAGACATCTGACTACACAGTCAATCCAGACATCTGACTACACAGTCAATCCAGACATCTGACTACACAGTAAATCCAGACATCAGACTACACAGTCAATCCAGAGATCTGACTACACAGTCAATCCAGACATCTGACTACACAGTCAATCCTGTCATCTGACTACACAGTCAATCCAGACATCTGACTACACAGTCAATCCAGACATTTGACTACACAGTTAATCCAGAAATACGACTACACAGTCAATCCAGACATCTGACTACACAGTCAATCCAGACATCTGACTACACAGTCAATCCAGACATTTGACCACACTTTCAATCCAGACATCTGACTACACAGTCAATCCAGACATCAGACTACAAAGTCAATCCAGACATCTGACTACACAGTCAATTCAGACATCTGACTACACAGTCAATCCTGACATCTGACTACACAGTCAATCCAGACATCTGACTACACAGTCAATCCAGACATTTGACTACACATTCAATCCAGACATCTGACTACACAGTTTATCCAGAAATAGGACTACACAGTCAATCCAGACATCTGACTACACAGTCAATCCAGACATCTGACAACACAGTAAATCCTGACATCTGACTACACAGTCAATCCAGACATCAGACCACACAGTCAATCCAGACATCTGACTACACAGTCAATCCAAACATCTGACTACACAGTCAATCCAGACATCTGACTACACAGTCAATCAAGACATTTGACTACACATTCAATCCAGACATTTGACTACACAGTCAATCCAGACATCAGACTACACAGTCAATCCAGACATCTGACTACACAGTCAATCCAGACATCTGACTACACAGTCAATCCTGACATCTGACTACACAGTCAATCCAGACATCAGACTACACAGTCAATCCAGACATCTGACTACACAGTCAATCCAGACATCTGACTACACAGTCAATCCAGACATCTGACTACACAGTCAATCCTGACATCAGACTACACAGTCAATCCAGACATCAGACTACACAGTCAATCCAGACATCTGACTACACAGTCAATCCAGACATCTGACTACACAGTCAATCCAGACATCTGACTACACAGTCAATCCAGACATCTGACTACACAGTCAATCCAGACATCTGACTACACAGTCAATCCAGACATCTGACTACACAGTCAATCCAGACATCTGACTACACAGTCAATCCAGACATCTGACTACACAGTCAATCCAGACATCTGACTACACAGTCAATCCAGACATCTGACTACACAGTCAATCCAGACATCTGACTACACAGTCAATCCAGACATCTGACTACACAGTCAATCCAGACATCTGACTACACAGTCAATCCAGACATCTGACTACACAGTCAATCCAGACATCTGACTACACAGTCAATCCAGACATCTGACTACACAGTCAATCCAGACATCTGACTACACAGTCAATCCAGACATCTGACTACACAGTCAATCCAGACATCTGACTACACAGTCAATCCAGACATCTGACTACACAGTCAATCCAGACATCTGACTACACAGTCAATCCAGACATCTGACTACACAGTCAATCCAGACATCTGACTACACAGTCAATCCAGACATCTGACTACACAGTCAATCCAGACATCTGACTACACAGTCAATCCAGACATCTGACTACACAGTCAATCCAGACATCTGACTACACAGTCAATCCAGACATCTGACTACACAGTCAATCCAGACATCTGACTACACAGTCAATCCAGACATCTGACTACACAGTCAATCCTGACATCAGACTACACAGTCAATCCAGACATCAGACTACACAGTTAATCCAGACATCTGACTACACAGTCAATCCTGACATTTGACTACACAGTCAATCCAGACATCAGACTACACAGTCAATCCAGACATCTGACTACACAGTCAATCCTGACATCTGACTACACAGTCAATCCAGACATCTGACTACACAGTCAATCCAGACATCTGACTACACAGTCAATCCAGACATCTGACTACACAGTCAATCCAGACATCTGACTACACAGTTAATCCTGACATCAGACTACACAGTCAATCCAGACATCTGACTACACAGTCAATCCAGACATCAGACTACACAGTCAATCCAGACATCTGACTACACAGTCAATCCAGAGATCTGACTACACAGTCAATCCTGACATCAGACTACACAGTCAATCCAGACATCTGACTACACAGTTTATCCAGAAATAGGACTACACAGTCAATCCAGACATCTGACTACACAGTCAATCCAGACATCTGACTACACAGTCAATCCAGACATCTGACTACACAGTCAATCCAGACATCTGACTACACATTCAATCCAGACATCAGACTACACTGTCAATCCAGACATCTGACTACACAGTCAATCCAGACATTTAACTACACAGTCAATCCAGACATTTGACGACACAACCAATCCAGACATCTGACTACGCATACAGTCCATTCATCCTTAGCCAAGTAGAATTTTGGAATGCAATTATATTTTTTCTCTGTTTCACTATAACTTTAAAAATTATTGTGCATCAACAAATAACTATTTTTGATGATAAGATTTCAAAGGTAAACTTTGGCAGACTTTTAAAGATGATTGTTTTTCTCAAGTATTTTTCTTTATTTTAATGCTACTCAATTACTTGTTTTTTTTAGTATTGCCAGGTTTTCATCTACCATAAACAGAGAGTAGAGCTACATTGAAAGATCCCCCTGGTACTACTACTACTACTATTACTACTACTACTATTACTCCCACTACTACTACTACTACTACTACTACAATGACCTTAACAGTTAATTTAAATATTTTTAATTTTAAAACTTTTAAGGACTTTTAAAAAAATTGTATTCTTTACTTATTTTTATTTTTCTGGTTGGGGGAGGGACGAAGAGACGGGTTTGTAACGTCATATTTAATTGGTGGGGGGGGGGCTAACTTTCTGTGACGATGCGATGAAGGGCGTCAAAAAATGGCAACATTGCGTGACGTAGCTTATGGATGAGACACCTTGGTCAAGGCTGTCTATTTACCCATCCAGGCTATGTTGTGACTCTACAACTCCATGCTTTAGAGGCATAGGTTATGGCTGTCTATTCACACACCCAGGCTATGTTGTGACTCTACAAATCCATGCTTTAGGTACATAGGTTATGGCTATTTACACACCCAGGCTATGTTGTGACTCTACAACTCCATGCTTTAGAGACATAGGTTATGGCTGTCTATTTACATATCAAGGCTAATATTTTTTGATTCTACAACTCCATGCTTTAGATACATAGGTTATGGGTGTCTATTTACCCACCCAGGCTATGTTGTGACTCTACAACTCCATGCTTTAGATACATAGTTTATGGATGTCTATTTACACACCCAGGGTATTATGTTGTGACTCTACAACTCCATGCTTTAGATACATAGTTTATGGATGTCTATTTACACACCCAGGGTATTATATAGTGACTCTACAACTCCATGCTTTAGATACATAGTTTATGGATGTCTATTTACACACCCAGGGTATTATGTTGTGACTCTACAACTCCATGCTTTAGATACATAGTTTATGGATGTCTATTTACACACCCAGGCTATGTTGTCATGCGATGGGGTCGACCTTCTAGCTCCGCCCACGGTCACCCACCACCTCGTGAACATGACTAAAGACTGTCTCATCTCCCATTAGTGTGCCACTCACCGTGCCACTAACATCTGTGCCGATCGTCGCTTCCATTGGCGTGCCGCTAACCGTGCGACTGTTTACCCCAAAACCTGGTCACGACCAATGTCAAAAAGAAAGGCATAGGGGATCTCGTGGCAAGTGGTATGCATCTGGTGGTGGAAGGTGGGTGGGGGGGGAGGGCGGGAGGCAATAGCTAGGAGTCCCGTAAGCCCCCAGGCCATCCATATTGATACGATTATGTGGTACGTCTTAAATTTACTTTGAACACTGGAACGAAAGATTGACTGGTAAAAAGTTTATAGTAACTTTTAAACATCTCTTTCAAATAGTAAGGATTTTAAGTGACAACGCTATGAAGACGGACAACATTGTGACAATTGTTATGGCAACAATTTGATGCAAATGTCACAAAAATGATTGGTCTATCACTATTGGACCACACCGCGCCAGTCATTATTTCAGAAATTTTCCCGGGGGGGGGGGGCACTTAACATTTTTTTTTGGGGGTGGGGGGCAGTGCCAGCAGTGCCAGTTGATTTATTGTTGGACATATTTTTGCTCCAGGGGACACTTGGTTTTCCCCGTGGGGTACTGCCCCCCCCCCGGAGATATAGCTGAAAGAAACCCTGC
>CAXITT010000040.1:1822378-1848167 GCA_964033795.1 Lymnaea stagnalis
GGGGGGGGGGGGCGACAAATTTGAGCTTATCCCATCCAGACAACATGAAGCACGTGCCAAGTAGCAAGTAGAATTTCATACCTATTCGAAGCTCCTATTGGATGTAACATATATATCCACATCCAAATAGAAATGCAGTGGCCTGCCTTTTCCTCTGTACGTCATTCAGTAAATTGATGTGCACCGACCGCTTTCATTCACAAGATGGTTTACATATAATATATTAATAACTATATTTTTTTGTATCACTTACCACAAGCGGTTCCCAAACTGTTTAGTTCTTTCCCCCGGTTATGTGTGCACACGTCCTGCGTGACCCACTAAAGTGTGTATTGCTTCATCTGGCTTCTCGCTAATATAAAACATATTTGAATGTACATACAGTTTTTGTACATTGTTGTACATATTTCAATAACAAGTGTATATTAACTCTTTATAAAATGTCAAGACACCAAATCGATAACTGGAAAATATTTTTTTAAACGCAATGGAAAAAAAAAACATATTTAAAATTTCGAGAAATTTCTTTTTCGCACCCAGGTAATTTTTTTTTTTTTTTTTTTTTTGGGCCTGGTACCATGAGTGACCCGGCATTTGGGAAACGCTGCTACTACTCCATGACTCTGTCTGTCTCCCCATCTGCCGGCCCGTATAGTCCACTATCCGTGGATCATATCCAATTCGTTGGGGAAATATCAGACAAAGCTTAATGGCCTGGCTTTCAGTGTAGAAATCACTTGGAAATTACCCACAGAATAAATAAATGTGATCATTGAGTTATGCTTGACTGTTGGTTAAACGATCAAACACTGGTCTAATGAGTGGTCATTGAGTTAGGCTTGACTGTTGGTTGAACGGTCAAACACTGGTCTAATGAGTGGTCATTGAGTTAGGCTTGACTGTTGGTTGAACGGTCAAACACTGGTCTAATGAGTGGTCCTAGGACTTGTCGGGTGCAGTTAATTAGGTAAAATTTGAGGTAAACTGAGGGAGGGGGGGGGTAAACATTAGGGTTGTCGAAGTTAAAAATTTGAAACGATTGGAGAAAAGGTGTGGCGGGAGAGGGGGGTGTAACATTGGACACAATAGCGAAACGTCATTTGCGGATGGATGGCTTCATGGGACACTTTTTACTTGCAAGACGTCATTTGTGGATGTCTCCATGGGACACTATTTACTTACGAGACGTCATTTGTGGATGTCTCCATGGGACACTATTTACTTGCGAGACGTCATTTGTGGATGTCTCCATGGGACACTATTTACTTGCGAGACGTCATTTGTGGATGTCTCCATGGGACACTAATTACTTGCGAGACGTCATTCGTGGATGGCTCCATGGGACACTATTTACTTGCGAGTCGTCATTTGTGGATGTCTCCATGGGACACTATTTACTTGCGAGACGTCATTCGTGGATGGCTCCATGAGACACTAATTACTTGCGAGACGTCATTTGTGGATGGCTCCATGGGACACTATTTACTTGCGAGACGTCATTTGTGGATGTCTCCATGGGACACTTTTTACCTTCAAGACGTCATTCGTGAATGGCTCCATGGGACACTAATTACTTGCGAGACGTCATTCGTGGATGGCTCCATGGGACACTATTTACTTGCGAGACGTCATTTGTGGATGTCTCCATGGGACACTATTTACTTGCGAGACGTCATTCGTGGATGGCTCCATGGGACACTAATTACTTGCGAGACGTCATTCGTGGATGGCTCCATGGGACACTATTTACTTGCGAGACGTCATTCGTGGATGTCTCCATGGGACACTAATTACTTGCGAGACGTCATTCGTGGATGGCTCCATGGGACACTATTTACTTGCGAGACGTCATTTGTGGATGTCTCCATGGGACACTAATTACTTGCGAGACGTCATTCGTGGATGGCTCCATGGGACACTAATTACTTGCGAGACGTCATTCGTGGATGTCTCCATGGGACACTTTTTACCTTCAAGACGTCATTTGTGGATGTCTCCATGGGACAATAATTACTTGCGAGACGTCATTTGTGGATGTCTCCATGGGACACTATTTACTTGCGAGACGTCATTTGTGGATGTCTCCATGGGACACTAGTTACTTGCGAGCCGTCATTTGTGAATGACTCCATGGGACACTTTTTACTTGCAAGACGTCATTTGTGAATGGCTCCATGGGACACTTTTTACTTGCAAGACGTCATTTGTGGATGGCTTCATGGGCCACTATTTACCAGCAACATTAAGGGAGCCGTTGAAACGACTGCTCGGGACTCCTATTTATTGAACTGATTGGCCAATAACGAAAGGGAGGGATGGGCTGGGTTGTTGTTGTGTCTGATAGCTTTTACGAATGTCACGACTGATTGCTGTTACAAATGCCACGACTGATTGCTGTTACAAATGTCACGACTGATTGCTGTTACAAATGTCACGACTGATTGCTGTTACAAATGTCATGACTGAATGCTGTAACATATGGCATGACTGATTGTTGTTACAAATGTCATGACTGATTGTTGTTACAAATGCCAGGACTGATTGCTGTTACAAATGCCACGACTGAGTGCTGTTACAAACGGTTGAGAAAACTTGACCTAGACATTTATATAAATCACATAAACAAAAAATATTAAAATAGACAGAAAGATTAAACACGTGAACACGCTTAAGACATAGACCGGTCTAATAGTAACAACCAACGTTCCAGGTAAATAAAAACAAAGAACTCAACTCTGCCATGAGAGAAAACATAGGATATTATTGAGTACACACACATTTTAATGTACAATATTGCACTTGGAAACTGGACTCTGTAGAGTATATATATATAATTGGTCATCATGATAAGAAAAACTTTTGGTCGGCAAACACTTAATGAGTCCAACGCCAAGAGTCGCTGGTCTAACCGTTTTTTGTCAGGCATCACCCAAAAATAACATGTGTCTCCGATCCTGGTGACCATAGTCACATTGTTACCATGAATAACAATAAAGAAAAATCAAGTATGTTAAAAAGCAACAAAAAAAAAGTGTACGCTATGTATAATATGTTTAAATTTGTTATATTTGAAAACCAATTAGCCCAGTTTCAAATGCCTCGTCACCTCAGATCTGTGTGCCTTTAACCATGTCAAGAATTGAACACGTTGATGGCGGATTAACATAACGTGGTAAAACCATTGTTTGTGTCGTTTTAGCTTAGAGCAGCGGTTCTCAACCTGTGGGTCGCGACCCCTTTGGGGGTCGCGTGACCCTTTTCCAGGGGTCGCCTAAGACCACCTGAAAACATATATCCTTACAGCTATGAAGTAGCAACGAAAATAATTGTGTGGCTGGGGGTCGCCACGACACGAAAAACTGTATTAAGGGGTCGCGGCACTAAATAGGTTGAGAACCACTGGCTTAGAGGCTAATCGTATGTTTGGATTAGCATATTTGCATATATCAAAAGCTTTGAATAAATGGGTTGTTTTTATTGCGACGTGTCGACTTTGGGGCTTTTGATCAAACGGCCTCCATCTCAGTGCTCCCGGGTCACGCTGGGAAAAAATTAATATAAAAAAATATACCACACGGTCTTCGACTTCAAGGATATTAACCCACATCGATATGAACTGAAACTTTGTGGCCATCATGGTTTCGTTTTGTCACTTCTTATTGATCTTATCTTCACTGGCTTCTTCTCGGTTTATGGGTTTAAAAATCTCCTGTTTATTTGCTTGGACAATCATGGATTATGTGCTGAGGCGTAGCGAGGCGGTGGCAGGAGGGACAGAAGTCCCCGGGCGCAAGCTAGTTAGGGGCACCAAAATGTGATTTGATATTATATTATTGGTAAAAATAATGGGTTTGAGAGTTGAAAAAAAAAGAATAAAAAGGGGCAGCTTTAAAATGGATCTTGTCCCCGGGCGCCAAACACCCTCGCCGCGCCCCTGGTGATGTGTAATACGCTTAAAGACAAACCATAGAGTGCCGCAGTGGCGGCGAATCCCGTTCTTATTCAACTGGGAAGAGGGCACCAAAAATTACATTACATGTCTGCTTACACGTATAGATTACGAGAAATGTAAAATATTGTTTGCAAAACCGATTAAAGGAAATTGTTTTTTCAATTAATGGCAATGTCAAATTTCAAGTCGTTGGTATTGTAATTGTAGAGAGAGCAGTGATCAAAGGAGGACTAACTTTGGTTATCTCATAGACATTCATTATCACGGATTAATAGAAAAGAAGAAATCCAAATAATTCTTTGTCGGAAGCTGTAGTGAAAGCATCTTGTTCGATTGTGCCGGTGATGTAATGCATTGGGGGTGATTTGAGTATTTTATTGACAACTATCATAAGTGAAAGTATTCGCCGCGGGCCATAGAAAGTGTAGTGAGTAAATACGAGTAATGGGACAGCTATGATTGAAGTTAAGAAATCTATCGCTAACCAAAATCTCAGTACAAGTGTAGCTGGTCTCGTTACAACGTTAGTTACGCCATAATAGACTTATCATACGACTATGAAAGATAAAGGAACTAAAAAAGCGGCTCATGTGGTGAGAAAGTTTCTTGTAAAAGAAATCCAGAAGACAGAAACGTTTGAGCAAATGGTTAAAAATGTCTCATATTTGAATCAGTCAAGAACAGATGATTGCGGATGAGCTTTCTGAAAATATTTTTTCTTTAAAAAGGAGCCAATGTCTCCCACGATTTTGGTGTAAGGTTTTCCTGATACTTAGTGGAGTTTACAGAAAGTCGGAGGCGTTTCGAGAATGTTAAGAAAAGAACTGTGATCCAAGGAATGTGTTGGACTCGGGAAAGGATTCATCTCGTTTCTATTTGTGCAGGGCCGTCTGGACACATTAACTGGTGCCCCCTAGCAACACAACACACAGGGGTCGTGAGATGGGGTGTGGTGATGATTAATTGAGTTTCTGATGATAATCCAGAGCGAAAACCGTAGTATTGGTTGGTCAATATGTTCAAGGTGGTTCATGATGCGGCGAGAGATGATGTGTTCTAGAAATTTTGCATGGTACGAGGGTCAGGGATATTAGGCTGTAGTTTTCTGTGTTATGGCGGTCACTTTTCTTGTAGGCACTAATGTTATTTGCATCAAGCCAGTCCACCTGAGTCAAGCGAATTTTAAAAAAAAATCAGGTTAAGATTGGGCCAATGTTGTCAGCCAGGTTCTTCAGGACAATGTTCGGGAGACGCTCAGGTCCGGGCGCTTTATTAAGCTTCATGTTTTTGAAAAGTTCTTCGACTACTGGTTTCAGATATGTTAAGGGTGCCTATTGTACCAGGTGACGAATTTAAGGATGGTAAAAATGTGGTGGAAATTTTGGTGAAGACATATTGGAATTGCTTAGGAGAATTTCTGCTTTGCATTGGCTATCGCTTATAGGTTCTCCGTTTTCTAGTAGACATCTTTAGACAATTAATGGTTTTTACTATAGCATCTCCTCGTGCATTATTACTGGTTTAAACGATACGAAATATACTTTATTTGTCAGAGAAAGAAAACCACTATCTTCACGCATTTAGTTTATGAAAGGCAAGGGACGCTACAACGCCTGCGTTTAAAAGTTCTTTTCCTTGTTTAAAAAGTCTACTAGTAACTTTGAATTTAAGTAGACTCCAATAGAAGCCTCGTGGTTTTGAAATAACCAACATTTTCATGGGAAGAACAAGAGCCCCCTTCCACTCAAGAACAACAGCGATCTTGATTTCTGGCCTACTTCCCGATAAAAATGATCGCAAGGTGTGAATGTCAACAGTTTCTTTGCCTAGTTGCGTAACTAGAATGAGGGGCCCCTGATTGAGACACCCCGAGCCCGGCTTTCTGCGCCATTGGCAGAACTGCCAAGGGAAAAATTCCTTTTTAATCCAAGCCCCCTCCCCTTACGCTTTTTTTCAACCCTAATTTGTGTTTTCAACCTTAAAAAGCCACCAAAGAGATTTCTTTAGAAAGAAACACTTCTCGTTCACTCATGCGCTGGGTAAACCTCTGATAAAGACTTATTTTTCTGTTGTATCGGGAACACGACTCTTAGGTACAGGCCCTTTAAGTCTTGCTAGGTAGCCCCTCTTAAATACTACATTCCGGTCGTGAAAGACACTCCACTACACGTACAACCGTACAACGTTAAAGACGCATGTGTTCAAACCAAGTAAGACAATAAAATTATTCTTAATGCTTTTATATTTGTTTTTTCTCAAATGACGTTGGACATAAAATTGATTTTTTCCAAAAGTTTGAATAAGCGATCACTTTACACTTTTAAAAATCAATGCATCTATGGACAGCTGGTGAAATGATCATTGTATATTTTATGAGCCATATTTAGCATTTTAACTTTATGTATGCAGACAAACAGATTATTCAAAAGTACATTCATGAATATAGCCTACAGAAATATATCGATCTAAGATTATAGCACATAACTATAACAAATAAAACTTCAAGCAGATTAGACTCAACGCTGCGTTTTCCTATTTGACGGTGACCTCAAAAGTTGTGGGACAACCACGGGTGCATGGGTATCTCTCAAAGGTCATGGGGCCCTCACAGGTGCATGGGGACCTCTCAAAGGTCATGGGCCCTCACAGGTGCATGGGGACCTCTCAAAGGTCATGGGCCCTCACCGGTGCATGGGGACCTCTCAAAGGTCATGGCCCCTCACAAGTACCATCTAAAGGTCTAGGGGACCTCACAGGTGCATGGGGACCTCTCAAAGGTCATGGGCCCTCACAGGTGCATGGGGACCTCTCAAAGGTCATGGGCCCTCACAGGTGCATGGGGACCTCTCAAAGGTCATGGGCCCTCACAGGTGCATGGGGACCTATCAAAGGTCATGGGGCCCTCTCAGGTGCATGATGACCTCAAACATGTTCGTATTCCACCCTTTAACCACTAGCCACTGCAAATAAACTCTCATCATGATGACAAGCCGCTGCGAACCAACCCTCATCATGACCACCAGCCACTGCGAACCAACCCTCATCATAATCACCAGCCACTGCTAACCAACCCTTATCATGACCATCAGCCACAGTGAACCACCCTCATCATTGCCACCAGCCACTATGAACCAACCCTCATCATGACCACCAGCCACTATGAACCAACCCTCATCATTGCCACCAGCCACTATGCTCCAACCCTCATCATGACCACCAGCCTCTGCGAACCAACCCTCATCATGACCACAAGCCACTTTGAACCAACCCTCATCATGACCACAAGCCAATGCGAACCAACCCTCATCATGACCACAAGCCACTGCGAACCAACCCTCATCATGACCACAAGCCACTTCGAACCAACCCTCATGACCACAATCCACTGCGAACCAACCCTCATCATGACCACAAGCCACTTCGAACCAACCCTCATCATGACCACAAGCCACTGCGAACCAACCCTCATTATGACCACAATCCACTGCGAACGAACCCTCATCATGACCACACGTCACTTCAAACCAACCCTCATAACTACACCATGCTAAGTGTATTCTTAAATTCACTTAGATTTGCATATGGACTTTGAACTGATGGAATGTACAGTCGGCAGACAACACCGAATGGTGTCAATTAAACACAGTTAAAGATGGGGGGGGGGGGGGGGGGAGACGTCATCAAATGATCGAGGGAAAAAACATTGAACAAAACACATTGATCAAAACACATTGTACAAAGCACATTGAACAAAACACATTGAAGAAAGGAAATTTAACAAAGCACATTGAACAAAACACATTGGACAAAACATATTGAACAAAGCACATTGAACAAAGCACATTGGACAAAACACATTGAACTAATCACATCATCAAACTGAACACATTGAGCACACGTTGAAACATTAGCAGCACCTAAGTTATAGACTGGTAGTTCTGAGGGATGGAATAATAGTTTTGAAATATAAAATACAAAGATAATATTGGAGAAAATCGCATAACTGTTAATAATAACATGTTTGGGAAGGGGAGGGGTTTAAATTTGTTTGGTTGTACAAAGGTGGTTGGGGGGGGGGGTTGAAAATGATTGCAATGCTACATTAATTAAACTGCAAATCAAAAGCCTCTAGTCATAAGTACGTAGCATCACTAGGCAAACATAAGTAAGTAGTAGCACTAGGCAAACATAAGTAAGTAGTAGCACTAGGCAAACATAAGTAAGTAGTAGCACTAGGCGAACATATTTTTTGTAATAGGTTTCCCAGAATCTGTTTCTATTGTGAAGCAGATTTAACGTCCAGAACGCCATTTTTGGCAGAAATAATATTAAAGAATGAAGGAACTGTTTTTTTTAATGAGCTTGTCTTCATGCGCTCAAAATCAAGTTCAAAGGGCGTGGAAGTAGTTCGATCTTTGCAAGGTTATACTGAGAGAGGGATGTGTGCATCCTCTTAAAGCTTGTCACTTTGCATCGTATCCATTTTGCAAGGTGCCCACATTGTAAACTACCCTGTAAACCACATTGCCGGGAGTTTAATTATAATGTAAACCCACATGGCGTAGTTGTAATGTAAACCCAAATGGCGTATAGTCGAGAATTTGACACTTCCCAGTTGTCGACCGGTCCGATGTGTGATGACAGAAGTTAAGACCCATGTCATCAAACTAATGTCTGCGGATCTCGCCGTCAAAGCAACACTCCTTGGCGCTACCACCACGACATATATGCCCACGATAAATGTCCATACAAGTACACCAACTGCAAATGTGCACACCTCTTTGATAATCGGTCAAGCCTCATTCGGTCGGTACAGTTCTGTTCTTCACTCTGAAGGGGCTCTCGTTGACTGCTCATAATAGGCATCCAGCGTCCAGCGGGGCGGAGTCATCCGGTGGAGTAATCCAGCCTGCTGCTCACACCGACCGGCGATTGGCATTGTGGGATATCCTGAACGTTTTCTTCTTCGTGACAGGGGCCTCGTCCAAACTCTTTCGCCGGAACACGTTGCCCAGCTTCCTAGACATGTTCTCGAAGAGGCTCCGCCTTCGCTTGATGCAGCGACCGCTGTGCCCCAGGCTGCTGACGGCGTCCAGGATAAGGGCATGGATGCCGTTGACAATCATCACGGGACACTCGGCAGCGGAGACCTCGGTGTGGGCGCAGCCGTAGGCTTCTTTCACCCGCAGAATTTCCTCTCTGGGGACCTGCGAGGGGAAACAAAGGGAAATAACTCCAGTAATTTCTACGTTCTGATAATGAAGAGCGTTAAAATTGAGGTTGCCTCCCTTTTAATAGAAATACAATGTATTTGCCTAGTGAAAACCGATATAGAGATGTTAATTTTTTTAATTGACCAAGTCATAAATAATCATCCCTTAGTCGTATTATCTTTTGCGTCTTATAGAATGAAAAGATATTGTTACATCATAATATAATTGCTCACGCACTGTAAGTGTGGCCATTATTTAACGGAAACAATAGTAAACTTTAAAAAAAAAAATAACTTTTAAAAATAGCGTCACAATGCCACCCAAACCGTGATCTAAGCGATCCTGGGGGGGGGGGGAATGACAACATTGAATGTCTGTAAAGCCTCCATAAGGAAACAATAGTAAACTTTAAAAAAAAAAATAACTTTTAAAAATAGCGTCACAATGCCACCCAAACCGTGATCTAAGCGATCCTGGGGGGGGGGGAATGACAACATTGAATGTCTGTCAAGCCTCCATACAATCAAGATCCTGGAGGAGATGGGCAGCCTACGACATGTAACATTCAAAGCTCATGAATTTATTCACGAGCCCTATTTAGCACTAGTCACTCACTGTCTTCTTAACAATACTATTTTATTATCTGTTAGTCAGCCCCAGTCACCCCATTGTCCTCTTGACAATACTATTTTATAACCTGTTAGTCAGCCCCAGTTACCCCATTGTCCTCTTGACAATACTATTTTATAACCTGTTAGTCAGCCCCAGTTACCCCATTGTCCTCTTGAATATACTATTTTATAACCTGTTAGTCAGCCCCAGTCACCCATTGTCCTCTTGACAATAGTTTTATATAACCTGTTAGTAAGCCCCAGTCACCCCATTGTCCCCTTGACAATAGTAATCTATAACCTGTTAGTCAGCCCCAGTCATCCCATTGTCCCCTTGACAATAGTATTTTATAACCTGTTAGTCAGCCCAAATCACCCCATTGTCCCCTTGACAATAGTATTCTATAACCTGTTAGTCAGCCCCAGTCACCCATTGTCCTCTTGACAATAGTATTCTATAACCTGTTAGTCAGCCCCAGTCACTCATTGTCCTCTTGACAATAGTATTTTATAACCTGTTAGTCAGCCCCAGTCACCCCATTGTCCTCTTGACAATAGTATTCTATAACCTGTTAGTCAGCCCCAGTCACCCCATTGTCCTCTTGACAACAGTATTTTATAACCTTTTAGTCAGCCCCAGTCACCCCATTGTCCTCTTGACAATAGTATTCTATAACCTGTTCGTCAGCCCCAATCACCCCATTGTCCCCGTGACAATAGTATTCTATAACCTGTTAGTCGGCCCCAATCACCCCATTGTCCCCATGACAATAGTATTCTATAACCTGTTAGTCTGCCCCAATCACCCCATTGTCCCCGTGACAATAGTATTTTATAAGCTGTTAGTCAGCCCCAGTCACCCCATTGACAATAGTATTCTACTAGATTACAGGCTCAAAACCTCATTTTTGAGTGGACCCATTTTATAGAAGCTAATGAATCCTTGGAATCTCCACCATCCCTACCCACCCCCTCCCCTTTTTTTACATTAAATTAATCAATCAAAGAAAGGGGAAGTTTTGTAAAACTGTTTAAACTTTAGCAAAACACTGAATTTTAAATGAAAAAGACTTTGAAATTGTTTTGTTTTCATTTTTAATGTAAGGGACCCCCATCCCCACTTGTTTTTTTTCCAAAGAAAAATACCCTTCCAAATGGGGTCACGACCCATGTTTGGAGAACTACTGTACAATCTGCTGTTGTTTGGGGAACTACTGTACAATCTGCTGTTAGGTCCAATCACTCACCGTCCTGACGTGCTCCAGGTCCAACTTATTCCCCAGCAACAAGATGGGGGTCTCGCTTGGCGTCCTTGACCTGATCATCTCGACCTCTTTCTGTGCGACCTTGAAGCTGCCCTTGTCAGTGACGCTGTACACGACCACGAATGCGTCGGCGTCGTAGAGATCGTGACACACGGCCTGATACTCGTCCTAGACAAGGACGCAAGAGGAACATTGTCTTCATTACCACATAGCAATCATATTGCCCTAAACACTGACTGTTGGCCTGGGAGGGGAGGGGGTTCCATCCATAAAGTGAGTCAAGCTTTGGAAGGGGGTTGGGGCCTCAGAAATTGTAGCAGCTTGTGAAAGGCTCGGGTGAAAAAAAAAAGGGGGGGGGGGGGGGTTAATAAAGATCATAAAAAATATCCAACATTTTTTTTTATCTTTCCTATAATACATGAAATTGACAGAGGGGGTTGGGGCCTCAGAAATTGTAGCAGCTTGTGAAAGGCTCGGGTGAAAAAAAAAAGGGGGGGGGGGTGGGTTAATAAAGATCATATATAATATCCCACATTTTTTTTTATCATTCCTATAATACATGAAATTGACAGTGATGTTTAACTTTCTGTTCTGATGGATGTATTCTGACAGAAGCTGTCACTGAGTCATTTTGATAATGTGATAATTCTCTGAAGTTAAAATTGTATAAATTTCATAGTTTCATTGCGATAATGGGTTTGAGATTAATTAGTTGTTTGTTTCTTTTGTTCTTGTTTTGTTGGGTTTCTTAGATGGAGGGGGGGGGGAGCCGAGATTTGCGCTAAATTTTGACGGGGAAGGGTAAATATCATGTCATAAATTGGGTTACATACATTATGGACGGCCCCCATTCTTAATGTTATTCTTGGACGATATAGAATAATAGCCTTCATTTAGTGTATGATTGACTACTACGGCGACTATTTAGCCAACATTTATACAATATTCAAAACTGTTGTTCTTGGTTGCAAGTTTCATAATTTAATATTTAAAATATATCCTGATCTCGATTGTATGAGAGCCACCGAGTTAATCAAACAATCGGAATAAAGAAGGAGATGGTAGACTGGCCGTTAAAGCTTTTTGGCCAGATTGTCGCCACTCTGGCAATGACTTGATCGTAAAACTTGGCTCAGCTCGGCGTCCACTACCTGGCAACAATATCAAACCCTTTTAAGACGAGTTTACTCCCTGGCAACGCTTTGAGTCAAGGGAGAGAAGCCCTTTGATGTCACGGGTCTACTTCCGTTTCCGGGTGAGTCAGACCCTCGTTGACGTCGGTAGTGATAAACAATTTATGAGCTGCGACTCAGGGACGCAGTCGCTGAACTTTGTTTACTTATGTGGCGTTTGAAATGAGGGTCAGATTGGCAGAAAGGACCCCTGGAGGGATATCATCAACACAGGACAGCATAACGAGAATGTTTGAAGAAATATTGTAAGCTGGTAACGAAATTACTTCGAGGGGTTTATTGTACATGGACTTCAGGGGATTTGTTCTCAAGAGACAAAAGCGAGGGATTAGAATCGCGTTGCTATACAAATAAGATGAAGATAAATCATTGTAAGACCTCTAGGTGGTGCAACCCCCCTCCCCCCAACCTTGTCTTTACTTTGCGGCCCCCCTTTTCCGTTGGTTGGGTGCATTTTCTCTAGATCCGCCTTAGCACATAATGTGGACTAGAGACCGACCGAATTTCGTCTTCGGTTTCGGCGCTGAAAGTGGCCATTTTATCACTTTCGGCCAAGTTTCGGTTTCGGTCGAAACTGAAAGTTAAATTTCGGCTTTTTTTCGGTTTCGGCCGAAATTAACTTAGACTTTCGACTATCCGGCCGAAAGTGACTGAGGTTTTCGTTCATTTTATACTCAGCGAAAGCGATATTTAACAACAAACTAAGCTACATATCAGAACAAACTAAACGATCTTTAAGAACAAACTAAACGATCTTTAAAACAAATAAATTGATCTTTAAAAACAAATAAAGCGATCTTTAACAAAAAATTAAGCGATCTTTGATAACAAATTAAACGATATTTAACAACAAACTAAACGACATTTAAGAACAAACTAAACAATCTTTAAAACAAACTAAGCAATCTTTAAAAACAATCTAAGCGATCTTTAATAAAAAAAAAAAAAACTAAACGATCTTAAAGAACAAACTAAGCGATTTTTAAGAACGAACTAAATGATCTTTAAGAACAAAACAAATGATCTTTAAAAGTAAACTAAATGATTTATAAGAATAAACTAAGCGATCTTAAACAGAAAGCTAAATGCTCTTTAGGAACATACTAAAAGGTCTTTAAGAACAAACTAATCGATCTTTAGGGAAAAAATCAGTTATCTATAAGAACAAACTAATTGATCTTTATGAAAAAACTAAGCGATCTTCAAAAACAAAATAAGCGATCTTTCAGAACAAACTAAACGATTTTTAATAACAAACTAAAAGATCTATAAAAACAAATTAAAAGATCTTTAAGAACAACCAAGCGATCTTTATGAACTAACTAAATGATCTTTAATAACAAACTAAAAGATCTTTAAACAAAAACTAAGCGATCTTAATGAACAAACTAACCGATCTTTAAGAACAAATAAAACGATCATTAACAAAAACCTGAACGATCTGTAAGAACAAGCTAAACGATCTTTAACAACAAGATGTTATATTAGATGTTTATTTATAAATATTCCCGATTATCTCATTTTTTATAAAAAGAATGTAAATATTTATACTTTCTCCCATCATTTTCGATGTATGCAGAATGTATGCAGGAACGTATTTCAAAATATCTAAATATTTCATTTTCGGTTTCGGCTTCGGTTTCGGCCGAAAATCAATTATTACTTTAGGCCTTTTTTCGGTTTCGTCCGAAAGTCATTTTAAACTTTCGGCCTATTTTCGGCTTCGGCCGAAATCAGAAAATCACTTTCGGTCGGTCTCTAATGTGCACACAGAAAAATAATATGAATAAGAAAATTAAATTTTCCTTCTTATTCTTACATTTGAAACGATGTGGTGAGCAATGTCTTAGATTCCTATTGAAGAGAGCAAACCTTTTGAGTGACTTGGTGTCCGACAAGTTAGGGTTAAGAAATGTTAAAACGTTGTTAACTGAATACAGGCAATTAATATAAAAAAAAATTATTTACATGCCACATCACATCTAACTCTGATTAAGGAGTTCTTGTATGACTTTTGTCCCTACAAGGGGCAAAGTAGAATGCAATAATTTCAAAATGTTGTACTATATTCACGGTGAATGGAATGAGCTTATGAGGAGAGAGTTAAGAAAACGGAGTCATGATGTTATCGTTCAAAAAAAAAAAAAAACGTGTTTGATCACTGAGCAGTTCTTCAAAGGCCCAGGTAGAGGGATCAGTGGGGAGACTGTTGTACGGCACGGTCATGTGTGACCACCTGAAGGCACGGTCATGTATGACCACAGGTCTGACCTGAAAGGCACGGTCATGTTTGACCACAGGTCTGACCTGAAGGCACGGTCATTTTGACCACAGGTCTGACCGTCAAGTCAACACTACGATCGCTCGTGACGTCAGATTTGAGGAGCTCTCTGTAATCGCCGTTTTATGGTGTAGCCTAAAATCCCCCCTTTCCCTTCCCCTAAATCCTCGGGCAGCTCAGATGTGTAACAACTCTCTGATTCATCTTAAGTTGAAGCACAAAACTCAAAGTTTGATACAAACCCACATGTTGTGGTTTTTTTTTTTAATTTTTTTTTTAATGAATATTTTATATTCAGAAGTTTAACAAATATTCATCACACGCTGGGCTGTTAGAAACAAAAGAATGTGCGTGCCATCATTTCATACACGCCGTGCCATTATTTCATATATGCGACCTGTGGGCTCCACTTTTTACAGTGTTTGATCTTTGACTTTCAGCGTCGGCCCGAGGTACGCGTCTTTCGGCTAAATGACGTCACGCTGATGTACGAAAAGCAACAACGTCCGGGCAACCAAGTTCTCACGTTTTCTCTTTAAGCTGTCACGTGATCAACGTTTTGTTTTTTACTTCATTTTATTTTTTTTAATTATTTTTTTTTAAGTACAGTTTTTTGAAGTTTGTTGTTGTTGTTTTTTTTTTTTTTTTTTTTTTTTTTTTTTTGGGTTGTTGGTGGTTGGTTGGGTGGGGGGTGTTTAATGTTTGTTTTTTTCCTGACTGGAGTCGTCCAGGAGATCCAGCTTTATGGGCGTGTCACCATGGGTGAAGGTCGATTGATAGAGGGGGGGGGGGGGGGGTTGGGGGGGGGGTGTTTAATGTTTGTTTTTTACCTGACTGGAGACGTCCAGGAGATCCAGCTTTATGGGCGTGTCACCATGGGTGAAGGTCGATTGATAGCTGATATCTGAGGAATGGCACACAAATATGTGTTAATGTTGATAGAAAACAATTACCAAGAATCTTTTGTTGTTGTTGTTGCGGCATGCAAAGCAAGGTGAGATTATTCTAAACTTTACCAAAAACAAAATAGATTATGAAAGAATTGCTGTAGCGTTATTGGAGACATTCCTGCGTTAAAGAACAGGGAGCGAATTATCCATATAGTGCTGTCCCCTTGGCATTTCTCTCCCTTAGCCACACATTTACATTTGTCACTGTGTTTTTTTTGTTTTTTTTTTTTTTAAAGAGAGGAAGAAAGAAAGAATGACACGGTGCCAATCTATGTTGAATATTTTAAGATAATTATTTTGGGGGCAAACCTTCAGGTTGACTTGTTGTTGACATTTGCTGGAACAGATGTAATCAAGGGAATGCTCAACCTCAGGCTGATGAGCTGTTGACATTTGCTCAAACAGATTTAATGAAGTGAATGCTAAACCTCAGATTGAAACTCAAAGACATGTGGGCTAAGAAACTCAAATACAGGTGGGCTATGAAACTCAAAGACAGGTGGGCTATGAAACTCAAAGACATGTGGGCTATGAAACTCAAATGGTTAAATCACAATGTAAAAGTGGTTTTATTTTTAAGGCAGTAAAGCCCTATAAACGCACACACCACCCATAGCTGGGTGCGAGCCAGTCACATGTCAAAGCGATGTGTTTGAATATAGCACATGCCACACACAGGGTGCGGTGACGTTTTCATCAGATTTGGCCGCCACTGATTGTGCCGTCCAAGTGTTTACCTCCAGACGTTATGCAAGAGTTGTCTGTTTGTATCGCAAGCAAAGTTCGAAAGTCCTCGCTGACCCTTTCCCCCCCCCCCGGCCCCATTAGGGGGGAACCTGGTCTAAACCTGGCTGACCTGCGTGACACCTGTTTGACCAACACGGGCCATCTGAAAGGTCAACACGCAAACTAGCCAGGTTGAGTACAATGGTCAGTTTTAGGGGACGAGACTAGCAAATAGTATTCACGTGGCTGTGACCCTCTTTCTGGGCCATAGAGGGAGTAATCTTGTCCTAGAACACTTCCATAATGGGAGAGAGAGAGAGAGAGAGAGAGAGAGAGAGAGAGAGAGAGAGAGACTGGGCGTGCATGTGGAACACGTCCCCTTGAGAGAGTACTCTTGTCCTAGAACAAAACAACAACAAAATTATTTTAATCTCTTGATAGAAAGGTCGGTTGTTTGATTTATTCTCTTGATAGAAAAGTCTGTTGTTCGCAGGACAACTCCAATCATGATGATTGTTTATTTTGTGCTTGCATTTTTTCCCAAACACGTCTAATGACCCTTGAGACTGTTTATGTCTCGCTTTTAAAATATAATTAATTTGTAAGTCAAATTAACGATTTTCTATGACCAAGTCAACATGTAATCTATGACATCTATATATCTTCTATTACCTGGAAGTCAGTTCTGCGTTTGAATTAAAGTATATCGAAATGTATTCATAGTTTCAGTGTCCCGTTCTTTTTCCTTGTGTACAGGAAAGGTCAAAGGCCAAATACTTGGAATGTTTCGAACACATAAAGATTCGTATTTTAAACAAATATCTGGCTGACGAACTTAGAGGAAATGACATGTATTGAAGTCATCGTGTCCGAACAAAGGGGGGGGGGGTGTAAAAAAAAAATAGGAGGAGGCTGTCTAAATATCTCGAACGCTCAAGGCGAGAAAATTTCAGATTTGAACTAAAATGAGCTCACAGTCTCCCAATAATAGCATCTCAGGGCGGTTCGCGTTGTGTCTCCACCACTTGTGGTGTCACGCGGGGTGGGGGTGGGGGGGAAGGGCATGTCCTTAGACTAGGACAACAGAACCGCTCAGATTAAACCCTAGCGGTGTGTTTGAGACAACTCTATCCAGACGGCGAAAACAGGACATCTCACAAAGCTCGAGAAAGTACGCATACTTGCACTGTCCCAGATGTAACAGAATGTCAGGGTGGTATCCGGCTAAATATGTTCAATTGAACAATTAGAATCTTGGTGTTATTTCTTTCGTCGTTCTGTCATTACGAGAACATTTATCATGCTGTTTTTATTTGTTAACTTACTATAAATGTCTAATACACGTTTAATTCTACACAAAAAAAATAATAAATAAATAAAATAACTATAACAAAGTACAAGACGGCACAAGACGCATCGCCGCTATTCGGACCCGGGTCCCAAAAGACCAAATGCTATTCAGATGTCATTTGTGGTAGTTTATTTTAGTTTAACCGAAGAAGTAAGATTACACAAATATAGACCATTCAATTATCTTTTATTTGATACCAAATTTTGTCTTACAAACCCTACAATAATTTTAAAATATGTTTTTTAATAAACCCAAACTCTCACTCCTCGGACCCGGGTCCGAATAGCCGCAGCCATTCTGGTAAGCTTCCCATGAGATTTTAAAGACTGATCTGTTTGCACGGTGGTCTCATGATATGTTTGCCACTTTGAGGTCTTCGTTGACCATATACGGGGGCTGCGGCTGAGTTACAATGAGTTCATTAAATTAATGTACCCACCGGAGAGACCATACAAATCCTTATGGCATGAAAGTGTCCGTACGGTCAAGAGTTGCCAATAAACAAAAGATAGCCGAAGATTAAGAGTAGTCAATGTGGCCGAAGGTTCCCTAGAATCGGAATCATTCCCAGGAAGTAAAGGGTTGCCAAATAGCCATGGACCAAGGATTGCACAACGGACAAGGGTTGCCAAATGGTCAAGGATTGCCAAAGTGGCAAGGGTAGCCAAAGAGGCACGGGTTGCCAACTAGGCAAGGTTTGTCAAAGAGGCAATGGTATCCAAAGAAGCAATGGTAGCCAATCGGTCAAGTCTTGACAAAGGTCCAGGTTTACCAAAGGGACAAAAAATTTCCCCAGAATATAAATGGTTCCCAAACAGCCGAGGTTGTTAAGTGGCAAAAAGTGTGCTAGGCGATCAAACGTGTCCAAATAAACTCTCAATGGCTGCCAGACATAAAATGTTGCCAAATAAACTCTCAATGGCTGCCAGACATAAAATGTTGCCAAATAAACTCTCAATGGCTGCCAGACATAAAATGTTGCCAAATAAACTCTCAATGGCTGCCAGACATAAAATGTTGCCAAATAAACTCTCAATGGCTGCCAGACATAAAATGTTGCCAAATAAACTCTCAATAGCTGCCAGACATAAAATGTTGCCAAAAGTAACATGTTACCCACCAGGAAAAAAGTTGCCCGTACTTTAAAAGGTTGGCCGGGATCGACCAGATGACATGCCACTTTTTAAAGTAGTTTCATTGCAAGGGGATTAAATCATCCATCACATTTATTTCCTACTGGCTCTGGTTGAAAATTTCACCGTCAACCTGAATTAGGGTGAACTCAATTCGACCTTCTATTGTTACGGCAAAGTCCAAACATTGAGTTGCATGCGTGCGAGTCCCTGACTTGACAATGGAAGCAAGCTTACCCAACTTTCTCCCTACCCACCCACCACCACACTCCTTCCCCTACACCCGCAACACACACACAATCACACACACAATCACACACAGACCTCGGAGACAAAAAAAAAACAACCCTCACCCAATCTTTGCAGTGGTTAAGGTTCATACCATTTTTTTTATTTTTAATCTGGCTGCCTTTTTTTTTAAATAACACTTCACGGAACATCCGGGTATTAGAAGAAGACAGAAGTCTGGGAAACCGTGAAATGGAATGTTGATCTTTTTGTACAACAGTTAAAAGCAGCAATTATCCTGTTCCTCTGATTGAAATATGTCTTTATCACGTAAACTAACATTAAAGTGTATTGATCAAGTTGGACTTTACATTTGATGATTGATGTTCCTATAATTTCTTTGTTAACCACAGCAAGGCGGCGCCGTTGCTCACTTCCAGCAAGTGAACAAAGGTGCATGTGATCAAACTGTTTACCGAGCCATCCATCAAAGACCCCGGGGCTCCTCTGTAATCAACAAGAGCTAGCTACTCTGCTCGGCTCAAACGTTCCATAAAAATAACATTCCAGTTTACATGTGACCTTGATATCAATCAAATACAAACTTCCAGTTTACATTTGACCTTGGTCTCACTCAAATACCACTTTCCAGTTTACATGTGACCTTGGTCTAACTCAAATACTACTTTCCAGTTTACATGTGACCTTGATCTCAATCAAATACAAACTTCCAGTTTACATTTGACCTTGGTCTCACTCAAATACCACTTTCCAGTTTACATGTGACCTTGGTCTCACCCAAATACAACCTTCCAGTTTACATGTGACCTTGGTCTCACTCAAATACAACCTTCCAGTTTACATGTGACCTTGGTCTCACTCAAATACAACCTTCCAGTTTACACATGACCTTGATCTCACTCAAATACAGCCTTCCCTCCAACCTGTACCAGGACTTTTTATTATCCATTCATATGGTTTTTAAATATGGGCTTCAATTTCACATTTGTGAACCATACTGGGAAAAGTGTGCGTGTTTGTGTGAAAAGGGGGAGGGAGATGGAGAAAGAGAGAGAGAGAGGGGGGGGGGGGAGAGAAAAGGAAATTCACCGTCAGCACAATCGTTTCAGGTTTTTAGATCAATTCTATTTTATCAGCTTTGTGAATTCTTTTGCTTGACAATGAAAGACGTCAAAGCTTTCATTTAAAAAAAAATTAAAAAAGCTTCTTTGTGTTGACGAAAATTACCTTTTACGAATCCACCCTCCCCCCAACCCCCCCCCCCCCCCCACCCCCCCCCCCGAGCCTGACATTACCTCGCTCAGGGGGTTCTCACTGCGTGCGTTGCTTACTGTAGCTTAAGTTAGCAGGAGCCCGCTGGAAAACATTATTTCCGAGATTAATCCATGCTTTTATTTTAAAGCGTCAAGTTTCTGGTAACTGTAACTATGCAAAGTATGTTTCTATTGAGATATAACATCTTCGCGTGTTTCGCTTACCCAAACGTTTAATTGCAATCGCTTATCACGTCATCGATTTTTGATAAAACGCCGATGGGGTACAGCAAGTGCAAGCTTGAGAACGACCAAACAACATAACAAACGCATCGGCTAAAAGTCTTCTTTATGCAACAGGACATTTTTTTAATTTAAAAAAAAAAAAGTCTGAGAGGGAGCAAGATTTTATTTTAAAAACTGTTTATTATTATAAGGTGGTTCGTTGTTGTTGTTGTTGTTTTTGGTTTTGTTGGGTTTTTTTTTTTAAAGTTTGGTAACAGTATCAATTTCAGTTTAGAGCCAGCCGTAGAAGATATTGAATAAAATAAACCTGACTTGAAAGTAAAGGAAATAAAAAAGGGGGTTTGCATTGATCCAGTCAACAACGCTTCCACGGGACTCAAAGGGCATTGTCTACATTATTGCTTTCTTCGTGGGTTCGAAATTTTGGCGTTGATTTCACAGTGAATGATAATGCCTCTGGTCGAAGGTAACTTCACATTCGTCATAGGTACAAGGGCAAAGTTTGAATAATGTTAAATGCTGGATTCAGTAGTCGCACTTTGAGAGTGTCAATAGCACTGGAGTCCATAGTCACACTTTGGAAGTCCGTTCTTGGAGCGTGCCAATAGCACTGGAGTCCATAGTCACACTTTGGAAGTCCGTTCTTGGAGCGTGCCAATAGCACTGGAGTCAATAGTCGCACTTTGGAAGTCCGTTCTTTTTGAGCATGCCAATAGCACTGGAGTCAATAGTCGCACTTTGGAAGTCCGTTCTTTTTGAGAATGTCAATAGCACTGGAGTCAATATTCGCACTTTGAAAGTCCGTTCTTTTTGAGCATGTCAATAGCATTGGAGTCCATAGTCGCACTTTGGAAGTCCGTTCCTTTTGAGCATGTCAATAGCACTGGAGTCAATAGTCACACTTTGGAAGTATGTTCTTTGAGCGTGCCAATAGCACTGGAGTCAATAGTCACACTTTGGAAGTCTGTTCTTTAAGCGTGCCAATAGCACTGGAATCAGTTGTCAAACTTTGGTGTTAAACTAAGTGATTGAACCAACAGCTTAACTTGTTTGTGGGTTTGACTTGGCAATGTTGATAGTACCCTACACCCGAGACAACTCTCACCTTTGTAGTTTTAGTTCAGTGTACGAGATGTACGAGAGTTCCCTCCTCCTGGATATTCCTGACAACCCCATTCCCCCCTCCCCTTACCTCCCCCCCCCCCACAAACACACAAAATTGACGGTTGTCAGACAGACACTGCAGAGTGATAAAGTATTTACATTTTAGCCAAGGCTGCGATCCCATTAAATGTAGGTTTCTCAAAGTGCCTTTGTTTTGTTTGTTTGCCTCTACACCTCTTAAGTTCGAGGTGTGTCAATGTTATAAATAGATTATAATTACAGGACAATTATATCTAAGAATCGTATCAACAATTTAAACACAATGTGAAGGAATTGTATTAATGTTTCTGCTATATAACGCGAAACTAGAGCACGCAGTGTTTTTTGGCTCGTAACTTGATTAGTTGACACAATGCTAAGTTGACAACCTGATTAGTTGACACAATGCTAAGTTGACAACCCGATTAGTTGACACAATGCTAAGTTGGCGACCCGATTAGTTGACACAATGCTAAGTTGACAACCCGATTAGTTGACACAATGCTAATTTGACAACCCGATTAGTTGACACAATGCTAAGTTGACAACCCGATTAGTTGACACAAAGCTAAGTTGGCAACCCGATTAGTTGACATGAAGCTAAGTTGACAACCTGATTAGTTGACACAAAGCTAAGTTGACAACCCGATTAGTTGACACAAAGCTAAGTTGACAACCTGATTAGTTGACATGAAGCTAAGTTAAAAACCTGACTAGCTGATACAATGCCTTGTTGGCAACCTGATTAGTCAGTGGCGTGGAAAGTCTGAAGAGAGAAAGACCTGCATCATTAGTGGCGTGGAAGTCAGAGGCGTGGAAAGCCTGAAGAGCGAGACAGGCGCATCATCAGTGGCGTGTAAAGCCTGAAGAGCGAGACAGGTGCATCATAAGTGGCGTGGAAAGTCTGAAGAGCGAGACAGGTGCATCATCAATGGCGTGGAAAGTCTGAAGAGCGAGACAGGTGCATCATCAGTGGCGTGGAAAGTCTGAAGAGCGAGACAGGTGCATGATCAGTGGCGTGGAAAGTCTAAAGAGCGAGACAGGTGCATCATCAGTGGCGTAGAAATTCTGAAGAGCGAGACAGGCGCATCATCAGTGGCGTGTAAAGCCTGAAGAGCGAGACAGGTGCATCATAAGTGGCGTGGAAAGTCTGAAGAGCGAGACAGGTGCATCAACAGTGGCGTGGAAAGTCTGAAGAGCGAGACAGGCGCATCATCAGTGGCGTGTAAAGCCTGAAGAACGAGACAGGTGCATCATCAATGGCGTGGAAAGTCTGAAGAGCGAGACAAGAAACACGGCTGGTCATCCACTGCAGCCTTATCTATTTCCATTCGTCTGGAACAAGTCTTGCCACACTTGAATCCAAATAAATTGCATGCTTAGTCTATTACCCGTCCTAGTCAACTTACCATTAAATATAGCATTTGTCATCCTCGGTTGCGAAGGACGAAAAAAAGTAGTATTTTTCAATTTAGATGATTTTTTTTGAGCACCAAAATGTACCACATAGAACAACAAACAGCATTATCCTAAAGTTGGTTTGAACATCTTTCCCCACCCGCCCTCACTCAGGCAAAGTCCCTTTGCAGATCTTCTGATGAAGTCATGACTGGAGATAAAACACACCCTGCACGAAATCACGAGAAAAAAAAGGGGTGGGGGGGCATGGGTTGCCACCCCCCCCCCTCCGGGATTGATTGGATAAAAAAATTTTAGACAAAAATATACCAAAAATGTATTAAAGTAAAGAGAAAATAAAGAGAAATTAACTAAACTGATGTCCTGTTCGTTCGTTCACCATACAAACACGCTACAGTAAATTAAATCTACATTAAAACATTACTAAAAAATTTTGCCCCCCCCCCCTGGAAAGTTAATCGATTTTTTTGCCCCCCATTTTTGCCCCCCCCCCCCCCTTAGAAAGTTTTCTGCGGGCGCCCATGGTGGGGGGTGTAACATCAATCGCTGGATGCATCAGAAAAGCGTGGGACCCACTCTATCCTTATGTTCAAAAAATAAACTGAAATCGTTTAACATTGTAACAAGTAAAATATCCGGGAACTTGAGTTAGCAAATCGTTTCAAATTTCCCCCTATTTTATCATGATTAAAGGGTGTCTAGTTTAATTAGTACGTGCAGTGACTGCCATAATCCCAGCAAACAAATTCCTGCCCCTCGCGACGACAGCACTTCCTGAACCACAGGTTCCCAAACTAATTTTAGGCGTGGCCTCATTTTATATAAAAGAAGGAATACCCAAGAAAGTGATAAATTATTATTATAATTATTATTTAAATTAAAACGTGAGTAGAAATGACATCGAACTTAGACACGGTATTATTAAATGACACGGTGAGAAGAGGTGTCACCGTGCGAAAAGGTGTTGAAGAAAGTTGTCACGAGAGACAAGGTGTCACCATGAGATAAGTTGTCACGATGAGATAAGATGTCATCGTGACAAAATGTGCTACTATGAGAAAAGATGCTACAATGAGAAAATGTGCTACTATGAGAAAAGGTGTTACCATTAGAAAAATGGGATCACCTTTAGAAATGGTGTGAGACTCCCGAGCGCAGAGCGTCATCTACAAGTGAGGCCCAAGTTGTCATGACAGGTCTTAAGTTTTTAGCTTTGTTTATAGTTCAGGTCATTGTTGTCGGCATTCTCTCAGTGTTGTACATCATCGTTACATTCTCAGTTCTGTGTTGGGAGACTTACATAGACTCTTGTGGTACTGTGGCGTCTTCTATACTTATTTTGTTTTATGGCTCCCTAGAGCAGAAACTTGATGATAAAATGGCTTGCTAATCTTTCTGTTGATAAAATGAAGCTTGAAATGCTTTTGTGCGCTTTACCACTATTATATACTAGAATAAATGACCCGATGTTATCGGGATAATAATGATAGGTCCTTTGCTATGCAAAATCTCATCACAATTCCTAAGTTTAAAAAGAAGTATCTATATAATGATATTTACGTTTCTAACATCATTAAATTTTGAGAAGTATTTATCTGCTATATATTATACGCCTACCCTACTCCCTTTCACGCCCCTAATCTAAATTTTTCCTTCTAAACATGACCTTAAATTAACCAATCTAAATTATCGCTAATTATACCACTTTTGTCAGCAAATAAGTTAATTGAGGGACGATTTCTACGCTAGAGAACTACTTTAGATTTTACCCTTTTCGTGTCCTGGAATTCCAGCTATTTTTCTCTAAAAATTGTTAAAAACATAATCTTAACTTTACAACAAATCTCTATGTATGACATGCAAATATTTCATATTAAAGGAATTTGATATATTTATATCTTCAGCAAAAATTTAAACACACTTTTCCCTGTTTTTTGTAATTATGCGTTATCAGAAAATCGTAAAACGAAGACTTTTTTTTTAATCTAAAGAAGAATCTCGCAACCGTTTTTCACGTCTATAGCAGTCTTGAGTGTCTTTTTTTTTTAATTTTTAAATTGTAAATCTCATCAAAATACACACCCCCTTTACTTTTCGCAAAGTAAAAACAAAAATATAGTTTCATTTTTTTTAAAAAGAAAATAATAACCACTCACAATTTTTTTTAAATTAAATTTTCAAGTGTGTAAAATGATTGGGTTGTGATAATTATGGGTCTACTTTAATAAATATACCCACGTTTTGTTAACGGCATTGATTTTCTTAATTGGTAAAAATATCTTTATTTGTAAATAGAGAATGTAACATCTATTTTTTCACAAATGTAATACCATAGGATTTAAATATATTGTCATCCACGTAAAAATGTACACATCCTATTTCCTACCTCCGATATGTATGTACCCGTGAAGGTTAATATTATTCAAATTAATTCCTTTATTTGGGGATAAAAGAGTTCTTTGTGTTACAATTTTCTGATAATGTATAATTTTTTTTTGAGTAAAAAAAGGGGTTTAAATTTTTGATGAAGAGATCAATATATATCGAATTTCTGTAATTCAAATATATTTATATCATATATAGAGTTTTTGTTGTAAATTCAAAATTATGTGTTTTTTTTTTTAATTTTGAGAGAAAAAAGTTGTAATTCAAGGGGACGAAAAGGGGTAAATCTTAAGTATTTTCTAGGGTAAAAAAAAACACAAAAAAAAAAATAATAAATAAAAAAATAAAAAAAAAAAAAAAAGTACCATCTCTTTTTTCACAAATTTAATATCATAGGATTCAAATATATTGTCATCCAC
>CAXITT010000040.1:1890541-1924354 GCA_964033795.1 Lymnaea stagnalis
GGGGTTTTGGTCAGCCCTCTCGCGGGGGGAGGGGGGGGACAAAGCCCCAGGGAATTTTCAAGGCCCCCCCCCCCAAGAAAAAATGTGTACATCAATATAATGATTTTTTTTTTTTCTAAACTACTAAATTGTTATTTCTAAACAGTTTTAAAAAGAATAGTATCTATTGCCTTTAATCGGTTACAATTAGTGAAATCTATAAAAATATCGCTACGTTCGATATATATTTGATGATCCGTATATTAAAGGCCAATCTTGTCAAAGGCTTACAGTATTCGAAAATATCGTACTGGCCGCTTCTGATATAAGCCGAAGACTTACTTCGCGTTGTTCGCACGTATCGGTATTTTTCATTCATTTATTTTTTGCAACTTCACAAATCTAAAGACTTAAATAACTCTGTATGAAACTACCTTTACATTCATCAATATAAAGGTCTACAATTTCAATAATAGTTCTTGCCATGTATCAAATATAAGCAATATATTCTCAAATTATATTTAATTATAAAAGCATTACTTTTAACGCAAGGATATGTGTTTATAAATGAGGCATGAGGCTTTAAAAATATTTTTATTAGCAAAATTATAAATGTACTCGATTCCATGCATCTTGAGTAACATATAATGAAATATTGGAAACTTAAAAATTTGAGATATAATTTTTAAATTAAGAATTTAACGGTCGCATACAAATAGTGCACATTTCATCAATTATTATAACGAAAGCAATTGTGTTTTCTAAAATTGTGTTAATTTTGTAACAAAGTTTCCTCAATAAAAGGTTGTTGTTTTTTTTTAAAATTAGTCTGCATTTATTAATTCATTATCTTTTTTAATATCAGAATAACTCCATCGAGTTGCACGGATTTTTACAATTAATATCAGAAAGCTTAAAAAAAAAAAAGAGAGAGAAGTTTTTAAACTAGCATTTTGATTATCGCGCCAATTCCATTTTTGTTGTTACTTGTTTTAGAAAAAAATTCGTATTCCTAATTTGAAAATTTAAAATAAATTCCGTTCATTTGATAATAAAATGTTTAAAGTATATCTCAGTGGCAATTTGTATTTTATTTGAAAAAAAAATTATACTAGTTTGAAATTCCAAATAAAAATTTCGATCAACTGAATATAAGGAAATGTATACTTTATTTTGTAAACAACTCATGTATGTTTTATATAATAATGGCGTGCATATACGATTTTTAAAAAAATGACCAGTTTTGATAACACATAAAGATGCAGTGACCTTTCTACTTAACAGTTTTTGTTTCTTTTTGACTCTGATAAAACGTGGAAATATTTAACAAAGGTTTTATCACACGTAAGTTGATTATTATAAGTATTTTATTTTTCATTTGTGTTCAACATATAAAATGATGTTAGTAAATTAAACGAATACATCCCATGTACGCCAGATATATTATTTTTACTCGTCCGCCCCGGGCGGAGTTTTTTTCAGTATATTTATGGGCGCCATTTTCTGGTCTCGCCCTTCGCACCGCTTTTCCTCGGCACAGCCCTGCCCTTACTGTTTATACCATCAGGTTTATACCATCATACTTAGCTGACCATCTTGTGTAAGACAAAACCTTGCATTGGATGGCATGTGTTTTCAGTGTAGCCTACCTGGCAACGATGATGAAAGCATTGGCTATGATCCCAGAGTAAATGCTCCAGTGGCAATGGGACATTCCCCCCCCCCCGCGGCACTTTCACAATCAAATGTAATCCACATTATTGATTTTTCTTTTTTAAATTGAGATAATGAGCTGTGAACGGTCGGCATGCTTATCTGTACCTAACTACTACAAATTGAGTATTGGGTGAAATGAAAACGCTTCTTGTTTGATCAAACATCTCATTAAATTTGGCGTTTGGTAGTTTCCTTTATAAGATCACATCAAAGAAAACTTTAGTGATACCGGTAACTGATAAGGTTAGACACACATTAAAAAATACAAAACAATGATAAGATTAGAAACAAATTAAATACAAAGAACACTTCGACTTTTTGTATATGTGAATATCGACAACTTTAATTATTATTATCTTTTTTTTAAAACGTAAACATGAAATCACAATTTACAATAAGGATCACGTGACAAAATAAGAGGGAGGTTCCAGGGTTCATGACGTCACCCACTTCTACATGAATCATAGATAACAGCCACAACAACATTTTCATTTCTTTTTTTGTAATATTTATTTTTTACTTATTAAAAGGTT
This sequence comes from Lymnaea stagnalis, assembly GCA_964033795.1. Taxonomy (NCBI): domain Eukaryota; kingdom Metazoa; phylum Mollusca; class Gastropoda; family Lymnaeidae; genus Lymnaea; species Lymnaea stagnalis. The sequence goes on from CAXITT010000040.1 coordinate 1,892,770, forward strand.
TTCTTCTGTTTTATCCATTTCCTCATGGCACACATCCAAAAAAAATATTATTTAAAATTTGAAACAAGGAAAGCAGGCTATTTGATACACATGTGTTGTATCTGCCTGTCAACACAGTTTGGATGTTGAAAATACTTATTCATAATGCACAATGGCGGACTGCAAAAGAGAGCTCATTTTGGTTTCTGGTGTTTTCTCTTTTTATTTTCTAAAGTAAAAACCAATAAAACTTGCAAGGGCCTATATAAAGAAGACATTTAACATACTTTAATTCCCCCCCCCCCCACTTTTCCCCAAACCAACTTTTAAAAAAAAAACAATTATTTGTAAAAAAAAAATCAGTTACCCACTGCTGTAACCCCTCTGGGTGTGCCACGAATGATCGCTTTATTAAGATGTCTTTCCTCTCCTACTCCTAGGATGGTAGGCTATCAATGACAAGGATGATATTTATTGTGAAGGGTGGTGTTTTTTTATGATCATGGAATATGTGATGATATTTACTAATATCAAAATGACGTGGCTCACCCAATCGACAGACATATCAACAGAATAAGTATTAACACGTTAAGATCTGTCTGGCTGAGAAAACAAGTTTGGCTGTCTAACCAATTCCTGCAGGCTTGGCCGTCTAAACAATTCCTGATTTTTAAAAGTATGAATCACCCTAACAAAGGTTTTTTAAAATTTTATTTAGGGTGTTTCCTTTACAAGGGGCTGCTGCTTCTATAATGAATGTAACATTGTAAAAGATGTATTTTATATAGTGGATTTGGGTGGTCCTGGGATATGATCAATGTGACTAGGCATCTCTTGTTTTCCCAAGTTGTAAGAGTTCATCGAATTTCTTAGGTTTGCTGGTAAATTAGCCATTGTCAATCAGTGGTCAAGTAAAGACATCACTGTGTTGATAAATTAACCCTTTGTCAATCTGCTGTCAAGTCACATTTGTGTTGATAAATTAACTCTTTTGTCAATGAGATGTTAAGTCACCATTTTGTTGATTAAATTAACCCTTTGTCAATCAGATGTCAGGTCACCATTGTGTTGGTAAGGATGATTAAAAATTATAAAATGTAAACTTCAGGATAACTACAGACATTTTAAACATTTCTAAGAAATAGTGTGACATGTTACGTAGTAATTTCTGTGATGCAGAACTCATGGACATGATTGGTAGTTATACAAAATATACAAAATATTTGACAAGGTAATGTTACTTCTTCCTGTAACAGGGCTTAAAAAGAATACATGTGGGCTGTGAACCAGTAGGAAAAAGAACAAAACTAATTACCAAAAAAAAAAAAGAAGTTAATTTTGTGTGGAGAGATGGGGAGGAAATGGTTTGAGAGCCCAAAAAAAACAACAACATGTTTTTTGTCAATGAAAATAATTAAATGTGTCATATATTAACGCTTTAAGACTTATGGGCACCAAACAACAGGCGAATAATAAATCGTCTGATTCACACTGAAACCAATATGGACACACTAGAATCATGATGAATAAGGTAGGAAAAAAAGCTGATCTCCTTGTCCAGATTGGTCGACCTTTTGAACACATTTTACAATAATGTAGATAGATATAGGTATAAGAATAATATGTATATTTTTTCATTTATTTTTTTTTTTTTTTAATAATTCAAAGTACAAAAGTAACGTAATGGGGCACACATCTTACAAAAGTATTTTTTTAAATTACGCCAACAAATTATAAAAGCATACGAGGTTAATGATATGACTATCTGACCGGACTAGGGTATAATAAATATTGGAGTAGAGTGGGGTGTGGGGGCTGATTTGATGAATACAAATACAATATGTAGGCCTGAATAAGACAATAACACACATCAAATAGATGAGAGCATGGGCAGTTCATAAGGTACGTGGAGCCAGGGCAAAAGGATAAGGCTACAGAACTGTAGAGGAGGTACACTCTATATATAGTATCACATATAGGTAGAGGTCAATAATACACTCATTCTTCCCACCATGCCTTACATATTGGATAAAAAGGGCATGTGCTACAAAATTACCCACTTGAAGTAGATAGGGCAAAGATGTAATCACTTGGGGCATGTCTTTTTTTTTTTTTCCATGCGTCTTTCATAACAAAAATACTACTGAGAGGAACATAATTATTGTTTTTAAAATAGCTAATTAGTCTTTAAATTGTGTTTTCCAGAAGGCAATGAATATTTCAAAGGAGAAGTTGTCTTTCATTATTTAAATAATTTTCTTACTTTTCCTATGCAGCCAAAGCTTACAAATTTATCAGAGCTGTAAAAAGTTGACATTCAAGATGTTTGTAAATGGTGAGTAGTAAGAAAGGAAATATTGGTAAGGTGAGCTTTTTTTATATAAATTTATGAAATAAAATCTCTTAAAAGAAATTCTACATATTCAACACAGTCTAACTAACTTTATAGTATGTATTATTGATACTGTGTTATAATTGACTTCAATTTTTTTTAATTGATAGTTTTCTATAGGATATTTTCATTTTGCCCAACAATGTAAATATCAATGAAAATAACTTAAAGTTAAAGAAAACTATCAATTTAAAATACTTCACCAATGAAAAAGTAAGAATAACAAATATTGATTATTATATTTTATATTCTATCATGAGGCTATCATAATCACAACGTAAATCAATAATAATTTTTTTGTTAGTTGTATTTGAATCTTATTAAATCATTTTAAGATTTATGACTAAGTAGTGTCAAGGTGTTTAATAAATGGCTAGCCTTAATGGTATACATAAGAATCTTTTTACAACAGAAATTTATTTATAATAATAATTAGCCTTGTAAAAAAACTGAAAATAAATCCTACTAAATCAGAGTGTTGTTGGAATTAAATGATACTAAATCACTGATGTGTTGGAATTAAATGATACTAAATCACTGATGTGTTGGAATTAAAAGATACTTAATCACTGATGTGTTGGAATTAAATGATACTAAATCACTGATGTGTTGGAATTAAATGATTCTCAATCATTAAATGTGTTGGAATTAAATTTTACTAAACCACTGATGTGTTGGAATTAAATGATTCTCAATCATTAATGTGTTGGAATTTCTAAGGATATCACCTTAAACCAATAATATACATTTCCTAAAACTTTTTACTACATTTCTATAAAAATAATTTTTATTTTTTTTGTCTGTTTGAGATATTTAAAAGCTTGAGGAGCCCTAAAGATTTTTGTTCATATGCCTCTATAATACTAATCTACTTGTACAAATTACTTCTTCGTGTACAAAATATCTTATCGGAAAAGTGAAAGTAAGAAACAAAATTTTGAGTAATTCAACTATGGCATGGTACCAAAACTACGTTAGTGTAAAATGTCATAAACAGTATATCCTTTTATAGATTAGATGCTAATTACATAATTGTATTAAAAAGGTTGCAAGTTTTTTTTTTTTAAACAATGCTTTATAATTTAATTGTTGAATAATTACAATACACCATGGTTTACTGCCTAGATGAAGTTAGGTTATACTAGATTTAAGAAAACATTTTTTAAATGATTGTTCTTCCAACTGTTAAGTTTTTCATTCAAATAATTTTCAATGGTAACAATTTTAATTAATAATTCAAATACAGTGATTGTTTTTATTTTAGATTTCAGAATATTTGCTGTTTAGATCAGAACTCTGCAACCAGTGTGGTGCTCAAAATGCCTCTGAGAGGAGGGAAAGCACAAAGCATATTTAGGTACATAAATAAACCATGTTGATACTAAGGGGGGATCTCTGGCAAGTTTTCAAACTCTGCCATTAAAGAAATGTGTTCAACACAGACTGTCAATATACAGAAATGCACTGCAATATTGTTCCATTTAGTTTTAGTATATTTTTGTATTTTTTTTACTTGTGATGTAACACTGAATTCTTGGAAAATTATGACCTTGGGTGTGCTGCTGGTAAAAAAAGTTTGATCTGCTCTGGTCTAAACAATTGCCTTACATTATTTTAAATCTATTATACATATATATTTTGAAAAAGGGATTTTGTTATTAATGTCATGGAAAATTATTATTTAAAGAAGCCAATAAAATACTATTATTTATGTATAATGTTTCACAACTTTAGTTTACTCTATAAAAGTATTGTAAATGTACAGCCCTAGAATATTTCAACTAACTATTCACATATCACTAGTATCACAAGATGATTGCAAGAAAGCCAATCACAAAAAAGAAACAAGCATTCACTGAGGGACCAATCAACAACAACCAACAACCAACAGCCTAGAACAGTTATAGTTACAGGTAGATTATGGTATATGTTTTACAGGATATGAATTTTTATTTACAAATACCGTATATTTTTTTTATTATAGTTATGAGAAAAAAAACATAGACATTTAAGGAAATAGAAGAATTTAAAAATAAAAAGAATTTAAAAAAAAGAAACATTCTAAAAGTTCAGGTTTACATTTTCCAAAAAATTAAATTCTAAATATTTTACTTCAGTAAATGTTATGAACTAATTGCCACTGACGTGGAAAAGACAGTTATACCACAATATGGAAAGTAATACAGCATTATTCATAGTATGTATGTGATGCTTCACTTAATACTTACACATTTATTACTTCAATTGTCTAGTTATCAACCCAGGGGGTTTTAAATATATATTCAAGTGTACTAGTGCACATAAATTTGCACAGAGACTAGTGTACACATTTTATGTGCAAAAAGACCCAGGGTATACTTTGATGAGCAGAGACACAGTGCACATAAGTTTGATGTGCAAAGAGACACATTGCACATAAGTTTGATGTGCACAGAGAGTATGACTAAGTTTTCTCAGTTCTTGTTTTACAAATAAATCAACAAATCCTTGAATTGTAATAAGAAATGAGAATGTTGTCAGTTGTCTTTGAATAACTTCATTTACTTACCTTGATCAGACCCAACCAAAAACGATGAACCTCTAAGAGTTTTGCCATGAGCACCAAGGCCTTGAGACTGGGACTGAATCTAACTCATATGACACCACCATGCCATTGACAGAATATTTCTTCATGTAAAATTAAGTAGCACAAAGGGATTTTGTTCATTATGAGATACTTCAACACAACTTGCAAAATTTTTAATTTCTTTATGAAAATAATTTTCAAAAGTCAGATCCTGTCTCAGTATGAAGTCTTGAACATAGCATTAATTTATTTTTTAAACTTTTTCTTAAAATTTTTATAGAGAAGTTGATCCCCCCCCCCCCAATAAGTAATTTATAGGTTGTTGTTTTTTATCCTATCAATAGTATGTCTATCAATCCGAAGCTGTCATTTGTTATGTAGCAACAAAGTTATTGTGCTTGAAATCTTGACTGCTTTTATTACAATTCCACACGTACCGAAATATCCCATATTTCATTTAGTCACATCTTAGTAATATATTGGGGGGCCATATTACTCCAAAGCTAAAAATGCATATCCTGTAATAGTACACAGTATTAAACTATAGATTTGTTAATAAAGCAGATACAGACAGGCATTGGTAGTAAATAAAGCACTGTGGGCAAAAATTTTAATGAGGTCAACTGTATTTAGCCCCTGGAGTTCTTGTCTTACAAAAAAAATCTGTCAGTTTGATATCACAAAACGTACAACCAAGAGACAAAACTTTTTGAACAAATCATTAGCAAGTGTCTCATCAAACTCTTAAACACAACATAACTACATAAGGTAGGCCAGTTTCTCCTCAAACTCTTAAACACTATCAACTAATCGAGGCCAGTGTCTCTTCAAACTCTATTAACTAGTGCAGTGGTTCTTAACCCTTTTGGAGGTACCGAACCCCACCAGTTTCATATGTGCATTCACCAAACCCTTCTTAATAGGAAAAATAAAATATGATTTTTTTTCTGATCTTTTTTGGACCTCCCCCAAACCCCTGAGCCTGACTCACCGTACCCCTGGGGTTCGATCGAACCCAGGTTAAGAACCACTGAACTAGTGCGTTTATATAATTTTTTAAACCTTGCAGCAACATTGTTTACAGGGGCCATGGGCTTACTTTATTGTTTTCATTTGTTTATGTTTACTGTCACATGACAAGTACTTTTTAAAAAAATCTAGTTAAGGTTCTTTGCACCAATAATTCTAAAATGCTGCCAATAACAGGTTAGATCAGCCCCTTTTGCTCCCCTTTAAGTAACATTTGATGAAATGTTGTCAGGATACTGTGCTAAAAGCGTCTGTCAGTGACAACAACAAAAAAACATATGAATTTTTGTTAGAAATTTTTAAACAGCTTAGCCAAGCAAGTGTCAGCTGCAGAGTGTTGTAACTGAGATCTTGAAGAAACACTTCAGAATGTCTATCACAAAAGTTGTGTCCAGAAAGACAACTCCTCTATCACAAAAAAACTGCAATGAGTTACCTTCCTTGACACCCATGATCACAGCCTTACAGAAAAGTTGCACAATTCTTAGACCACTCTTTTTGTGGAGCTCTTAACAAAAGCATAGAAACAGAAGAGGCTCAACTCTTGTTAAACTTGCGCTGAGCACTGATGAATTCAATGGGTTACCTTGACATACATTGAATATTTTGATTTTTTTTTTTTTCAAATGCATTTGTTCACACTTGTCATAAGATCAATTAAAATCTGAATCACCTGTAAACAAACCAAAGCTTTTTTTTTGCAAAACAGGTGACAATGTTTAGGTAAACGTAAGCTATTATCATGACAAAGCAATACATCTTTAATATTTTTTTTTTTATATTTTATTTAAATATCACGAGTTCCAAATAAATTTTAAATAATAATAAATAATTTCCTCAAACAGATTAAATGAAAAAAAGGTGCCTAACTAATTTGATCATGTGTTTACAAATAAAATCCCAACAAATGCTGCCAATTTTTGATGTGGAAATGAAAGCTACCATTAATTCAACATACAAAAAAAAAATGATTTAAAAACTCAAATAGACTAGTCAAAGTACTGTCGCAACAGTATGACTGACCAAGGAGATTTAATTTCTGAATAATAACTTCCTTATAAAAATTGTATAATCATATTGGTAATGTTGAAGGTGCACAAGAATATGACCTTTAATTTTCATTAGTGTTAGCAGTTCAGTGAAACTTATTGAAATTAGTTTTATCAGTACAATCAAATGTTAAACATTTATTTACTGGCCATTTATTTTTAGCGTGTTCCAATTTCTGACCTCTATTCAAAACATGGAAGATTAATAGCCAGTAGACTGACGTCAGACAGTGGGTCTCACATAATACCTTTAACTGATCTTCCGAGCAACATTCCACCCCCACACACCTTTAAAAAGCTGCTGAGGTAGGGGTGAGCAAGATGATGATCCTGGTAACATGTTCTATAACTTAACTTATATTAACACGCCCTTAATACTGCTTTTTATTTTTTAGAATGTTTCCAAAACCTTCAGAGACTTAAGACCATCAAGGGCAGGATACACTTTCATCTAACTTGTAAAAATAATAAGGTGCAGTATTTATTTTTTTTAAAATCACTTTCATTTAACTTTTTTATCTTCATTTTGTACAGGTAACGGTATAATGTTAGTTATCCAAGAAACCTCACATATCACAGCCATATTTTTAAATTACATTTATCACTTTATACTCTCCAACACAAGAAGAAGAACCCTAAAAACTATTATTGGATTCACACAACTCCTTCGGAAAGATTGTTTGGTAAGCCAGTGATGCTGCTGGGGCAAACTAACAGGTAGATTCCCTTCTCAGAATATCTTGGTATCCAGGGCAGGACAATCACAGAATAAATTTCATTGAGGTGTTTGGTAACACATGTGTGGGAGGTGGGGTTCGTGCCAGAGGATGAGGAGGAAAGATTTAAAAATAGGTGCATCAAACAGAGCAGGAAAACTGGGTTAATTGTAATGTGCATAAAGGCAAGAGGGGGGAAAAAATACTATTTCTCCACCAGCCAAAACATGCCACACAAAAGAATACCTGTACAATCTAGGACTAAATCATTTCTCTACTTTGGAGACTAGAATATGAGTTAGCATATAAACATTTTCAAAATAATTACTGTGATTTTTCTCTCTCATCCCCTCTTATTAAAAAAAAAAATTGTGAACATGTTGCACTGAAAACCAGTGGATCCAACAAAGATTGTTTGGAAACAACCACAGCTTAGAGGCAGTTAATATCCGTTCAGATCATTCAAGCAAAATTCAAGCATTTTTTTTTAAAAATAAAATAAATAAATAAGTTAATGAATCCATTAATTAATGAAGGCAATGAGGATTTGTGCATTTTGGTCAATGCTGGACAACAACAAAAAAAAAATACACAAAGAAAATATTCTCATTGAAGGGACTCACAGTTATTCAAGTGCTCTAATAGTGTTATTCGGCTGCTTCATTCATCTTGATATATCCAATTTTCAATTCTAATTTTCAAATCACTAATCTAAGCAACTGCTTCAGATCAGGCATTACCTAACAAAGACTGCCTAAGATCAGTTAACGCAATAGCTTCATTTTCTTTTTATAAATAAATGTAGTTTATCAATTTGATTTAAATTACCTCTATATGAAAATAAAGGAATTATTCATTTCTTGTTTTAATTAATAGATATGTAATATAACCCAAAAGAAAATTTGTAGCATGTCTCAATGTACTGGGCATAATTTACACACAAAAATTCATTATTTTCGTGAATGGATATGAATATTTTGAAATCCTTTTTATTTTTTTTAAATATTTTCTAAGTGCTATAATTATAATTGAAAGTTTTCACTTATTTTCAAACTAAATTCGCGTCATTTCGATGGGCAATAATAATATGAAAATAAATAATTTACTACATGGCATACATAAAGGTAGCAGTCCACAAAAAACAAAAATCTGTACACTCAGAGGTGATGGTGCGCTGATGAGATCTTCTCTGGAACATTAAGAAAACCGGTTAGCTGAGGAGGAGCCAGCACGGATGCACAAGAAAGATGCCACCAAATGCTTCACAGATTATTTCCCAGGTTTCATCAAGTAGTATGTGAGAGGTAAGGGTTTTGAAATATAAACTTACCATTCAGCGGGGCAGCTTGTAAACACAAGAAAGAGCAATTATTAGACAATGGTATTTGTTTGTAAACACAGAGTAAAGCAAAATGTGGAAAGAGGAAACCAAGTTGTCTCCTGATTAACTTGACATGGGATAAATTACCAAATTATCTTTAGGATAGCAGTAATCTTTATCTTAGTTTAATCAAAAGAAGTGTCACCAAAAATAAAATTTAATCTGGGACTGGATTTAAATTAAATTTTTTTTTAATGTTTATACAAAATTAATAACTTAATTCACTTAATAAAAATGATATAGTCTATGTCAGAGCACGCAATCCCTCTAAAATTAAAAGGTCATTAGTGGCTTTGATCATCCAACTAAAAGGTTTTATAAATCAGTAATTATTACAGGAGATGCAGACTAAAATTTTAACTAATTTAGTTTTTCCTCTGCATTAGGATACATACATGTGCTTGGTGTAAGCCAAGATAATCAATGCAAGGATTATTAGATTTAGCACAAATGCACACATAAAAGACAAATTTAACATTTAGTTTGGGAAAAAAAGGTTTCAAACGAAAAATAAATGAAAAGAAAAGCACAGGTTTAATTAGAGTCCTCATGTTTTTTTATTATTGAACAATTAAATTTCAGTCAAAAGACAAGAACTAAAAACTATTTTTATTATTTATCAAATTCAAATGATGCATAAAAAAATTAATTTAATCTAAGAATGTACTTTGATATTCCTGTTTTAAGCCAAGAATTATAAAAAGAAATTCCTGGAAACCAAATTTTGATAAATGTAAACTAGTTCTTTGTATCAACGCAAAAAACTAGTGCACAGCTGTCCATTTTTTTTTAATGATTACAGTCCATACTAAAAAATATTTCTACAACGCAGGCTTAGCATAGCAAAATCAAATTTTTTTTATTGGCTGTTGGTGATAAAAATAAAGCCTTAAAACTTAAGAATGATGATCATTTGAAATAATTGTATTAACTCTGACTTTAAAAATATTAAATTGCAGCCAGTGGCTTAGCTAGGGTTAGTGCCGCCCAGGTCGGGTTAAGATTTTTGCCACCCCCTTCCTCCAAAAAAACTCTGCTGTTGGCCTGAAAATACCGCCTCCCCATATAAAGAAACAAAATGCCAGCCGGGGCGGACTGCCCCTGCGCAGTCTCCTTCCTACACTACTGATCACAGGTAATTTTAAACAGAAATTAAAAGATACTCTACTGCGTTGTAATCTATTTGTCTACAAACCATGCTATGCCTGGTCAAAGTTCAAGTGACTTGAGCTTTTTTTTTCAGTAAGGAATAATCACTAAAAGCTGACAATGTAATAAGTATGATACATTGTAAAAACAGGAAACCAACAAAATGCTAACAACACTAAGGCCAAACCCTGCAGCCATCAACAAATGAAACATAACATGATTTCAATTTTCTGAGATGGGATTAGTTACAAATAAAAAAAAACAACATAATATGAAAATGAAGGCCAGCTTTTTTAAAACTATTGTCAAAATTCAGAAGAGTCCTCATGATGCATACCCTGTTATATATCTCAAATCATGGTCTTTATATAAGTAATGTTTGCTGTTGTAACAAAAGCTGCTTCTATTTTGAATGTTCAATGCTGGGACACTGACCCTGTCATCTCTTACCGACTTTGATTGGAAAGCAAATCCCCTAATGTAGGACAAGAGCATTTATATTGGCAAATAGAAAATGTAATAAAACTGGCCAGCCAGTCAATATATTTTAGCTGCTTCTTTAAAGTGACCACACAAAAAAAAGAAGAAAAAAAACAAAACAAAAAACAAACCCCAACAACCTTGCAATAATATTTGTTAACAAAATACTTGTGCCTGTATATAAAACTTCTTTATACATATGGCCTGGCAACATAAGTCTATGTAAGCGGGACACAAACTTAAGCGAACTGTGTCGCCATTCAAATAAAACTAATCACTAAATGAATCACAAGAGCAGATTTTATGGACTTTTAAAATAACAGCAGTGTCACACCTGAAGAGATTATTTTCACATCAAAATTTGATGAATTCACTGAACACTTGTCTTTATTTGTGTTACGTCCTTTGTGTATTCTTATTAGGGGAGTGGAGTTGTACATTTTTCCTAATATAAAACTCTTAAAGTCTTTAAGTCTTGCTAGGATAAGAAGATGTGTTACACTCTTAACTATTGAGTAACTGTTGATTTTGTTCTTATCAGTCTTAAGGTTTTCACTCAATGTTGGTCTAACTTTTCGTCTCAGTCCAGCATAATAGAAAATGAAATGATCTTTTTCATCTCAGTCCAGCGTAATAGAAAATGAAATGATCTTTTCATCTCAGTCCGGAATAATAGAAAATGAAATGATAAAGATGGCATAGTTGTATTTAAATAACTAGTCTTTCTATGCACTTAATCTCTAAGGCAGCTAATCCAAATAATTTCATATCATCTGTACTAAAACTTTAAGATAGCAAATCCCTAAATTTCAGGTCACCACTTCCTGGGATATAAAAAAACAAGTTCACAGACCTCCCCATGTTTCTAGCCCCACCCCCTGAAAGTTTCTAACATAAACATAGGGGTGCAACATGGCAAACAAGACCTTACAGTCATGTACATTTGAAAAAAAAATTATATAACATTTCAATATATCTGGGATCAATCTAAGACTGTGTGTATTGATTTTGGAGATGACGGGTGTACAATAACATTCTACTAGCCTATGACTAAGTCATTTGATCACACCTGCAGACCTGTCAATAGTTATCTCATTTCTTCTTTCAGTGAACATCCAAAAAAAAACATTGTTCTATTTTGTCTGCTGCGCTCATAAAAAAAAAATACATGGTTTCTTTTTTAAAAACCTTATTGCACCATATGCAGATAATGACAGCTATCATTCTCAAATTATTTCTCTAGGTGTTTATTACAATTACATAAATGAAAAAGGTCCTATATCTTCATGTTCCCACCATTTTCCATATCAAATAAAACTAAATAATCTGTTTTGAAATTCAATATTTGCTATACATAATTACAAATGCACTGATTTCCCGTCACTGTTTCCTACCAATTTCTCCTTGAATAATATTGTTCAAAGATATCAGGTCCCGGATCCAATATTTTTTCGATTAGATGACTCGTTCACCCAAAGCATGAAAGAGGTGAAATGAGGATAAAATACCAGTTGAATCAAGTTAGGTGTGACACTGATGTTTAAATAATAATGAACAGGCAGGTAATATAATAGAACAGTCAAATAAACGCAACAAAATTACCTCAAAGCAGTACAATAAATTAAAGTCTATTAAAACTCATAATGCATCAAAATGATAGAAAATTATAGAAAACAATATTATTTCTAAACCAAGGCAAAGTTTAAAAGAAAATATCCAATGTCCTTTTCACCAAAGAAAATGAAATGCTTCAGAAACAGAATGGGTAGGGAGGTGCACAACACCAAAATAGGTAAAGGTCAACTTCACAATCAAAAAGTGCAACCATTGATATTAGCAACAGATCAAAAAACACATTTAAAAATCTGGAAGCAGAAAAAAACAACAACAAAAAAACGAAAATGAAAAGAAAAAAAAAACATTGATTGTGTCAATTCATATAGCCATATTTAGCAGCTCTCATGCTTATCTACTAGACTACAGCATGACCGAAGCACTGCAGCCTTTGTTTTGAACCAGAAATGATATATAGAAGATTTTAAAAATTTAATCATGAACATTTTTTGTTTATTGCTATTTTCTTTGATACAGGACGGCATGTATTTCACCTGAATCATCTTTAAAGGGTTAGAGAAAACCTAATGGCTATTTAATATTTTAAAAATAACTACATTTAAACTAATTTCACTCCTCTCTGAGAGATTAATATAATACAATTGATCCCCACTGTTGCTTTAATGTGTATTATTTTAGAAAATACTACCATTAAGGCGGTGGTTCCCAAATACTTAGAGTTTCATGTTTTTTTTCCCCCACAAGAGTCAAAACAGAAGCAATTTATCAAGGCATCCGTGGCACACAGTTTGGGAATCACAGTATTAAGGTTTGATTTTTATTTAATATCATGTCTTGAACAAAATATAAACTGCTAGAGAGGTGTGATAACTTATTTGATTTATTATACTTTACCTAAAGGATTGTTTTAGAGATTAATTTTAATGTATTTCTTGACCAAGTATCTTATGGCCCACTTATGATATTTTGTCAAACTTAAGAAACCTATAATAAGCACTGCATGTAAAAAGATGAGTGTTCATTTAAATGTATAAATTATTTGCTCAATATTTTACTTCACTTTTATATTTTCCATCCCAAGCAATAACAATTTTAGTTAAGTTAAGCCATTTTTTTCTTCCAACAATTAAATAACTATAGATCAAGTCTGTACCAGTGCTTCTAAAAAATAATTCCTGGAAATCGGGCACTGCTTCCCAAATAAATTTGGATAAATTCCTGTAGATGACATTAAAAAGGTTGAGAAGCACTGGTCTACAGGATATAATTAGTTTACTTATCAGGTTCAAAACAAAGGCAAGGAGAAAATTTGAAAGTCCATTGAACGACAAGAATGTCGAGCAAACAACCAAAAAAATTTAAAAAAAAAGAAAATGCCATTTAGTCGCAGGGTGGGTCAAGATACCTGAATGATCTCCAGACTAGACCCATGGCTGCCATTGGAGGACAAGCTGGAACTGGAATGGTAAGGCTCTGAAGCACTGCGCATGCCACAGTGATATGGTTCTAACAGATGCTGGTCCCTGTAGCGGCTCCAGTGCTGGCTGCCTCTGCGATAGTTCATTAGTTCATCTTCATCTGCATTGCTGTCTAGGAAATCATCCAGGCTGCGAGCTTTACGAGAAGCAAAGGATGCTGGTTCCGATTTGCCAGTCCTTGACGGGTCAGGGGTGAAGACTTGTGTGCGCAGCATGGCATTCTCCATGGCGGCCGTGATCTCTCTGTACTTATTGTACACCTCCCTCTCGGAGTAACCGCCCCATGAAGTGCGTCCCTGGGGCGTTTGAGATTCGGAGGTCACACTGAGGCGAGACCTCTTACCACTGACCGACATGTAGGCCTCACTGGCGTCATCTTGGCTCCCCTGGCCATAGCAGCCGGCGTCTGAATTGTTTTTAACATTTGGAACCAGCTCACAAGTGGGGTATGAGGAGAAGGCGATGCTGTTAGGTCTGTCCATCACACGCTTGCTTTTGTCCCGCCGGACCACCTTGGTCACGCTGCAGCAGGAGGTGGATGAGGCGGCACTGGCCAGGTAGGATGAGCTGCAGGTGGGGGAGGTGACCAGGGGAGAGAAAGATGGTGAGGAAACCATTGGGGACGACAGGGATGAGATGGGAGAACTGATGGACGACCGGAGTGGGGAGGATATGCTGTTTCTCTTTGGAGACCATTTCGGAGAACAGGAGGAGCAGTCACTGAGAGACATGGGTGACAGGGGCTCCATTGATGATGAGCTGCTGTAGTATATTGAGGAAGAAAAGGTGGGGAGGCTAGGCGCCAGTGTTGCTTGAGGCATTGACGATGGTGACAGTATAAACTCTGATGGGGAGAGAGCCGAGTCGGGTGTACCCTGTAGACTATTGACATCCGGCAGGTAGGAAGGAGGGCAAGTTTCAGACTGGGAAAATGGAAAAGCTGATGTGCTGTTGCCCATTCCCTCAATGAAGCTATTCGTCGTCCCGCTAGAAAACGGATTTGTCATGGCTGAATCCACGGGTGAGAGGGTTGAGCTGGCGATGCTAGGGGCGGAGCTGCCACTGCTGATTGACATTGGGGAATCTAATGCTGATGATCTTGGGTTGCCCTCATTTGGAAGTACGCCCTGGTCCTCCGTGGCCAGCCCAGCTGCATCTCGTCTCTTGAGGTCCTGGACGATGTCCCGGGTGTAGCAAGGAGTGAAGCTCAACTTGTCCAGGGATGTCGTGGGCAACTCCCTGAAACCTTGCAGATTGACAGAAGATGACGAGACGTCGCTGCTGCTCATCTCACTGCACACTGATGACGAGGACATGGTGGATACCAACACTGATGATGTTGACGAGGATGACAACTGTGATGGCGACTCAGCACAGCTGTCCATTAACTGTTTCTCTGATGTAAAGTGAGTCACAAAAGTATTTTCCTCAAGATGCTGAGCTGTCTTTATAGTTACAGAAGATGATGAAGATGATGATTCCTGAATTCCTTCTCTTATATAAAGATTGTTTTCAGAACATGACTTGGCAACTCTTTTAAAGTCCCAGCTCTTGTCACACTCCATGTAAGACGATATTTCCCCTGATTGGAATATGTCACCATCTGCCAAAAGAACATCCTTGTCTGCTGCCATTGATTGGTCATCTGCCAACATGTCTGTCGGTGAAGCAAAGTTAAGCCTTGCCATGGCGCTAGTGGGGGATGAAAGTGGCAAAACAAAAGACCTTTTGGCTGAGGTTTTCTGTTTCAATGTGCTGGCTGTACATGGGACAATGCTGAGAGTTCTTGGTGGTGTGAGATGGTGGCGTGACTCCTCTGTTCTTGCCTGCTTGTCTGAACTAGACACCACAGTTCCACCTTTTCTTTTATTAGAGTCACTTGGAGAAAGTGGCTTCAGGGATGAAGACGATGATGCAAACATTGAGGTGAAATCGGATGTAGGTGAGCTGAGAGCGAGGGTGAAGTTCTTCGCACTTAGTCGCAGGGATGCTGACTTTCGAGTACACATGTAGTCAGAGGAGGACGACGAAGCTGATGCTGAATGATTAATCTGAGTAGATGCCATTGTTATGGTAGTTGCATTGGAAAGTCTGCTGCCTGAATCACCAACATTTGATACACAAGTCTCCACACTCTCTTCCATTTTCTCATGACACACAACTTTGGGGATCGGGTCACTGATCGGGTCACTGGCACCGACCACAGGCTCTTCAGACACTACCAGATCACAAGTCTCTACAGCTTCAGACACAGGTGTCAGCTGCAACCTAGCATCACCCCCTCCGTTCTCCACTCCTTGCTTTTTCAGCAAACGACCCACATCTTTCAGAGGGCCGACCGGAGAGCCCAAAGGTAGCGTAGGCGGCCTGGATTTCCACTTAAAATTTGAGAGCATGGATGAAAAACTGAATCCTTGTCTTGATTTTGGCTGCTCTTTCTGCTGAACCAGGAGTGTACTGGGGTCAGGCCCACCAGCCTCAGTGGTGCGAGACTCACTGCTGGGTAACACATTATTTGACAATTTATTGCTGCTTTTAAAATGATCATGATATGTAAGATTATCTTTAAAATTTGTCTCTTGGACAGTGTGTGAAACTGGACCTGAAGGGTCCACCAAGTCCCTGGTGGATAAAGCTTGGATATCACTGCTGCCATTGTGTCCAGGGCCAGGAAAACCCGTCACAGAGCAGGTGGACTCTGGAAAGTCTTGACGTGCTCCTGCTGGACTGGGGAACCCAGTGATTGGGCAAACTGGCGACTGGGTAGAATGAAGTACATCCCTGCCACGAAGATTATCACAGAAAGGCACCATGCCCTCTTCAACGTTGCAAGGGTCCTGGTGTAGTGTTGTAGCTTTGTGACTGTAATGGCCTGCACTAAAACATGCAGTTTTTGAATAGGATCCAAACTGTTGAGAAGGATCCGACAACGGGGATGACTCGGGGGTCGGTCCAGCAAAGGGACAAAATTCAGATGAAGGTCTTGTAAAGGGTGGGTCATCGGAGGATAACCCACATCGTCGAGGGGTCAGGTCTTGTTTAAGACCAAGAGAGGTCACTCTTGTAAATGGTGTTGATTGTCGAGACAGGTCGTCTGTCGATGAGAGCCCGAAATTCGGGTATTCCTGAGGTAAATTACGTCTGATATAAGATGCTGAAGTCTTTAGAGACTGAAATGTTTGAGAAGAAAACGAATCGAGTACAAATGTTCGGTGAGCTGATCGAGGTCCAGGTGATGAGGGACTGGTTGTGTGAAGGTCCATTGATCCTGGGCTCGCACGTTCCAACTCACCACTCAGTCCCTCCTCCAGCATGGAGGCCCTCACAGCCTCCCTACGAGCCACCTCCACCTGTTCCTCTCTCCTGATCACTTTCTCATACTCGAGGAGCTGCCCCAGAAAGTTAAAGTTTGGGGAGATGGTTGGCCGTTTATCTTTGACATACCTGAAATCAAACAAAAGAAGATGTTGCATGAACTGAGCACATTTTTTTTAACATGTTTTAATTTTTTTTACATTTTTATAAAGATTCCACTGAATATTAGAAAAGGTTAAGTGCATTTCAAGTGCTTTAATATGGCCAGGGTCCCGATAAAATTCAGACCATGGACATTTTTTGTGTCCTGTATTTAAACTGTACGATCATGAAAGTAATAAGCATCTGAAGATAATGACCCACCTCCATCCCCCCATCCACCAACACGATCTCGTTCATGAGTAAAATACAAGCCCATTACTTTTCCCAAAACACACGCCTGCAGAACTCAAAAGGTAAGGTGGGCCAGATTAGTTTATGAAAAACTTGTGCGGGCCAAAAGAAAATGGACAGGTGGAAAAGCTATTAAGAAAATAATTAAAAAATTATATTTTGTTACTTCGCTGGCCACATGTTGTGCAGGCCTACCATAATGCATTAACCCTGTGTTGTAGACCTTAACTGTTTATTTATGTACTACATAAGTGACAAGAGGGCATAGTTAACAGTAACAGATAAAAATGTTCTTAAGTTGTCGGAGATCGATAAAAAAAAAAGATAATATTAACTTTGAGAACCACTGTAAAATTTGAGAGCAACGGTCAATGAATGGGAAGAAAAGCCAGTCAATAATTACCTGTACGCCTCGTCAGAAGACATTTTCATGTATCTCATGATGTAAGCAATGGCCAGGGTGGCCGACCGGGAAACACCACCCAAACAATGAACGAGAACACAGCCATTGGCTTCACGCACCTTGTCTGCAAAACAAACGTATCACATTTCAGCTTACCTGTGCCATACGTCAATCAATCACAAGGAAGCCCTTAAGGCTATTGATGATCACTAAGCAAATAATTGGTGTTTAACATCACTCTATCAAGAGGGAATAAAATCACACTTTGTGTCTGCGATTATTATATTTCTTTAATTTAGTGGTTGTTTCCTTGGGAATGTTATTTCTTATTTCTTTAATTTAAGGACAGTATTTGTGCACTGATGTATAGCCATCAAATCTTAACTAAGTCCAGGGATCATGAAGAATCATAATACCACCATAACAAATAAAGATGATGGCAAAATATGCTTTCTTTAAATAAAATATACATATGGGTATAGAGCTGGATAAATGTTAGTTAAGCACACACCGATTCTGTGTCAAGACACACAAACACATTGATAATAAACACAACACTGACAAGACACATCAACACTGAAAAGTCACACTAAGACTGTGACATGAAACACCAACACTGACAAGACACATCAACACTGACAAGTCACACTAAGACTGTGACATGAAACACCAACACTGACAAGTCACACCCACTCTGTGACATGACACACCAACACTGTGACATGACACACCAACAAAGGGCAAGACAAAAAAACAGGAACAATATGCACCAACTCTGTGACATGACACACCAACTCTGTGATGTGACACATCAACTCTGTGTCATGACACACCAATTCTGCTACATGGCACACCAACATGGCGATATGACACGCCAACACTGTGACAAGTGAACTTACCCAAAAACTGGAAAGCCTCACTAAAATAGGGCAGCAGCTTCTCACAGTAATTGTCATTGACAGGAATACGATGGAAGTGACCCTCCAGGATGTACGGAGGACGTGGACAAGTTTTGCTCACATTCAGTATGTACGTGATTCCATTCACCTGGGTCAAGGAAAATAGTGAAGATGACTAAGCAGAAAATATCTTATCACTTTGGGAAATTCGTTCTGAGATAATAATGCCTAGTAAAAATTTGTAGGATGATTGTTTTTACTGTAACAGTTACTTTGGTTCAAAACTAGTTGGCATCTTTGTCAGTCGATGGTGAAGTTCTTTATTGACACCTGTGTGACTGATGTATAGGTCTATGGTGAAGTTCTTTATTGACACCTGTGTGACTGACTTATAGGTCTATAGTGAGGTTCTTTATTGACACCTGTGTGACTGACTTATAGGTCTATGGTGAAGTTCTTTATTGACACCTGTGTGACTGACTTATAGGTCTATGGTGAAGTTCTTTATTGTCACCTGTGTGACTGACTTATAGGTCTATGGTGAAGTTCTTTATTGACACCTGTGTGACTGACTTATAGGTCTATGGTGAGGTTCTTTATTGACACCTGTATGACTGACTTATAGGTCTATGGTGAAGTTCTTTATTGACACCTGTGTGACTGACTTATAGGTCTATGGTGAGGTTCTTTATTGACACCTGTATGACTGACTTATAGGTCTATGGTGAAGTTCTTTATTGACACCTGTGTGACTGACTTATAGGTCTATGGTGAGGTTCTTTATTGACACCTGTATGACTGACTTATAGGTCTATGGTGAAGTTCTTTATATGAAGTTCTTTATTGACACCTGTGTGACTGACTTATAGGTCTATGGTGAAGTTCTTTATTGACACCTGTGTGACTGACTTATAGGTCTATGGTGAAGTTCTTTATTGACACCTGTGTGACTGACTTAAAGGTCTATGGTGAAGCTTCTTTAATGACACCTGTGTGACTGACTTATAGGTCAGATAACGGAGTCTCAACTTCAAACTAAATACCTAGGATTCAATCAAATGTCCATACTAAAAGCTGTGTAACTATTTTTGTTCTTTTAAATGCAGTATGTGATCTAGGTTTCTATTGTATGACTGTGACTCACCTGGGCAACTTCTTGGTTGAGGGAATCTTGTTGGCTACCAAGATAAAGAAAGGGCAGGATGCGAGTTGGGCCGATGTTGCTGACTGGCATGCAGGGCTGTGAGAGAGAGGTCAAGGTTGAACAGCGGTGGGAGCTGGACTTGTTTTCTGTCAGGCTTGGATGTGATGCTTGGAAGGTCAGGAAACCACCTGGAAGCATCATAAGACATCTTAGCAACAATTGTTGAAGATTTAGAAGACAATCATCTTTAACTTTCTCATGCCAGGTAAAAATACTAGGTGAGACTCAGAAAAGTGTCTTAAATCAACAGGGAGACTGAATGAATGGTAGACCAGCCAGGTAAATTCATATGACATACATTTAACCATCACAAATGTTACAGTTGCACTGAAACAATTGCTATTTGTTGGATCGTTTGAGTAAAACATCTTGAAAAAGGTCACATGTTTGTTCTGTGAAAAAAGCCTTAGTAGTAATTACTATTACTTCAAATTAAACTGTCTGTCATGATTCATTTATATATTATCATCTCAAATGCAAATTTCTCAAAACATATCTGTACAAGAGCAGTAAATGGAATGTCTCTCCAACCTTTCAAAAAAGCAACACTGTTAAATGTGGTGCTCAGCTTGTGCAGCAGAACCTGAACAAAGTTGTCTGATGTCAGCTGGGAGGGGTCTTCGGTACACTGGTCATACACTATGACGTCCCACGAGGCGTCTGCTCCGATATTGCACGTTTGATTTAACAGATCCAGGACATGAACCTGACAAGACAGAATTGCAAACATTTTTTATTTGGCTGCAGTGAACTCCCCCATTAAGACAGCGGCTCATGCGTGACATCCCCTCCATTGATTGAAAATGTACCTAAACTAACAAGATCCTCAACTAATTTAACGAAATAGAATATAAAATTTAATGTACATCGTTAATACACAACAGGCCATGGATATCAGTGGTTGTAGAAAGTGGAAATACGCAACAGTCTGACAGATACAAGATTGCATACAAAAGTGATGCCACAAAAATGTACATAGGTAAAAGTAGAAAAAAAAATCACTTTTTAGTCATAAAGTTTCATTCTTTTGCTTAACCAATTTCTGGCCTGACCTTAATCTCAGAAAACTCACCAAAACATTGGCTTTTGATAGTGGCCAATACTCTCAGGTGCTTCTAAACAGTGACTTTATTATTTTTTGTAAATAAAGATTTGTCTTAAGTTCCCTTAACACTGGCACTAACACATGTGTTTTTCAATTTTTGATGTAAGTGTATTTAGTATTTTTATTTTTGGTTAATTTTTTTTTACTCCATTCTTTATTTAATGATCACACTTATAAACTGAATGCAGAAAATGTTGCTTGCTCTGGACATATTCAGACCAGAACACTCTGTGCTGATGGAAGAAAAGTAAACTCATGATGTAACACCACATGGCTGAGATGATCACTTACCTTGTCTTGCTGCAATCTCCTTTTGACCAGCTTAGAGCAGCAGACATTCACTGACTGATGGATGTTGCTGGTGTTGTACTCCAGAAATGACCTGCTGTCAATGACCATTGTCTGCAAACACACAAGGAATCCTTCATTTAAATTTTAAAATGACAACATATACAGCACTGCAATAATAACTTATATAGTTCCCCTGTCTTGTGCTGATACCTTATATGGTTCCCCTGTCTTGTGGACAGAAAATTTTTTTTTAAATTTACTAACAGGAAATGGCGCAGGATTTTATAACCTTTAGTTGTATAACATAACATATTTACAGTGTGTATCTTCTTATAACATTACATCATACAAGTAATTTTATATTACAACAAATTAAGTGTGGGTACCTTGGCCACCAACCCATCCAAACAGCCCAAAATGAATCCCCCACTCTGCAATACTATGACTGGACAACACCAGAAACCACTTTATTCATTAAGTCTAATTTGCACGCCTGTCAGGTCCCAGTTTCCACAAGATCCAGGCTATGACTACAGACTCCACACCACTATTCTCCCCAAAGGGGGAAAAGGGAGGAATATTTTATGAAATATCAATCAGGATAAAATGGATGATTCTCCTTCATGGTCTACTGGCTCATCACGCTGTCTAATGAAACTGACCATCTCAGTCCAACTACTCACTCCCAAAGGAAGCTCTGGGTCCATTTTGTTAGTGATTCTCACAATCTATGTGTAGATTGTGGGGTACCCTGTGACTTAAAACTCTTGTCTATGCCACAGAAATGTCTGTCTACCACAAGTCTTAAATCTCTACAACAATACAACATCCAATCCTATACATTAATAATTAGAAAGTACTTTTAAAGTTTGACCTCTAGGACTCAGTCAAACAAATCCTATTTGAGTCTATTCTATGACAGCAGTACCAGACTTGTCTTTTGACACAATTAAAACGGAATGACTCAAATTCTTCAAAGGGATCTTGTAGTTGGTTTGTTTGTTTGTTTTTTAGGGATGTATTGTTGAGATGCAAGGAGATATTATTTTATTCAATTTTTTATTATTTTTTTAAAACATGCTCCTCCTTTTGAAAGTAAAATGCATAACAAGCTTGTTTTTCATCCCTTCACGTTACGACACAATCTTGTACCGTGAGGACACAATCATGTGCCTCGATGACACAATCTTGAACCTACACGACACAATTATGTGCCTTGATGACACAATCTTGTAATATGACAACACAATCATGTGCCTGATGACACAATCTTGTGCCTGATGACACAATCTTGTAATATGACGACACAATCATGTGCCTGATGACACAATCTTGTAATATGACGACACAATCATGTGCCTGATGACACAATCTTGTAATATGATGACACAATCTTGTAATGTAACATGGCGACACAATCATGTGCCATGATGACACAATCTTGTAACATGGCGACACAATCATGTGCCTGATGACACAATCTTGTAATATGATGACACCATCTTGCAACATGGCGACCCAATCATGTGCCTCGACGATACAATCTTGTACCGTGATGACACAATCATGTGCCGGACGACACAATCCTGTACCGTTGTGACACAATCATGTGCCGAGACATACGCGGATAAAACCACTGCTCTTTTACAATCTGGATTTTAATCCATGTACTTTAATAGCATGTGTATGTTCAGGTATTAAGTATTTGAGCAGTTGGCTATGTAGGATCCCATCATGTGTATGTTAATGTTGAAGTGGTTTGAGCAGTTGGCTATGTAGGATCCCATCATGTGTATGTTAATGTTGAAGTGGTTTGAGCAGTTGGCATTATAAAATTGTGGATTGTGATGAGGAAAAAAAAATGCCGTAAAAATATTTCTCGGATTTTAACCAATGTTTGATCAGCTGTCAAATGTGAAGGTGCTCCGCCCGCTTGGACTTGTTTAGTACAATCAACTTCTTAAAGTCATTTGATGGTTTAGTGCTACAGGAAATTGTGTAACGCTTAGATATGAACAGGGGCAGCATTGAGTATGGCGGTAATAACGTATGACGGCCAGGACGACGATTCTGAGAATTGACGCAGAGAGCTATGACAGAACTTTCACAATCAGAACTGTGACAACAACTGGATCGGGGCTTCGACGATTAATGTCGATGACAATGAAATCTATGACACAGAGGTATATGACAAGAAGAACCCTGCCTAGGACAATGAGAGCTATGACACAGGTGTATGACAAAAAAAAAAAGAACTGTGACAATGAGCGCTGCAACACAGGGATATATGACAATGAGAAGTGCTATGACAATACGAGATATAAGAGTGAGAACGACAACAGGCTTATGACAATGAGAAGCATATCAAACGCACGTCTCCAGCTCCAGCGTGGGGATTTGTACAACCACAAGCTGCTGCAAATGGAGTCACCAAGTCGATACGCGGGCGATCAATGGATGTCTCACTCTCACACACGCCCCCCCCCCCAACCAATAAACTCTTACTGTGGTGCAGCCGGGCTGACAGCTTGATGTATAGGTATGAATCATTGCTACAATAAACTAGAGGCTCTCAAACAGTCACACACGCATGTCGTCGCGGTCAAACCCAGTCACATTTGTGGTGGTCCAATGTAGTCCACATGACAACTAAGTGTTGCATAGGTAAACTGACCTAGTGACCGCTCGTGCTTAGCACTTTGTCCTCCTGACCTAAAGAGGTCAAGACAATGCCTCAAACTAGTTCGAGTTTCTGGAACCTGTCAAGTTTTAGAGTATAATACATCACTTTGCGTTATTGATACATTGCGTCTAGATGGCACAGTAATCTGACTCCAACAGGAACAATAATCTGACTCCAACAGGCACAGTAATCTGACCCCAACAAGCACAGTTATCTGACTCCAACGGGCACAGTAATCTGACTCAAATGGGCAGTGTAATCTGACTCCAACAGGCACAGTAATCTGAATCCAAAGGGCACAGTAATCTGACTCCAACAGGCACAGTAATCTGAATCCAAAGGGCAAAGTAATCTGAATCCAAAGGGCACAGTAATCTGACTCCAAAGGGCACAGTAATATGACTCCAACAGGCTCATATTTGCCTTGGTTAACCCCCAAGGTGCTCACTTTTATCATACAGGTTAGGGCAAGACTGATGCAGACATTTAGTGTTGCTGAGATTTTTTTAAAATCCAAGTAGCATTTGACCCCATAGGTCATTAAGAACCACTGAGAAGTTGACCCCGTAGATCATCAAGAACCGTTACGCAGTTGACCCCCTAGGTCAACAAGAACCTCGGAGAAGTTGACCCCCATGACCCCCATGAGTCACCAAGAAGCGTTCATAAGACGCCAGAGTACGATCGTCAAAAACACAACAGCAAACACTCCAACAGAATATGTTCTTAATTTAACGTTCCAGATTTCTGCAACCATCGGGCTAGGAACGCCACGTCATCTGTAACAGTTCTATATACGTCATAAAACGGCAGGGAGCCATCTTGGACATGATGTTAGATTGGGATCATTTTTATGTTAGCCTTTTATTTAAATCCTCCCAATTGTTTTTGTATCCCACCCCCCCCCCTTTTTTTTTCTTCCATCTCGCACCTTTTGTTGGTGTTCCGCCAAATCGCCCCCCCCCCTGACCATTGCTGGCTTAAGTACACGCATCATGTATTAGTTCAGGTAGGGTACACCATTTAGATTGGGATCATTTTTGTGTTAGCCTTTTATTTAAATCCTCCCAATTGTTTTTGTATCCCTCCCCCCCCCTTTTTTTTTTCTTCCATCTCGCACCTTTTGTTGGTGTTCCGCCAAATCGCCCCCCCCCCTGACCATTGCTGGCTTAAGTACACGCATCATGTATTAGTTCAGGTAGGGTACACCAACAAGGGCTTATTGAATCAGCTGAGACGCAACGAAGTAGGCCAACAACCTTTTCATTAATCATCGATTTCCTTCTACAGGTTATGTGGTCGCCTTTTTTTTTTTAGAACTAATTAGCACGTAATTCTTTTTTTAATGCCAAAAGGTGGTGGTAAATTTCCTATCTCTAGATCTTAGATCATGCGTGAATTAAAAGCTAATGTCTTCATGGAAATTCTAGCACGGATAAAGCATCCCAAACGTTGTTTTACAGTGCCACAAAAATAACATCATCCTCTTTATTAAAATGTATAGATAAACAGCAGAATGACGTTGTTGCTCCCAGACACCACAATATCGTCATTGCTCACAGGTGTTCCGGGATATGAATTGTGCACTATCTTTTAGAAGCAGCTCGCCTTGCCCAAGTTTCAAAACTCTTGTCCACAAACCGTGGTGGATTTACACGAGACATGTTACGTCTTAAGGTTATGGTTTCTTCATCATCCCCACCCCCCACCCCCCAAATCTTGTCTGGGAATAGTATCAAGTCGGGGGGATTGTGTCAGAAAATGCGAGAATCTCCGGGATAGATCATCCCCGACAGATCAACTATTGCCCCAGTTAATTGACCATCCACTGGGGCTTGATTTTGATGGGCATCGCGACATGAATATTGTTATGGGGGGTGAGTCTAACTCTAGGTACAGCGTCAATTGCAAAATAAGAAGATTTTAATGCTCTAATGCAGCGTTCCCCATACACCGTGGTCCGTGTACCGTCACCGGTCCGCAAGTCTTACGTTACCGGTCCAGAGAGCATGAATATTGATGTTTAAATAGAAAGAAAATGTGATTAATAAATCTGGCACCGGTCCCTGGTGCAGTTTCGAAACTTGTCCACCGGTCCGTGAAACTCAAAAGTTTGGGAAACGCTGCTCTAATACAGTGGCTCTCAACCGTCCTCATGCCGTGACCCTTTAAATACAGTTCCCCATGCTGTGGCGACCCCCAACCAGAACATTATTTTTGTTGCTACTTCATAACTGCAGAGCATATTTGTTTTCCGATGGTCTTAGGCGACCCCTGGAAAAGGGTCATTCGGCCCCTAAAGGGGTCGCGAGCCACAGCTTGAGAACCACTGCTCTAATGAAATCTCTCGTGGCTGCAGACTCTAATTTGTTCGTCGCTCACCAAGAAGCACGGTCCCCGAAACCATCTTCTTAACACGTGTTGAGCATATCGGGTTAGGGCGCCTTGGATGACAGTTCTGATAATGATTGAACTTGGTCGTTGACCGTTGACACAGATGTGTTCAACAAGTAGGCCAAGTGGGTGATGTTGACATTAACTCAACCGAGGGATCTGTCCAAGATGCCTTTATCAAATACGCAACGGTGCAGTGTGTGGTGTAAACCGGCGGGTTTCAAACGGTAGACACCTGAGGACCGGTGAAGCTCTGCAATGTACGTGAGTGTTCGCTTGCTGCCGGTTGTTTAAGCCACGCTTGTTCTCGTAACTCCAGAAGGACATGCGTATCACGCATTAGCTAAAATAGCGATACCATACTTTCAACTATTTCCGGCACATCCCTCATCTATAATGCATACAAGAGATACTCACATTGACAATACACTAGGTCTAACATTGGCAGTACATAGGTCAAAATTGACGATACATTAGGTCTAACATCGACAATACATTAGGTCAAACATTGGCAATACCTTGGGTGAAAAATATTGACATTGGCCATACATTAGGTCAAACATTGACGAAACATTAGGTCAAACATCAACAATACATTAGGTCAAACATCAACAATACATTAGGTCAAACATCAGCAATACATTAGGTCAAACATCTACAATACATTAGGTCAAACATCGACAATACATTAGGTCAAACATCGACAATACATTAGGTCAAACATTGAAAATACATTAGGTCAAACATCAACAATACATTAGGTCAAACATCAACAATACATTAGGTCAAACATCGACAATACATTAGGTCAAACATCAACAATACATTAGGTCAAACATCAACAATACATTAGGTCAAACATCGACGATACATTAGGTCAAACATCGACAATACATTAGGTCAAACATTGACAATACATTAGGTCAAACATCAACAATACATTAGGTGAAACATCAACAATACATTAGGTCAAACATCGACAATACTTTAGGTCAAACATCGACAATACATTAGGTCAAACATTGACGATACATTAGGTCAAACATCAACAATACATTAGGTCAAACATTGACGATATATTAGGTCAAACATCAACAATACATTAGGTCAAACATTGACGATACATTAGGTCAAACATTGACAATACATTAGGTCAAGAATTAACAATACATTAGGTCAAACATTGGCCAAACGAGAGATTACCCATGAAGTCTAAATAAATAAATACAAGCAGCGAAACGAAATTCCATGATATTCTTCTAGTTAGGCGATGGGAAAATAGGCTGAGATTCTGCTAAGGACACGTCAGTAGCGTCACTTCCGGAGCATGCTCCGATCAAATCAGACACAGATATCAAAGCACGTGCCAGAGTTGACCGATATCTCATTGATACCCGTGCGTTAGATAAAGTAGAGTAGTCGCAAACGTAGACCCAGGGCCTAAAACGTGACTCTATTCTTCCCATCTGTGGCATTCTGAGGACCGCTGATGGAAATCTTAGCAATCGAGTTGTAAGTCGATATGCTGTTTTCTCTCCTTGTGTGACCAGATTGTGCAGCTAGGATTGAGAGATGCGTGAATACAATAATAAGTTGGGGATTAACCATCTGGTCATTGTGTGCAGACGCAAGACCCGAACTGAACCGGTTGTATAGGTCAAGGACAAATGATGAGTCCCCCTTAATATTTGTTATGAAGGAGCATTTATATTTTTTACAAAATATGAGAAGCATAAAAATGTGTAACCACTTTAAGCGTCCCGAGAGAGATGTGTTCTTACATTCACTAGAAAAGTGGCATTTCTTCCAGTGGCGTAGCAACAGTTAGTGCCACTCGCGGCGGGCCATGACTTTTTTTTTTTACTGCCCTTTACCCACGAAAAAAATAATAAAATGCCACCCTTAAATATATTTTTTTTTAAGTGGCACCCGGGGCGGAGCGCCCTCCCCCCCCCCCCCCCCCCCCCCTTCCTACGCAAGAATGTTTCTCTGCTTTAGCCATCAGGACTACCAGGTAACATAAGATTTCTACATTACGTATACAATTTTATTGGAAGTCAAAGAATCAGAGCAGAGACGGCACGTACAAACAGGACTTTGGCATGTATCAACAGGACTTTGGCAGGTATAAACAGGACTTTGGCATGTGCCAACAGGACTTTGGCATGTATCAACAGGACTTTGGCATGTATCAACAGGACTTTGGCATGTATCAACAGGACTTTGGCATGAGCCAACAAGACTTTGGCATGTACCAACAGGACTTTTGCATGTACCAACGGGACTTTGGCACGTACCAACAGGACTTTGGCATGTACCAACAGGACTTTGGCATGTACCAACAGGACTTTGGCATGTATCAACGGGACTTTGGCATGTATCAACGGGACTTTGGCATGTAGCAACGGGACTTTGGCATGTACCAACAGGACTTTGGCATGAGCCAACAAGACTTTGGCATGTACCAACAGGACTTTGGCATGTATCAACAGGACTTTGGCATGAGCCAACAAGACTTTGGCATGTACCAACGGGACTTTGGCACGTACCAACAGGACTTTGGCATGTACCAACAGGACTTTGGCATGTACCAACAGGACTTTGGCACGTATAAACAGGACTTTGGCATGTATCAACGGGACTTTGGCATGTATCAACGGGACTTTGGCACGTACCAACAGGACTTTGGCATGAGCCAACAAGACTTTGGCATGTACCAACAGGACTTTGGCACGTATCAACAGGACTTTGGCATGTATCAACAGGACTTGGCGTTTTGGATTCGGTTGTACCGTTATTAAACTTCCACGCCGACCCACCTCCTCACCCACCCACCCTCTTCCGTATCTCCCATTTCAATATTCAATTACACCCCAAAAAAATCGATACTGTGCATTGATTG
Source organism: Lymnaea stagnalis (assembly GCA_964033795.1). Lineage (NCBI taxonomy): Eukaryota > Metazoa > Mollusca > Gastropoda > Lymnaeidae > Lymnaea > Lymnaea stagnalis. Next base: position 1,922,153 of record CAXITT010000040.1, read on the forward strand.
GGTTTCTTCTTCTTCGTTCAAACAATCATTACGTTAGATGTATGCAAATGGCATGGCTCAATGTCAAGGTTAGGATATAAATAAAGGTTAATAATATATATTGGAAATAAGAGAGAGAAAAATCACACATTTAAAAAAAACAAGGCGGAGACGGGTTTTTCTTTATTTATCACACGTCGTTGTAAACATGGCCGTGTCAACTGAATCAAATAAACGGGTTTGTTGTTTGTTTTTTTTTTGTTGTTTTTTTTTTTTTTTGAAGGACAATATGGCTCATGAAAATGTGAGGCAAAGTAAGCTCGGTGGGGTGGGGGGAGGGGGGTAGTATTTAACCAACGGATTAAAGGAATCAATGTTCGTGTGGTCGTAGTGGACAAACGTAACGGGTGATGATATCATCGAGTCGTGTCGGTCGATTGGAACGCTAAGCTGGAGATAAACAACACAAACATGGGAGGTCGACAGAAAGCCACAAAAAGCAGCATTAGGTGGGTCTGTGTTGGGACAATGCGTTCATTTGGTCTTGAGTTTGATGAACAGATCGGCGCGATCCTGTCACTTTACACAGAACTGGCTTCAGTCCACCCAACTGTAGTAGTATTAGCTGGAGAGAGAGAGGGGGAGGGGAGCTTGGGTAGATATATATGTATAGATGTATATGTAGATATATGTATATTTCTTTGCAACAAATGATTGAATTGGTCCTTTTGTCTATATTTCGTGGTGATGGTTATCTACCAAGTCCATTGTGCAGTCTTTACATGAAAATAGCCACACGAGGAGGTCATTTTTAAATAAACATACGCCATGGGTCTCATTATAATGATCAATATGAAAAGTGGTAAACGTGACCAGTGCCCCCATAAGGCTCGAAGGGACCCTTTGTAGGCTGCCCCCAAGGTCCCACAAAAGAATTTCATCCAGCCCTGCTCGCGATCAGTTTTGCTGTAAATCTATCTATCTGAAAGTTAACCACGCTGGTTATGTTTGCCGCTCTTCCACGTGCGTATGCGTGTTAGCAAACCATGCGTATCCCGTTGTCAGGACCATAACAACACCACCATTTTCTGGGTGGATGACGTTAACGCTCAGATTTACCGCAAGGCATCATTCAATCCTGGTCCTGGTACATCGGTCTTCGACTTTAATATATCAGCCCTGCTTGCTATCCAATGTGAATAAAACCAATTTGAAGAACGACATCTCCGTACACTTAGTAAAAGATCCTTCTCCTCAATAGAAGTGACCGAAGGAGGGTGTGCGAGAGCAGAAAGTTCTTACGCCGATGAAAACCGGAGTCTCGACTGCCAAAGCTGGTCCAGCTGATTGTCACAGACCGTGTACAGCCCAGCTGACTATCACAGACCGTTTACAACCCAGCTACTGTCACAGACCGTTTACAACCCAGGTGATTGTCACAGACTGTTTACAGCACAGCTGACTGTCACAGACCATGTACAACCCAGCTGACTGTCACAGACCGTGTACAGCCCAGCTGACTGTCACAGACAGTGTACAACCCACCTGATTGTCACAGACCGTGTACAGCCCAGCTGACTGTCACAGACCGCCATACGGCTGACAGAACCCAATAATTCCCCTTCTTTGGAGGACGAGCCCTGCCAAACCCTGGGAGACGGATGAGTCACCATTCGGCGTAGATCCAAGGGTTCTCAAACTATACATCGGTTTACACGACGACGGATTTCTTGCGGGCCCTTCGTGGTGGCCGTTCTCTTTGCATAAGCCGTGATGTCTTTACAGACGTAGTCGTGTCTTGACATAAAGCAGTGATGTCTTTACAGACGTAGTCGTGTCTTGACATAAAGCAGTGATGTCTTTACAGACGTAGTCGTGTCGTGACATAAAGCAGTGATGTCTTTACAGACGTAGTCGTGTCTTGACATAAAGCAGTGATGTCTTTACAGACGTAGACGTGTCGTGACATAAAGCAGTGATGTCTTTACAGACGTAGTCGTGTCGTGACATAAAGCAGTGATGTCTTTACAGACGTAGTCGTGTCGTGACATAAAGCAGTGATGTCTTTACAGACGTAGTCGTGTCGTGACATAAAGCAGTGATGTCTTTACAGACGTAGACGTGTCGTGACATAAAGCAGTGATGTCTTTACAGACGTAGTCGTGTCGTGACATAAAGCAGTGATGTCTTTACAGACGTAGTCGTGTCGTGACATAAAGCAGT
>CAXITT010000040.1:1935424-1948078 GCA_964033795.1 Lymnaea stagnalis
GGGTTACCTGCTGTCATGTGGTGGGTTACCTGCTGTCATGTGGTGGGTTACCTGCTGTCATGTGGTGGGTTACCTGCTGTCATGTGGTGGGTTACCTGCTGTCATGTGGTGGGTTACCTGCTGTCATGTGGGGGGTTACCTGCTGTCATGTGGTGGGTTACCTGCTGTCATGTGGTGGGTTACCTGCTGTCATGTGGTGGGTTACCTGCTGTCATGTGGTGGGTTACCTGCTGTCATGTGGTGGGTTACCTGATGTGACAGTTGTCATGTGGTATGTTAACTCCTGTGATGAGTGTGTGTGTGTGTTTTTTAAATATGATTAGAGTTGTAATGTTCTGACTAAATTGTTATTTGTGAGTGGTTGTGGGAGATGTTAAATGCCTGTGAAAATAATAATGATGTGTTGGTGTGATAACTATTTTCGTTCCACTGTTCATATAACGATGACGTAGAGATGATACTGTTTCATTTGTTGTAGTGTGTATGCAATAATGATGGCCCAACAGTTATGGCGTCTACAATCGTTCTTAGAGAGTTATTGATTTTAATTGATTCGTTTCCAAACTTCTTTGGACGCTCCAATTTTTCAGCAAGAGGTCCACGTCCGTGCAGATGACTAAGAACGTGTGACGTGTCCGTTCCAGCATGTCCACTCACGCCTCAGAACAACAGTTCTGGAAGTTCTCACGGTAAAGCGTGGACAGAGTGGAGCGTGAGTGAGATGGGGCATTTCGGACACTGAGCAAGCAATCGATGAGAGATGGGAAGTTATCGAGTGTGATGTGATAGGGTGGCGGGTCGTTACTGTGGTGCGCGTGGGTGTATATGTGCGTGTATGTGTGCGTAGGTATATGCGTGCGTGGGTATATGTGTGCGTGTATGTGTGCGTGGGTATATGTGTGCGTGTATGTGTGCATGGATTGTGTGTGCATGGATTATGTGTGGGTGTATGTGTGCGTGGATTATGTGTACGTGTACACGCACCTGCATGTCAGAATATATAAGTCTGTTTTTGTATGTATCGATATTAGTGGGTAGCAGTAGGAGGCATTTGTAGTGACTAGTGGGAGGGGAAGAGTTGGTTGGCAGATGGGGCATTTACCAATTTAGATAATCTCGGTGGCAGCACATTAAAGAAGGTGGTTGGGTACGAAATAGCGCACAAGCCGTTTGGACGACTGTGCTGGAATCGCGTGTAAAGAGGGTGGAAATAAACACTTCGAGGTTTCCTGTGACTTTTGGAGGCCCCATGCCACTTTCCGGTGTTGTGTCCCCACCCCTCCATTCAAAGTGGATATAAAAAAATCCCACATCCCATCTTTGGGCCCCTTAATTACCCGTGTCCCCACGCGACGGCTCTGGGTGTACCACATTAGAAATAATAGCGTGTTTCCTTATAGTCATGCTCGTAGAAATTAAACCAACTTTTCATTTTTAAGTTATGTTCTTGTGTCTAATTTGATCACAGATGAAGTGGGTCCAAGATGTCATAATTTGATCACAGATGATGTGGGTCCAAGATCTCATAATTTGATCACAGATGAAGTGGGTCCAAGATGTCATAATTTGATCACAGATGAAGTGGGTCCAAGATCTCATAATTTGATCACAGATGAAACAGGTCCAATATCTCATAATTTGATCACAGATGAAGTGAGTCCAAGATCTCATAATTTGATCACAGATGAAGTGGGTCCAAGATCTCATAATTTGATCACAGACGAAGTGGGCCTAAGATCTCATAATTTGATCACAGATGAAGTGAGCCAAAGATCTCATAATTTGATCACAGATGAAGTGAGCCTAAGATCTCATAATTTGATCACAGATGAAGTGAGCCAAAGATCTCATAATTTGATCACAGATGAAGTGAGCAAAAGATCTCATAATTTGATCACAGATGAAGTGAGCCAAAGATCTCATAATTTGATCACAGATGAAGTGAGCAAAAGATCTCATAATTTGATCACAGATGAAGTGAGCCAAATATCTCATAATTTGATCACAGATGAAGTGAGCCAAATATATCATAATTTGATCACAGATGAAGTGGGTCCAAGATCTCATAATTTGATCACAGATGAAGTGGGTCCAAGATCTCATAATTTGATCACAGGTGAAGTGGGTCCAAGATCTCATAATTTGATCACAGATGAAGTGGGCCTAAGACCTCATAATTTGATCACAGATGAAGTGAGCCAAAGATCTCATAATTTGATCACAGATGAAGTGAGTCAAAGATCTCATAATTTGATCACAGATGAAGTGAGCCAAAGATCTCATAATTTGATCACAGATGAAGTGAGCCAAAGATCTCATAAATGGATCACAGATGAAGTGAGCAAAAGATCTCATAACTTGATCACAGATGAAGTGAGCCAAAGATCTCATAATTTGATCACAGATGAAGTGTGTCTAAGATCTCATAATTTGAGCACAGATGAAGTGAGCCAAAGATCTCATAATTGGATCACAGATGAAGTGAGCCAAAGATCTCATAAATTGATCACAGATGAAGTGAGCCAAAGATCTCATAATTTGATCACAGATGAAGTGAGCCAAAGATCTCATAAATGGATCACAGATGAAGTGAGCCAAAGATTAGTATTAAACTAGTGTCTAGAAGTGAGCAAAAGATCTCATAACTTGATCACAGATGAAGTGAGCCAAAGATCTCATAATTTGATCACAGATGAAGTGAGCCAAATATCTCATAATTTGATCACAGATTAAGTGAGCCAAATATCTCATAATGTGATACAAATAAAGTGAGCCAAATATCTCATAATTTGATCACAGATGAAGTGGGTCCAAGATCTCATAATTTGATCACAGGTGAAGTGGGTCCAAGATCTCATAATTTGATCACAGATGAAGTGGGCCTAAGATCTCATAATTTGATCACAGATGAAGTGAGCCAAAGATCTCATAATTTGATCACAGATGAAGTGGGTCCAAGATCTCATAATTTGATCACAGATGAAGTGGGCCTAAGATCTCATAATTTGATCACAGATGAAGTGAGCCAAAGATCTCATAAATGGATCACAGATGAAGTGAGCCAAAGATCTCATAAATGGATCGCAGATGAAGTGAGCCAAAGATCTCATAATTTGATCACAGATGAAGTGAGTCCAAGATCTCATAAATGGATCACAGATGAAGTGAGCCAAAGATCTCATAATTTGATCACAGATGAAGTGAGCAAAAGATCTCATAATTTGATCACAGATGAAGTGAGCAAAAGATCTCATAACTTGATCACAGATGAAGTGAGCCAAAGATCTCATAATTTGATCACAGATGAAGTGAGCCAAATATCTCATAATTTGATCACAGATGAAGTGAGCCAAATATCTCATAATGTGATACAAATAAAGTGAGCCAAATATCTCATAATTTGATCACAGATGAAGTTTAGCCAAATATCTCATAATTTGATCACAGATGAAGTGGGTTTAAAATCTCATAATTTCATCACAGATGAAGTGAGCCAAATACATCATAATTTGATCACAGGTGAAGTGAGCCAAAGATCCCTTAATTTGATCACAGATGAAGTGAGCCAAAGATCTCATAATTTGATCACAGATGAAGTGAGCCAAAGATCCCATAATTTGATCACAGATGACGTGGGCCAAAGATCCCATAATTTGATCACAGTGGACCTAAGATCCCATCATTTGATCACAGATGGGGTGCGGGCCCATCTTTGCTCTTGAATATTACAAACGGCTTTATTTTGAATCTAAGGCGATAACTTTTTTGATTTGTTCATAAATTCCCGATTAAGCTTTTTTAAAGCTCTGTTGTTGCTTTGCTCTGTGCTTGTTATTTCATATTGCCCAAGTCCTTAAAGTCGGCAGAAAATGGACCTCTCTCTTTAGTTTTACGACCATGTTTTCTTTAAAGGAACTCCAACGATCAAATCCAAACTCACAACATTTGTTTTAAAAACAATATTTTACGTCTGCAATAGTTATATCAATCACTTGACAAAACTAATGAGATATTTTACTTAAGTATTTTTAGTTAACATTAAACAATGCACTGGGTTCTTTGGGTCGAGTGCAAGAAATGGGTCGTTGAAAAATTGAATAACCGTTTAATGCCAAGGCTTCCCGAGAAACAGCTGAGCGGCAGGCCGTCTGACCAGTTCCACGAGACAGCACAATCAACAGAGCACGTTACGTCTGATCGCCCAAGACAATTGGGGCCTCCTCGCGAAGAGCAATAAGCTCGGCTTAATGGGAGCGAATGACGAGGGCCCCCGAGAGGGAAATGGAGCTGTCAGAAAAATCCCATCATCTCCTGCCAAAAGGAAGTAGCCGAGCTGGTTATTAGGGGGCACACTCGCCAACACTTTTTTTCCCCAGACAGATCAGTCCAATCTGGGTGGGCTCCATTGGTCAGGTGCCCTTATTAGGGCTTATTACTCGGGTTATCACAAGTCTGATCTTTTTTTCTTCTTCAAAACACCACACACAAAAAAAAAAAACACTAATTAATATCCTCACACTTAAACACGTTCTAATATAAGAGTTATCACTCAATGACACCGGTGGTGATGTGGTGCATTGAAACGTGCCCAGACTGATACTGAGATGTCATAGGACGACTTGTACTAGTGAAATATTGTCTACAGGAGCATCCGCCAAAGGGCTTCTTGCAGTGGCGGACAACGGCATGGCCTGATAGGGGACGAGCGTCATCGAACGTCAACCCCTGGCCCAAAAGTGTTGAAGACATCATGGACACAGTTCGTCATGCCATGTGCAGTTGAGAGACGTCCCTTGATTGGACCAGGTGAAGATGGCTTGTTTGTTGTTATTGTTTTGTGGGTTTTTTTTTTTTTTGGTTGGTTTTTTTAAATATTTTTTTAAAAACTTTGTATCCCAACCCATATTTTTTTTTTTTTTTTTTTGGTTTTTTTTTTTTTTGGTTGGTTTTTTTAAATATTTTTTTAAAAACTTTGTATCCCAACCCATCACCAAGCCCAATATCGACCAGGGGGGTCCACACAATTATACCACGTGATGCAGGACAACCATCATCAGACATGACCATCGGTGTCACATTAATGATGTGCTGACAATGTCCACATAGCACGATGCCCAGGTGATGTGTTGAAGAATAAATGACGTGCTGGAATTGATGAGGTCAGCGTGAACGATGTTGGGGTGCTAATCACGCTCTTAAGCATGCCTGTAATACACGGTGGTCTGCTCCTTAAAACTTAAATGATTCCCCCCCACCCCCACCCCCCAACCCGGGCCGTGACCTTGAATTAGAATACTATTCGTATCCTGGAACAAGCATGTATTAAAATACGGGACATATGGTTATGAAGATTTACGGAGACCGACGGAGGCGTTTCAAATAGATCGTTTTTGTTCCTTAAATGTTCTCTTACTTTACTACTTTCAATCACTTTTCAATTCAAATTGTCAAAGCCAAAGTATATATTATGTGTTTTATCTCTTAAAATTCACAATTAACCTCATTTTATATAGAAAGAATATCAATATCGATACTTTCTCCTATCATTTTTCGACGTACGAAGAACGTATGCGCACAAGAGTTTCGAAATATCTAAATCTTCGGTTTCGGCCGAAAGTCTCGTTGAGGTTTTGGTTTCGGCTTCAGCCGAAAGTCATTTTTAACTTTCGGTTTGGTTTCAGAAATCCGAAAATCACGTTCGGTCGGTCTCTCATGCGAGCTATATAAATGTGTTCAACGTTTCATCATAAAAACATTTTGGGAACCCATACATATGGGATCATGGGTCTTATTCTGGGTTCGTTTTTGAAAAAAAGCTGATTAAACTAAACGCTCTTACATTAGCCCCGTCTCCCCACAGTATATCCTACTGGATCTATATATCTACGTGGAGTTTACTTAATATTATACTAATTTGTTAGCATATATTACATCTGGTGCGTGTAAGACCTTGTTACTTAATTGCAGACGAAAGCGCCCTGAATCGCCAGTGTCCGGGACAAAGTCCAATGAAATCGGTTGCACGGAGACTCAGCACTATACAAACCTCCCTGTGGCTATTGCAACAATCCACGACTTAAATCTATGGGGGAATGGTCCGTAGCGATGAGAAGACGGATCAGTAGAGACAACAAGAATTAAGACGGGGAGAATATGACCCGGTCTGATGGAGACTTTGACCACTGTCTCAGGGAGAATATGCATTGTATCTCAGGGAAAATATTGCACCCCCCCCCCCGGTCCCGGGACCAACACGATCCCGGGACCAACACGGTCCCGGTCTCAGGCACAAGACGGTATTCAATGGCAACCGTCTCAACGCGTTTCAGAGAAACAGCTTCTGATTTGGGCAAAAAACAAGTAACTGTTTTGTGCCCCCAGCTGTGACTGGATGACAAGCCGGGCGGATGTGGTTGGGACTGATCACTAAAGTAAACTCTGGCACCGGAGAAGAAGACCGGGGCGCGCAGGGGAAAATGTCATGACTGTTGATTTTATCGGGACCAGAGGCCGGATTGTATCTGATCGATTGGTCAATATCATTTCGTTGGATTATATAACACTCAGTAGAGTTGTATTGATTAATATGGGCTGAAAAATTAGTTTTATTTTAATAGCGTGAGATATTTTTAGCGCCTTTAGTATATCATGCCAGTGGGGGCAATCTTACAAAATGTTTAGGAAACTAATAATATGTTATTTATTTGAGGATGACAATTATCCGCAGTGATTAAACCAGCCTTCCATGATGAGACTATCTGCCATGATTAGACCATCAGACCATGATTAGACCTGCCACCCATGATTAGACCTGCCACCCATGATTAGCCCTGCCACTCATGATTAGACCTGCCACCCATGATTAGACCGGCCACCCATGATTAGACCGGCCACCCATGATTAGACCATCAGACAATGATTAGACCTGCCCCCCCATGATTAGACCATTAGAACCTCTGAAAAAGTGATGAAGAATTCTTAAAATGGGATGCCTCGTGGACAATGTGATGCCCTACCACCCCACTGATGACAGATGTTTTGAGGGAAGCAAGACTCCACAGCGACTCACCTTCCCCAGACCGTTGTTGAGCATGTGGGCCAGCTCGTTGTGGTGGATGAGCCCCCAGGGAAAGCTGTTGTCGTTCTCGTCAATCTCCAGCAGCTCAAAGTCCACCATCGTCCCACAGTTGCTGCCCCCTGCCACGTTGCTCGTCCTGCACTCGGGACCACCCGCAGACCGGCGGCCGCAGCCTTGTTTGCTGCTGCTGCTGCTTCCATACATAGGCACCGCAGCCATGAGGTACATCCCTTGCGCACCACCAGCTTCGATTTGGGGGGAGGGTGGGCTGGCGGAGGCGGTTTCACACCCACCTGTGCTTCCACTTGTCACCTGGCGTCAGCTGAATGAGGCGCCCCATGGTGTCCGAGTCAGGGGTGGCGTCTTACACGTTGGTGTCGATGGGTTGCTGCGGGACTCGTGTTTACTCTTTCCGAATAGTTTGTTTACATCAAAGAACATCTGCCAAGAGAAAAATGTTTCAGAAATTGTTTGCAATGTCTCTTTTTAAAATTTATTTTGATATCTATTTTAATTTCTGTTTTTATGTAAAATACAATATCACATAAATAACTTGTTATTTTCCCGGGATATTTTTTTTATAAGGAAATTTAACCTTTTGATAAATACCATGCTCCGTAACAGCTGTCATGCTGAATTTAATAGAACTGTACTTTCAAATTGTTACAGCAGTAATAGTTTTTACTTTTTCAGTGCACCTTTAGTTGAGGTAGTAGTAAGTAGTAATAATAATAATAAGAGGAAATAAACTACATCGTAACCATGTAACAAGCATATGCAATTACTTTGAAAAAAAATGAATGAATTAATGGTGACATGAAATTTTAGTTGGTGTTCAAGTGATTAATGAACTGATTGATTCCACATAGAGTGGAAGCTTATACCAGTGTCTGGCTCCCGAATAAGAACAGCTTTGGTTTTTTAAATTTTCCAATTGAGGCAGAGGTGATTATTGACGTGTAAATAGATTAAGTGCACTGTGCTGAACGTTGTTGGACTAAGTAAGATGGAGCTATGAGGCTGAGAGATTTTTTAACATTTGAGTAAGTAAGATGGAGCTATGAGGCTGAGAGATTTTTTAACATTTGAGTAAGTAAGATGGAGCTATGAGGCTGAGAGATTTTTTAACATTTGACTAAGTAAGACAAAGACTTCAATTTACTAAGTGGCAACAAATAATGAAGATGCAGTATTTCAGTAAACATTTTGTGACGTAATTTCCGTGCTCTCATCCAAGAACTGAGTCGCCATTAGACACACCAGGCCAGTGACTTAGCTGGGGTTACTGCCCCCCTCCACTAAAAGAAACTCTGCGATATATAGGCAGGCCCTCAATAAAGAAAAAAGAGCCGCCAGGGGTGGGTCCTCCCCCTCCTCCCCCCCCCCTCTTTCCTACGCCACTGCAACATACCTTATTTCTAAGACTCTGGCAATATTACAATGCAATCAAATAATTATATCTAGAACGTAATCCAAAAGAATATATGGGGCACTGGTCCCGCCTCCCCCCACCACCTTAACGGTGTCGATGACAGTAGGAAGAATACCGGTATGAGACACAGCTGGGTTCTAGTGATACATCATCTTCCCATCGATTCCTGGTGATTCACGGCGCTCGCTGAACGTGCTCTATGTGGGGAAGCTGGGCCGAGCCTCAAAGAACTGACGGTCATTGGATAGATAAGGTGTTTGGGGACAACAAACAAGGAGCTCAGAGTTAATCATTTTTTAGATAACATGTCAGCGGCTAATAATATTGGAAACATTCTTTGAAACAGTGGGGAATAAGAGCAGAATAATTGCCAATAAACAAACGTAAAAACAACTGAACAATGATAATTGGCTCTGTGTGACTCAAACCGAGAATCGCAGAACAGTGTCAAGGTCTGTTAGTTTAAGCAGGGTATAAGACTGTATACATATGACGCAGACATGAGTACCCAGGGTCTTGGTTCCCTGCCAACAGGGTTAATGTGAGCAAGTCGTCAAATCATGTCATTGTGCAGAGACCGGCTATTCAACCTTCATCAGCCACTCACCAATAACATTTCATCGTCATTCATACTAGAAAACACAAGATGTAAATTGATCATCACAAGCTCACTTTGCGAAACTTTACTGTACAAACTTCAAGACTCTATGTCGTCCTTTGTCTATCTCCGAGACAAACGATCTTAAGAATGACATCACAAACTGGCAACTTTTTACCCGGGGCACGTGAAATTTTTACGTCTTCACCAACTCCACACCTTTTTTGACTGGGCAAATGCACCAATAAAAAGTATGTGGAAGATCACTGACTTGGGCAACCATACCATTTGACGGAATAGTTCAAGTAAGCAGAACTCATCACACGGCGAGTCCGACAGTAGAACCAGAACCCTACACACAGTTCGCAGAACTCATCACACGGCGAGTCCGACAGTAGAACCAGAACCCTACACACAGTTCGCAGAACTCATCACACGGCGAGTCCGACAGTAGAACCAGAACCCTGCACACAGTTCGCAGAACTCATCACACGGCGAGTCCGACAGTAGAACCCTGCACACAGTTCGCAGAACTCATCACACGGCGAGTCCGACAGTAGAACCCTGCACACAGTTCGTAGAACTCATCACACGGCGAGTCCGACAGTAGAACCCTGCACGCAGTTCGCAGAACTCATCACACGGCGAGTCCGACAGTAGAACCCTGCACGCAGTTCGTAGAACTCATCACACGGCGAGTCCGACAGTAGAACCCTGCACGCAGTTCGCAGAACTCATCACACGGCGAGTCCGACAGTAGAACCCTGCACCCGGTTCGCAGAAGCCATTCATCGCACGGCGAGTCCGACAGTGGAACCCTGCACACAGTTGGCAGAAGCCATTCATCACAATGTAACGGTGGCTCATCACGCCCACTCACCCTCATCACCAGAGTTGTAACAATTGTTGACTAAAACTGCGCAATACTCTCCACCCACAGACAAGGTGACACCAGCCAGCAGACGCTACTCCACATGTTACAACGCAACCAGTTTGGCAGTATTTCACGACTCCGGCTCCGTGGCTCATGCCTCAAAATATCAAACACGAGAATAGCACACACGCAAATATTATTATAATTTTGCTTAATTATTTTTTTTTTCTTTTAAATCTTTTCACCAAAATACATGTAACAATAAAAAAAACATCCTTAAGGTGATCATTTGAAATCAGTTGTCGGGATTCAAACGCTACAAACTGAAAGAATTCAAATGGCATCCTTACAAGCCACGTTATCATTGTACACATTTCATCAAATACTCATCAAAGGTCTCTTTAGAAGCGAAATTTAAAAAAAAATAATAATATTTTTTTTTTTAAAGTTTACCCAATTCCGTATTGATATCTCTCTGTATGCATAGGTTTCACAATTACAATAAAAATATTGTAATTTAAATTTTATCCAAGAGAGCAACAACAACAAAAAAGCAACGCTAAGAAATACCAGCAAGTCTTTGTCTCTACCACAGTAAAGACAGATAAAAACGGCAAATTTATAATAGACTGTTTTAAAGTGCCATTTGCTTGAGATACGGTTACAAGTTTAGAAAATACTAATTGTACAACTCATCTTAGATTCTTGTTAATGGCCCCCCGGGTTGGCAGGCTACTACTGCACAGCATCGTCAAATCTAACCATTGAATGTTTAGTCACCTCAGGCCGCACGCGACATTAATCATACTTTAATGAGACGGGGTAATTTCCCACCAAGTCATTGAGGTGGAAAGGCGGGGGGGGGGGCAAATGACGAATGAGAATAATGTACGGTATATTTTAAGCTGTACTGTATTAAGTTTCCCCCCACTGCTTTTCCTACGTTTTATAAAACTGATGACACGCAATGACGCAGTTAATCAGCATTGATAAAATCTCATAGAAAACATTCACAACATGGCATACGATAGGAGACAACATTTTGTAATTTGTGTATTATACTGCATAATATAAAATATATGAATATGAATTCAAACACCGACTGCTTTTAACCCGTAAGAGCAAGACGTCATTGTGTCACGTGGGATCAAAGGAGACTTCTGGTGGACAGGATTTGTTTTGTTTTTTAGTTGACGCATAACGATCAGGGTGGCTGTAGGAACACAGCTTAACGGTGATAAACTCAGAGCAACAACATACTGATTCGTTCCGATCATTGTAGACCTACAACAACAACCCAAAAAAAAAAAAAAAAAAAAAAAAAAAAACAAAAAAAAAAAAAAAAAAAAAAAAAAAAAACTGTTTGGCGGTGAGCAGATAAAAGACATTCAGCATTTAAATTTAAAAGATATTTGAGCGATTTGCAGCTTACTTGGGCGCACAGTTCAAAGAAGAGGAAATACTTTAGGACAACGGATTTTAGTTGTTGGTTTTTCTTCATCGTAAAGTACTCATTTTAATGGGAATTTCGCCTTCAAAATTCATCTTCTGCCGTCACCTATGGAAATTAGTTGTATTATTTTTATTATTGTTGTCTTTACAAGATTGATTATTGGGTTTTTCACAATTCCGCATTAAAATGAAAATGAGCCCGCTGGGCGGCCACTGTCCAGGAGCTTGTTCAAACACGACCAGCTGTTTGAGTTTGGACGACGTGGTGAGAGCTTGCGGAGGGGGGGGGGAGGGTGTTACACACAAGCAAGAAACTCCCCCCCCCCCCACGAGGGGCGTAGTTGATGCAAGGTGGTGACGACGCCACAGTGTTCATCCTTAAATGTTGCTCATCTTGGGCCAAAAAAATTAATCGCAATACTTCCCCAGAGCTACACACCCCCCCCCCGGGCGCAACAGGGAATAAGAGAATGAAATCGTGTCCCAGAAAGAAAAAAAAATGTAGAAAGGAGTGGCGCCGTCTAGAAATGTATCGCATGAGTAATGATTTGCAATGCGAAATGAATCAAGAGGTGACTCCTGGAGTTTTGGAAAGTTTCCTGGAATTACCAAGATGACAAAACAGTTCATCTTAATCATCCTCATCCAGAAAAAAAAACAACCCACAACAAATGTGTATGAAATATAACGTATAGACATGTCTGACAACATAATAACAAAGAATATCAACAAACTTACTAAACCACAACCTTGCGACTAAAGCACTCGAACCTGTTTTCATAGAAACCCCACCCTTAATTGCACGTGGCAGTTGGCGGCACTTGTACATCCATGTGCCTGTTCGTACGTCGAGAAGGACTAATCCCTCACGGAATGGTGTGAGCGGCCACCACCGCACCAACCTACACACTTACTACTAGCCATCGAGCCACCACGCTGCTCCCCATCTACGACAGAAAAATTAGCAATGATTTGTTCCTTATAATAGCTCATGCCATCAGCAGGGTATGATTCACCATAGCATGCCCCGACCACTCCCTCCCCTACCCGTGATAGCACGCCCGACCCCCCCCCCACTCACATGGTGAAAAATGTTCCAGAGAATCTCTAAACGGAAATCAATGTTGTTATTTGTCACGCGGCATCTCTCTGAGGCTTTATTAGTAGAGTTCTTATTTATATCAAAGCCGGGACGGGGGGGTGGGTGGCGGGGGGGGGGG
>CAXITT010000040.1:1955161-2078978 GCA_964033795.1 Lymnaea stagnalis
TGTTTTGTATTTTATTTTTTTTTTTTTTTTTTTTTTTTTGGAAGTTTGAAAATATTATATTTTATATATAACCCACTTTTATTTTTTTTAATGTTATTGGAAAAGAAAGAAACAAACCAGGAAAGAAAGTGTTTTTTTTTTTAAAACTAATGTTTAAGAAAGTTTAAGAAAGTTTAAGAGAAAAAAAATAACAAAACTTTTTTTTTTTAAAGAGAGTAAGATTTTATTATTTTTTTTAAATAAATGAAGATTTAGAGAGAAAAAGTGGACGAATGAAAGAAAACAAAATGAGAAAGTAAGAAAAAAATATATATTTCCAGATCTGTTCACTCTTACGATTTTGGCGTACAATGTTCGATTTTAAGGTGTATACATTATATATACAGTATATTTATTTTTTTACTATAAATATAAGGTATTGAACGATTTTGTGATTATATTGTAAGATTTTAAGAGTTTGAGGGTAAACAGGTCTGTACAGTAGTTCTAACACAATTAAAAAAGAAAAGGATTTGGTGAAGCAGAAATACAGGGCCAACATGATTATGCCATCCCAGTGTCACATGGACCAACATAATTGTACCATCCCAGTGTCACAAGGGCCAACATGATTATGCCATCCCAGTGTCACAAGGGCCAACATGATTATGCCATCCCAGTGTCACAAGGGCCAACATGATTATGCCATCCCAGTGTCACATGGGCCAACATGATTATACCATCCCAGTGTCACAAGGGCCAACATGATTATGCCATCCCAGTGTCACAAGGGCCAACATGATTATACCATCCCAGTGTCACAAGGGCCAACATGATTATGCCATCCCAGTGTCACATGGGCCAACATGATTATACCATCCCAGTGTCACAAGGGCCAACATGATTATGCCATCCCAGTGTCACAAGAACCTTTCCTAGATTGATGGTGAGTGCAGGAACTTAATTCCAACTAGTTGAAATGACACATTAATTATATCTTAATTAGGCCAGTAAATGACAGACAAGGTTTGTGTCTGATAAGGATGCTGCTAATGTAATAACAGGCAAGAAGTAGTGCTTTTGGTGGACTGGGGGGGGGGTGTCAATGTAGACTAGTGAATGCCAATTCAATAACTAGCAGGTACCCTTGAGAGAATGAGAATATCTTAATTAATAAAGGACTTGAAAGAATAAATGAATTGCCTTTCTACGGCTACCATATCTGTGTACACTTAGATAGATACAAATAACCCCAATGTAAGATTAGCCTACGTTAAAAAAATGACATTCCCTAAAACCAGGGTACAATTTATATGTCACTAATCACTAATAATTTAATAAATGCATCAATGGCATCAACTATTAACTTCATACACATGCACACACAACTCCATGCACCTGCACACACAAGTCCATACACATGCGCACACAACTCCATACACATACATGCCCACACAACTCCATACACATGCACACACAACAAAATGTATACTTTTGATGAGAGCACAAAATGGTTGGGGTTTTCCCCTCAACCAAGTAACATGGGAGCCAACTCACCTGACCTTATCACAGAAAGCCTGACAGTTACATAACACGCTATAAGCACAACTCCCATTGGAAATGAGGAACAACACAACAACTTATTGATCACGGCCCACGGCTATATTTAGACCCTGACCTAATAAATGCTTGTAAGCTAAATCGCTAAATGTGTGACTGGCGTGTTCAATACGCTATTGTTCCACACAAACCTGCCACGGGCCATCTGATTGGAAGATTATTTATTTTTTTATTTTCTTTAAATTCAATATTTATGATAGTAAGTTATCTTAGAGTTTTGATTACTGTGAAACACAAGATTCTGTACAATCTGGTGAATCAGGTCGACCATTCAGTAACGATGGCACGCATTTCAATTCAATTGATTTATAACCCCACCATGCCATAATAACCACCATTAAGTCATTAAGTTAAGCGCCAAAAAATTTTTTGTTTAAAGGTTTGTTTTAGTTTTGATCGACAACAAATTATTTAAGTTAGTGGAAACCGGCGATTTGGAACTGGCCAAGTTCCAAAAACTAATAATCAATAAGGTCTAATAATAGAACAGGGGGGGATGATGACGTAAAATGACATACGTTGACGCTTAGCCTCAACATTGATGACGTCATCGCTTCTATAATCATCGAAAAGCGTCAGACAGCAGAAGAGCCCATGGAGAGGGTGGGGTGTTTGTTCGCACTATCTTGCCATTACAGCGGCTCTCTTTGATTACAGTTACAGAGGCTCTTTTTCCACACAGCAAGTGGCAAGGTGATTTAAGAATGAGGGGGGAGGGGGGGGGAGAACGTGTGCACAAAAATTGTAGTCATTTTTTCTCCTTTACTTTTCATTTTGAGTTGTAGTGGAAAGTGCATCGTGGACATTAAGCTGGCTGATAGACTTGTTGGCTGATGACTTAAGACTTAAGACAGCAGAGATCATCATGTCTTCACCATATCGACCCGGTGAATAAACAAATGAGCTCGCAGTTTGACCTACTTATGAGCAGATGCCAACATGTTATACGGCAGGCCACTGCCCTTAGTAATGGATCAACCGCTATTGAGCAGCCCCCTCTAACACTGAACAACTAGGCCCAGCACTTTAGAACGACGACCCCACAAGACTGTGACAGCTCTGTACCAAGCAAATTATAGTTTCACTTACCATAAGTCATACGGCATCGTTACAGTGGAATCATTTAATGTGTTGTCATTGACTGCTGAAATCCCTGCAGCTTCTTTACTCTTTACTCTAATGTGCCACACAAAGCATCGACAGCAGCTTCTTTACTCTAATGTGCCAAACAAAGCACCGACAGCAGCTTTTTTTACTCTAATGTGCCACACAAAGCACCGACAGCAGCTTCTTTACTCTAATGTGCCACACAAAGCACCGACAGCAATCGAAGGTATAATTATTTATTATTATCATCAAAACATTGGTAACATTCCTTTAATTTATTTTATTTTTTTAAAGTATTTATATATTTATTCGGTTGACACCCCATAATGATGAGGGAATTGTGGCGCACAGTCGCACAGGTTGAGAACCCCGGCGTTAACTGAGAATGCTTCATCAAAATTAAACCATTTGCCAATACTATTGATTTCCTACCGAAATTATCTCCCATGCAACAGCTGAGCATGTCCGCCGAATCTCACGAATCACCTCTGTAAAATAAGGGGACGCAACAACAGATAGAGCGACCTCAGTACCGGGAGATTGGGGCCCAAGGTTCACTAGTTACTAAGTTAGCACTGAGATAGGCCCTTGGCAAGGTGAATGTTCTTCATCGCGGCCTCGTATCGACCCTGACTCAGATGAAAATGGGCACTGAGTCATAGCCGCCACCACCACGACGACCCCCCTCATCCCCCGTGGCGCACACAACAACCGTGACTAGGTGTATTCCCGATCAACAAATGCGATCAGTGTAGTGTGGTGGGGGGGGGGCACACGGGGGGGGGGGGGGGGGAGACCCCAGGGTAGTCTTATAACTGTCGGACATAATATTGTTGGAGATTTGTGTTGTTGTCAGTAGAATGTGTGGTGAGTGTTCATATAAGAGGGACAGTTGTATTGTTGATATTAGATGTGTAGTGAGTGTTCAATATAAGGGGACAGTTGTACTGTTGATAGATGTGTGGAGGGTGTTCAATATAGTGGGACTGTTGTACTGTTGATAGATGTGTGGAGAGTGTTCAATATAATTGGAAAGTTGTATTGTTGATAGATGTGTGGAGAGTGTTCAATATAGTGGGGCAGTTGTACTGTTGATAGATGTGTGGAGAGTGTTCAATATAGTTGGAATGTTGTATTGTTGATAGATGTGTGGAGAGTGTTCAATATAGTTGGAATGTTGTATTGTTGATAGATGTGTGGAGAGTGTTCAATATAAGGGGACAGTTGTATTGTTGACAGTAGATGTGTGGAGGTTGAATCCTCAGGAAAATAGATTGACAATGATTGATTGAGAATCAGTACAAACCAAGGGATATATCAATTGTTGGAAGACCCATCCATAGTTGCAACAATAAAAAAAGGCCGACTGCGCTGGAAAGATGGTTCTTGAGAGGATGCCAGTATAGCAGCAAAACTGTTCTACATACAGAAACCTAGTGGCAGACAGCTCATCCCTCGACCAAGACAGAGATGGACAGAAGATGTAGAGAAGGACTTACACCACCTAGGGGGTCGGCGGCGGATGGCAGGGGAAAGCCATGGATCCATCGGAATAGAAGACTGGTGGAGCAGGCCAGGGTCCTACATGGGCTGTAGTGCCATTGATGATGATATGTGTGGACAATGGTCAGTATTTTAGTTTGACAATTGTATATTGTTGACAGCAAAAGATGTGTGGAGAGTGGTCGATATAGTTGTATTGGTTTGTGGTGGGCAAATTATTTGTCTGCTTAGAAACTTGTAGGTGGTGCATCAAGTGTATCAGTCTTCCAGTCCTTGCTCTCTAAAATCATGTTGCCTGATGCTGTACAAAGAAATATTTTCTATCATTCATTCACAGGTTGTTCAGTAACAAGTGTCCTGACATGATGTCTAGACCCATCACTAACCAAATAACACAGATGTGAATGCCTGCTGAATGTGATGGGCTGGGCCAATGGTGATAGTGCTATATAAAAACAAGACCATCGGTTATATTATTTTTTTTAAACAAGGACAATTCCCACTTGCCATATCTCCTTAAATAAATGTAGAGCATGTTTTTGAACACAGGTTGTGTATGTGTGGTCCCTACCCAGAGCAAACATCAACTAGATGCCACATGTAAGTCAACAGCTAGCCCAGACTTGCATGAGTCATCACCCCCCAACCACTGATAACCATTTGGGTAATACAGGTCACCAGGTTGTAGCAATATTTGCATAGTTCATCTTCATGTCAGACTCAGCAATGACATTGCACGGTCTCTAATCAGTGATGTCCTTTTGCTATCACAGATAAATGATCACAGTTCCTATCAACAACCATGAGGAAATGAATAGTCTCTTTTTTTTTTTAAATAAAACCATAATCATAAACTTGATGAAGGTATGGTCAACAAACTTTTGTCACCATTCAGGATCTATAGAATTCAGATATGCTGCCCTCCACATTGCAAGATCAGATGGTATTAGGACTGATGTGGCACAGCAAAATTTAATCAACCTTTTTCAATCTTCTTACTTCTTTACACTTATAACTTATGGTTTGAGATAGCTAGTTTTTTTAATCTTTCTGAGCTTCATATATATACAACCCTTATCTTTTTCAAATTATAGGGTAAGGGATTAATCAGGATTCAGGGCAGCCATTTACATAGGAGAAATATAAAAGAAGAAAAGAAAAAAAATACATTGATACAAATAGAGAAAAATAGTTTTAAACCATCAAGATTAATGGTTGTAATCTGGAATGATCAAAGTCACTATTCATTAGAAGAAAGTCAATTATAAACCTCAACTTTCCCCGGGTTTTTAAAATTTTTAAAATATAAAAAAAAAAGGGGGGGGTTGTGAAAGAGATGTGTTCTTTCCAAAACTGTGCATACCCTAGACCAGTGGTTGGCAAACTCATTAGTCAAAAGAGCCAAAAATCAGCAGCAAGACGATTAAAAATTTTTTGAGAGCCAAATTTATTTTCAAGAACCTGTCAAGAACCATGTTTTTCTCAGTCAAACCGATTTGTGGCCGGCTGGCCGAGCCGCACTCAGGTCCCTAAAGAGCTGCATGCTGCTCACAATTATCTGACCACTGCCTTAAGACTAGAGTGAAAATAAAAACTTTATGGAATTACAAGACATTCATAACCTTAAAGAATTTGCTTGCATGAACAATAATTTTATTTAAATATTAAATCAAAATTAGGATTTGAATAATATCAGAAAATTTATTGCTGGATTGAAAATTGGTTCTTGTTCAACACAACACTCATTGTCAGTACAAAGACTATTTATTTAATATAGTCCTCTCACAGCTAAATGTGCAAATTATGGTAAGAATTTTTAGTACTTCATAGTGTTGGTAGGTAATCGATTAATTTGGTTAATAATTTTTTTTTAATTTGGTCTGTTTTAACAATGACAATGGACAAAATACTGGGGCCTAGATTTGGTCACAAAGATAGAATCCATCTTTCATCAATTTTTGGGCAAGTGAATGATATAGAATGGTCCTAAATATATTTCTGTTCAAATACCCACTGCAAGCCTTATGAAGTGTATACAAAGGACTTTAAACTAAACTCTCAAAAAGCTTTCAAATATAATCTATCGAGTTGCCATAATTCACCAGGATTATATCTGAGTTTTGAGTACATTCCTGCCTTACACCTGAGAGTAATTATAGCCTATCAGAACATGTTGAAACAAAGCTTAGTTGTCTGATAAGCCATCTAAATACCATGGCATGACTAACTCTGTCATGTATTTGAGTTTCTCAAGATGGAAGTTTTCTTTATATTTGATCTAAAAGACACCTTAGAAATTTCACTTCATGCAGAGGCGTAGCGGGGGGGGGGGGGGGGGGGGGGGGGGGGACAGAGCGGGCGCCAGCTAGTTAGGGGCGCCAAAATGTGCTTTGATATTATTTTATTGATGAAAATAATGGGCTTGAGAGTTGAAAAAAAGAAAAAGGGGCGCTTTAAAATGGATCTTGTCCCCGGGCGCGAATCTTGTCCCCAGGCGCCAAACACACTCGCTACGCCTCTGACTTTATGTAGTTGAAAATAATAAATTATTCTTTAAATCGAATTGATGAACTTTCCAAAATAAGTTGTTGTTTTTTATATACTTAAACAACATTGACATTGCACAGATAGCAAGAATGACTACACATTACAATCTTAAGATTAAATTTTAAAAATCCTGGAATAGAGACTAATTTCAAGGCCAACTTCAACATGTTATTTTCTTCACCTATAGCCTAGTTAAATGACCTTTTATTTACTAACTATTATACTTACTAAAGTCAACTTTCACCAAAAATATATATTAGTAATTAGTGATTACTACAAAATACTACATACTCTAACTTACGGGGCCATCCATAAATGATGATGCAGGTGGGTTGGTTTGGGGCAGGTGAGCTTATCATAAGCTCATGATCTGTGATGAGTTGGTGTCTAATTTGTGTGATTTGGATTGGGGGGGGGGGGGGGGGGGGGTGTCCCATAATAGTGTGACATCATGGATGAATGGTCCCTAAGTGACCTAACTTTACTGACTTTACTTTACTAGTGCTTATGAAATTAAATATTATATTATTAGTAAAGTAAATTAGGCTAAACTACTAGGGCTTTCAATACTTTCATTACATATTAAATATTAATATTAGACTTATCTAATTAGGACTATGACTAGGTAAAAGTAATTAATAAGTGGCCTTTGCACTTTTAGCCTAGGCCTAAAATACAATAATATAGTCCAACAATATTAGGTCACTGTGTGATTTGACACATGAGATTAGTAAGTTAGGCCTATTACTATAAGTATTAATAATTTATTTGAATTATTTCATTAACATTTTAAATAATTTAAACAACTACACATAATAATAACTTATGAATATTATTAATTACTGTGCTCTGTCCAATCATCTTCATCAAAATATACTATCCAGCATGGCATAGGCTACTATATGTTACTTATGAATATTAATATTAGTATTACTATTACAACAAGATTTAGAATATAATAATAGTACTGTATAGGCAGTAAAATAGTATAGGCATAGGGCAGGGCCAAAGTTAGAATAAAAAAGGTCTACATTGCCTCCACATTCACATCTATTTAATATTAATAATAATTAAGTTCTACCTACACCACACACAGATAAAATCTAAAACTAAAGACTAAAGGGGAAAGGCAAAGGTCCACTGACTATACTATTAGACTATTACTATACTTAAATACTTTAAAATACTTCACTAATCTAGTATTTTAACCATATTTTTATATATATTATATATTATTATCCGAATCCTAAACTAAAAGTCTAGATCAAATTAATTAGAAATTAGTATTTTGATTATAATTATATGTATTTATTATTATAAGCTCAAGTTTTCAATTATAGACTGATTTAATTACTGATTAATTATAAATTATTATTAGGCCTATGGCCCCGGCCTAGGTATGGAGGCCTAACCCAAAACGCTAAATGATAAATGCACTAGACTAATTAGATGAATAATTGCAAATATTGCAGAGATGACAAGTTTTCAAGGTATTAGTATTAAAAGCCATCGATGGCAACAGGTGTCATAAAAAATAACACACACAAAAACTAGAGGTCAGTCATACAAGTGGGGGTGGTGGTGTGTGTCGTAGCGCATCATGATAAAAAAATAATAGTAATAGGTACATTACCGTTTCTTAAGGTAGCTTAACTACATCCTCCCATATTGTTTTTAAAACACTTGTTGCTGAAATATATTCAACACTGAAATATATGAAATAAAGATCCCTAATCCAATGGTATCAAAAGTCACGATCTTTGCGTAATGCAACGGGCATTTTAGTCCTAACCTAACCTACCTATTGACGTTTTTTCCCTTCACTTTTTTTAAATGCGAACACTTCCTGCAACGATGAGATCATCAACTCTATTTTTTACCCCATGAAATCACCAGGGACGAATCAAAACGCTATTGTAGCTCTTCTGCCTGTAAGGATAATTTTGAAAAGCGAAAGTAAATAATAGTTGTAGTCCCTATATATACTGCCTTGAGAACCAGTGTCCAAGCAAACTATTACTATTACTATTATTAACTTTATGATTAACTTTATAAGACTAAATAATACCCCCATGCCATTCCTTCCTAGCCCGTATCATAGTATGTTATTTGGCCATGGACGCATGGTCATCTCATAAACTAGGCTAACTAGGCCCACTTATTATTACTTATTACTTTCATTACTACTACTACTGCTTAGGCCGTAGGCCTACTAACTAGTACTACTGCTACTACTACTCTAACTCTACTGCTACTACAACATTGACTACAATGTCTACAACAAGAGAAAAAACGACTAAAACATTATTAATATTTATATTGTAATAACTAATACCAATATTCTACTCAGAATTTCAATTTCATGAGTCTGAATCAGTTTCATGTCGTCATGAGTCATATTTTATTTATTAATATTATAATAATTATATTGGCCTTTGTTTGATATAAATGTAATTGATTATGACTCAGAGACTATCATCTAAATCTATGATAGTGATGTGTCTGATAGTGATAGTATAAATTATAAATGATTATTGAAAATTGATAGTAACTATATACTATATTATATTATAAATTATACAAATTAAGATGGAGTAAGTCTAAGATTTCACAGTTTCTAACTTTATAATAATTTAAGGTAGCATTGTTGCATACACCTTTTCCAAAAACATTTGATGTTTTGTATTATTTTGATAATGTTTAAATTAGTTGTTTTCTTCTAATTTTTCAGGAAGATCTTTTAATGTAATTCTTTTACAGATGGCTTTCCTAGCTGATATTTTCCCCTTGACCTCACCATATACATGTGAGGTATCCACTGCAGCTGTGAATGTAACATTAACCAACATACTTCAAACTCTTGCATCCGAGCAAACCAACAAGACAGTCATTGTTGGACCAGAGAGGATGTAAGTAGATGGGAGTGGGGTTGAGAAAACATAGAATAAATAAGGAGACAGCAGAAGAAAGTCTCACAACATCACTATACCAGTTTTTATCTCCACAATTTCTTTTTTATTATATCTTTCATTCATATCATTTTAAAACATCCATTTTTTTATTCATAGCAATTACAAAACATTATTCTTAAAGATCCTTATAAACATTTTGGAAGAGTGGATTTGCAATGGCAAAACTTATAGTTGAAATGGAATGACTTAAGTCCGTATTTTATTGCGCATATGTGTACATTAAATCCTATATACATTTTTTTTGAAACAGGGATAAAACCTCACTGGCCTTTCAAGCAGCTGTCAGTGCTGCAGCAGCAGGAGCTAAAGTTGCATACATATGTACTCATCCATTCAAGAGGTTGCCAGCACAAATTCATGGAATGAGAGTGCCAGAGTCAGCAATTATGAATAATGTGGATTTCTTGTAAGATGTCCATTATTTTACTAGAAATATTGTTATAGTGACACAAGGTGGACGTTCTAAAAAAATTGATTACACATGCTCATTTATTATGGTACTATGACTCAACGTAAGAATATTTTTAGTATCTTCACAATTAATTAAACTCATCCTCAGATATCTGGAGGAAACAAGGGAACTTTTAGCTTGGTTTGCCTCTATCCACACTAAGTCAAATTTACCAAGTTACATTGTAATTGAAGACCTGCTTACATATGCCACTCAGATGAATGTAAGTAATAATGTATATCATTAGCCTACTCATACACCTAAAGTCCAATTTTTTATCTTTTCTTACCTAAAATCGTGAAATATTTTAAGGACTTTTCAAAAGCTTCATGATATATTTCAGGACACAAATGTTGAAAAGAGCTTAGCAAAGATTTGTGCAACTATCGCTGATGCTGTGGCTTGGATTTCATCTCACAAGTAACGACTTTGTCTCCATTTTCAAATACATCTTATTGCCTTCAGAACTGTAGCTTTTTTTTTAATGTATATCTTCTTTTTAATCAATGCAATTGTTATGAAGGAATATTCCTATTCCTTCATAACAACGTATACCAATACAAAAAATACACCAAAGAGAAAAAAATCAATAAAACAATGCATATTAACTTACAATGCCATAAAATACGCTTTGTATGATTAAATGTATTTTAGTATTTTTAGGGCATTTTGAGATACATATACTTCTTGAATAGAAGAATTAAAGTAACTTATGGTCTCAAGTAAGTATGAAATGTTCATCTTCTTGTTTAACCACAAGTTCTCAACGTATGCTAAATTCCTAATATCCAGTAAAAACAGATATACCAAGGGTAGAGGAAACCCTAACAAAGGACAACACAAAAAATCAGATGTTTCGGTAAAAAAGCCTTTGACAGGAAAGAAACACAGAGACACTCTTTCCTGTCAACCACATAAATGTACAACCAGCTACTTCTGATTGTTTCAACCTGCACTCATTTTTCTCCCTATATTTCTCTTATATCTAGTACCTTAATTGCCAAAGTACCTAATGCCATAAAATTCTTTCTGTCCACAGTGAAGTCAAAAGGTGTCAGGTGCTTATGACAGCACCAACAAGAATCACGTCCCTTTACCCCATCTTATCCAAATTTCATTATAGGACCGCCTCTTATCAAGGTTTGTATAAGCCAATAGAAAATACATGCTTTTCATCTCCCTCACATGATCATTTCTCATTTCTTCCCATCTGAATGTTTTGTATCCATTTTAAAAATTATATCTCTTGTGTTAATATTTTTGCATTTTGAGATTTTTGTTTTCATTTCTAATATTTCATTCACTGTTAGTAATCAGGGATATGTCTTTAAATTACTTTTCTTGCTCTTTAGCTTGATGAGAGCGAACAGTTGTAAATAGGATGCAAGAGAGAATACTAAATGTTTTAATTATTTATTTTTTTTGTTGGGTGAGGGAATTTTTAAGAGGGAGCCTCAAAATTAAACTTGAAATTGTGTGCAAAGGGTTTGTATTTACATCTTCGTTCCTTCAACACTTCCTTAAATAGCTTTTTTATTTGGTTTGGCAACTAATTTGAGCATTATTTAAGACCTTCCAATTATCTCCCCTGTTACATAGGATAGAACCTCACTGCAACTTGGTATTCTGCAACTTTAAATTGCATCATTCAAATTTTATTAGGCTTGCTTTGACATATGTAGGTGTTTAATAAGAACATATTATTGCTAAGCATTGCAGTTGTTTATATAAAAAAATGATTTCCCAAACACTCCAACAGCTGTTGTTATCAAATAGTTGCACAGCATTTTATTTTTAGGTAATGTTTCATTTTCATTGGCTTCTGTTTGCATCACATTTTTACTTGAACTGTTGAGTGAAGTAAAACAAATAGTTTTCTGTGAACATATTGTTCGCTTTTTGTTTACTTCAGGTTTAAGTTTTTAAAAATAGATATTCTTCACTCCAGCATGCTACATACATTAAACCTCACACCTGGAAACACAGGTGAGGGAATTTTTAAGAGGGAGCCTCAAAATTAAACTTGAAATTGTGTGCAAAGGGTTTGTATTTACATCTTCGTTCCTTCAACACTTCCTTAAATAGCTTTTTTATTTGGTTTGGCAACTAATTTGAGCATTATTTAAGACCTTCCAATTATCTCCCCTGTTACATAGGATAGAACCTCACTGCAACTTGGTATTCTGCAACTTTAAATTGCATCATTCAAATTTTATTAGGCTTGCTTTGACATATGTAGGTGTTTAATAAGAACATATTATTGCTAAGCATTGCAGTTGTTTATATAAAAAAATGATTTCCCAAACACTCCAACAGCTGTTGTTATCAAATAGTTGCACAGCATTTTATTTTTAGGTAATGTTTCATTTTCATTGGCTTCTGTTTGCATCACATTTTTACTTGAACTGTTGAGTGAAGTAAAACAAATAGTTTTCTGTGAACATATTGTTCGCTTTTTGTTTACTTCAGGTTTAAGTTTTTAAAAATAGATATTCTTCACTCCAGCATGCTACATACATTAAACCTCACACCTGGAAACACAGAAGAAAGGTTTGAATTTGTATAGCAGATTAGGATATGCAGCATCATAAACCATATTTTTAAAATGGTCCCTCCATGTTGTTTATTTTAACCATAATATTCTTAAAGTATATTTATCTCTCTACCCATCTACTGTTAATCTGTCAAGAAATTATGTATTCTTGTACATCTTGAACAAACATCGATTCACTGAACTCTTTTTACTTTTATGAATGAACTGTAATAATACTTGTTAAAACTAAACTTTCAGGCCCTGGCGAGGATGCACCTTTTTCACAGTTGCATTATGAAAGTGATGATGCTTCTATCACTGTCAAATTTCATCGTCAGAATGACTGTCTTATGATGACAGATGTCAGTGCCTCTAAACAGTTACCAGTCTACTCTTAAATTCATATAATGAAGCATATCTTGAATCATGCTTCAAAAGCTTTGTGTATGTTGAAAAAAAGTTTGGATTTTGCTCTTTACTTGCGCCTGCAAAAGTGAAAATGTTGTATCTCAAAATCTGTAAATATTGCGTTCTGTCGTAATTTAGCACACGAGGTATGAATGTTAATTATCACTTTCATCAGGTAACAGAAGGGACAGCTGTATGTACATAAACTGGGAGGGGGATAAATGAACCACAAAACTATGTAAATTTGTAAATAGAACAATTTTTTATTTATCAACTTTTTATTTATTTGTTAGATTCTCTTATTGGATATAAAATAAAAGCCACAAGTTATCTGACACTTTTGCTCTGTTGAAGTTGGAATAAAATTATTGAGCTGCCATATCAGGATAAGAGGTGCTCATTAAAGGTTAAAAAACAAATGCAACATCCTTCTATCGGTGACGATAGTACTTACATTTGTTATTACGGTATTTTAACATTGTTTATGACTCATAACAAAGAATTTAAACTTCTCAAAGGTCTTACAAATGTACAAATTACAGTGTCCAAAATTAAAACTTATGAATTGGCCAGATGTTGCTTTAATCCTGCAGTTCGGGAAGGGCATGTGGCTCTAAAAATGAATTAACTTGTCTGCTTTCACGATTAAAACCGCCCTACCTGTGACAACCTAAATATTTTCTTAGCAGGTATAATAAATAATATGTCTCTTTTCTAAAAATATTGTTGCAGAGCCCTGCATTAATGTAATGTTAGACTAATTATTGTTAAAGTTTTCTGGTTTTTGTCACATTCTTTAGTAATTAGAATTACATACTCAGAAATAAAGCTCATTATTTGTATGAATTGTTTCATAGTTTTTCCTTTAATTTCAAAAGAGAATGTTTCACATATTCATCATTGGACTAACAAATTTTTGATAAGGCATCCCAATCAGTTGAATTAATCTTTAGGACTTGGAGTCAAAGTTTTAATTTCTTTTTGTATATTTTAATACCGGGAGCTATTTACTGATAAAATTCCCTAATCCCGTGATATAAGCACAGATATGCTCCACTTAATATGAAAAAAATTGTAACATTTATTTAAATACAAACTATAAAACAATATTCATAGTTTGATGTCACCGTTTTAAACTTTTTTTTTGCTATTACTTTTTTTTTTCAACTCAATAAAAATTACCATCATTTACAAATACTTACATATCTTACTAAGAAATCATGGGTGAAATCTATTAAAAAAGGGAACTAGCTTGAACACTTTCAATATTGAAATTTATTGCATTTTTTTCTCCAAGGGTTAGAAACCCTTTAGAGCAGTGGTTCTCAACCTTTCTGAACCTTTTCTTTATTACAGTTCCTCATGTTGTTGCGACCCCCAACCACAAATTTATTTTCGTTGATACTTTATAACTGCAGAGTATATGTGTTTTCAGATGGTCTTAGGCGACCCCTGGGAAAGGGTCGTGCGACCCCCAGGTTGAGAACCGCTGCTTTAGAGCAACAGATTTTTCAAAGGGTTGGAAATCCATATGTGGAACAGATTATCTCATTTAGGGATGGTAACAAATGGCATGAGTTATTTTATAACCATTTAAATTTTTTTCTGTATACAGTAAGCAAAGACAGGCATGGAATGGAATTTTAAAAATTCAACACAAAAAAGCAAGTGCAATTAATGTAGCATAAAAATATATAAGCATCTACACTAACAAAACAAAAAGTTAACCAAAAAAAATTTAAGAAGTTACCTTAGAGACACCAGAACATAAAATATAGATGGAACAATGGATAAGCATTATCAGCTTTTATATGGAATATCATGTAAAAAATATATCAATTTATAAATCTATAAAAAACTTTGTCAAAACGGTAAGTCACAAAAAAGATAATTTTTTTAAACGCAATTAATAATCTATTAAATAAATTATGGCTGCGGCTATTCGGGTCCGAGAAGTGAGAGTTTGTGTTTATTAAAAAATATTTTAAAATTATCGTAGGGTTTGTAAGACAAAATTTGGTATCAAATGAAAGATAATTGAATAGACTATATGTTTGTAAACTTACTTCTTAAGTTTAACTAAAATAAACTACCACAAATGACATCCAAATAGCATTTAGTCAAAATGGAACAGTAAACGCATCCTCACTATTTGGACCTGGGTCCCTTTAGACTCAATGCTATTCGGATGTCATTTGTGGCAGTCTATTTTAGTTAACTGAAGAATTAAGTTTAAAAACATTTAGTCCATTCAATTATCTTTGATACCAAATTTTGCCTTACAACCTAACAATAATATATTTTTTTTAAATTTTAATCCCAACCTCTTAACTTGTTGGACCCGGGTCCGAATAGCCACTTCGATAAATTATAACACAGCTAAATATGAATTTATTGTCAAAAACGTATCCCCTACTCTTTGGATTAATTTCTTTTAAGAATTTGAAAGATTGCTTTCCTCAAAACAACATGATAGAGAATTATACAAGTGAAAAAGCTGCCAGTAGATAAATGTCAATACAGTCGAACCCACTTATCTCGACCTCGGTTAACAAGCCAACCCGGTTATGTCAACGTTTTTGAAGTGGAACCGCCAAATTCTCTCTTTCTCTTAGCATTTTGTCCTCGGTTATGTTGATTTGTTTATGTCGCAAAACCATGATATCTCGAGCACAAAAGGCAGCCAAATTTGCCACTTAACCTCAGTTATCTCGCTCCCCATGACCAATGGCCAGCTTTTTAAATTTATATAGAACAGAAACCTGCCTATCTCAAACTGTAATAAGTGAAATGAAGTAACAATATCGTCCGCGCAATTAACTTGACACAGCAAGGAGTGAGAGGCTTGCAAACAAGCAAGAGAGGCGAGGTCATAGTACCTGTTCTATTTATAGTGAACCCTCTTGTCACTTAATAGGCTTTCATGCGTTCTTACACATTGATTTTTTTAAAATCCAGAATCTGTATTTGAATAAACTAAACTGGCGAATCCAGAGAGAAAACAAAAAACTTGCCAAACCGAAGCCGAAAAATATTTAGCCTCACGAATCCGGAACAATCCAGAAAAGTGGCACCCCCCATAATCCTTGTGTGGTTAGCAAACATGTATGTACATTTTTATAGCATGCCGATTGCTTCATCAAACAATTAGTGATAACCCTATTGTGCACACAAAAAAACTCCATAAACACGTGCATGTACATTTTCATTTATAAACGCACAACATGTACATGAAGAAATTTCAAGCACATGTTAATATATTGCCGCCATATTGGTTTTCGGTTATATCGATCATCGGTTATCTCAACTCTTTTTGGCAAACTCCAAGGCTGTTGACATAACCCGGTTCGACTGTAACATAAAAACATGAACATCAATGCCACAAGAAACTACAATGCATTCTTGAGTATATTATTTTAGAAATATTTTAAATGGCAGAATATTAATCCAGATGTTTGAGATGGTTGAGTATTAAACCATTTTTTCTTAAAACTATTTCAGAAATAAAATATTATCTTTCAATGATACTTAAAAACATTTGTATCATTAAAGTAAAAAAACAACAAGTATTCAATATCAGTCACAGTGAAATGTGTGTAAAACAATTTAAAATTGACCTTCATTAAAAGTGTTTAAGTCAAAACAAAACATAGGAGTTGTAAACTGAGCTTTTTCATTAATTTTGAACATTAACATATTTTTTTTACCAGTTTATTATATTTTTTACTGGTTTATTTATTTAAAAATTATTAAAACTTTCAAGATATGTAACGTAACAATATTAAAACCAAGTCTTATTTACAAGCTTGTACATCATTAACAACAAAAAAATACTGTTTTTGTTATATGCATATATACACTGCAAAATCCATATTTTCTCACCGGTAATAGTTGTCACTAGCTTTAAAAATTTTTGGTAAGCACTGATTGAAGGAAACTTGCTATTTATGTACAGTTTTTACTCAGTCACATGGGTTTTCTCATCAGTGAAGCTTATTTTTTTTTAAAAATATACTATTCTTACTTAACGAATTGTTAAGTCTAAGGAAGTTGCATAGAAAGGAGGAGGGGGGGTTTATAAGCATACCATTTCAAGTAGTAAAATATCATTTAAAAAATGTATAATAAAGAGCATGAAAGAGAAAAAAATCACACATATCTATCAGTACATTAGGCGTTAAAAATTCAAAAAATTCACAGCATACAATTTGATCATCACTTGAGACATAATATATACATACATTTTTTTACATATCTTCTAGTTTAGGAAAAAAAAATTCAGTTATTCATGAGATACTCTATTAAAGATAGAGAGTTTTAACACATACTTTTAACATGTAAGTACAAACTAAAAATTCTTTAAAATTGCCTCATCATTACCAAAAATAGAAAAGGCATTTGGAATGTTATTTTTTACAATTTCACCACTAAAACAGTGGATAGAGATAAAGATAACTTGTTTCAGAAAATTACAAACTGCTAAAAATGTATCCCTTACACTTTGAATTCATTTCTTTTAAGAAATTTTGAAAGATTGCTTTCCTCAAAATAACATTGCAGCTTTGTATTTTTCCTTAGAAATGTCACTTTTCAAACACATGGCACTTATTTTAATCTATTTGGTAAATGAGCCCGAGGGGGGTGGGGGGGTGCTCCATCTTGTGTCTAATTTTGGTTGGAATGTTGAAAATATGTGTATGTTTAGAGAGGGGTGAGGGGGAACTATATTACACAGGGAAGTATTTTTCTGAGAATTCTGTTTCCAAAATATGGTTTACTTGCTCATAGATTTAGACCTTCTTTCAATGCTGGAAATAATTTATTTTTACTTAAAATATATTATATGGAAAAAGAAATAAGGCGATCACTGCCTTATCATGAAAAAATTAAGCTCTTGTTGTTTTCTGAAAATAATATAAACAAATATCATTCCATACCAGCTGCTATGAAATAGATGTAAAAGCTTTTTGTGCTGATCATCACTCACAGATGATTATGCTGTTTGTGTATTCTGATTGCTCTGTACAAATGATTCCACTAACAGGATTTGAATTTCTAACACACTTTTTCTTTCTTCTGGTTTTACCTAGAAAAAAAAAGGGAATGTTAAAGTTTGACTCTGCATCTCGACAAAACAAAATGGTTCAGTTAGACTAAATAGCCAGTTTAATTGTTTCATACATAAGTGTATGTTTGGCGATATTTACATATATTATTAGTTTAGTGTTATTTAACTTACGTTCCAGCAACTTTTAAAAATTGATTTCAAACTTGGACACATGTTTGCTAGATTTACTCCATTTAGTTCTTCTCCAGGTATCACCTGTTGAAATCTTTCTTTCATCTGACAATTTGAGGGTTAAAAAAAAATTAAATCAAATGAAATAGCATTAGAAAACTTTAACACACTGGTTTTATTTTTGGCGGTTGATAAATTAACAATTTCAATGAAGTGGTTTCTAAAAAAATAACTTTAAATTACCATTTTAAAAAGATCATCATGAGAAAGATGCCTGTGGGCATGCCAGATTGGATGGCCAGTAAGCAGCTCATACAGGATGCATCCAAGGCCCCAGACATCACTTTCAGGCACTACTTTGTTCATTGTACACAGCTAGAACAGGAAGTTAAAACCAATTTAATAAGAAAACCCAGTCTGACAGCAGATGTCGCTAGTGCGTTTGAGTTCTTAGCATGAGAAAAAAGGACACAGATCCTTGCTGATATTTTAATTTATACAGACCGACTACAAAATTAAAACTGTTCAGGTTATTACAAAAATAAAATCATTTTTTTTATTTACAAACAAGAAATAACACGGCCAAACAATGGCTGCTTGCTGTAATGCCTGAATTTACCATCTACTAAGGTTACTTGACAAAACGTGCTTTGCCACATTTCGGTTTTTGTAATTTATACAACGTTAATTCTTCCAATAATAAAATTGTCCACATCAAAACTTTGGGCCCTTAAATGTCCGAGGCCCACTGCCAGGGGTTGCAGGCTCAGGTACAGCTCTGCGTATAAAGGGAAATCCAAAAGGGGAGTGCAAGAGGATAGGTTCAAGGAAGTGAGGGGTTGGTGTAGTTTAGAGGTAGTGGTGGGAGATTAAATTGGGTGGTGTCATGGGTGGCACATGGGAGATGAGGGTAGGGCCAGAGAGATGGTGGGATAAAAACATCTTAAAAGATATTTCCAAGATTCAGTTGATAATCAAAAGCCTTTTTAATATAAAAATTGATTAATTTATATAAATACGTAAAACACTTATTATACTATAACAAATTTAATTTATTAACAACTAAGTCATTATCAATAATTCCTCCTGCAAAAAATAAGCGTTTCACAAATCAGGTGATAACTAAATTTAATTATTTTTATTGAGCCCCCTTGTCAAGGTCACATGTGAGTATAAATAGGATCATTAATAAATCCCTTTCAACATCATTTAACAAATAAATCTCATCATTTAACTAGTGTTGAATTTCTGTAAAGAAATGTCAACCTCACATGTCATTTTAAAATAAAATATTACCTCAGGTGACAGTAAGTAAGTAGGAAGTGCAAGGCGAAGATATCCTTCATCATATGTGTCAGCAAGAGCTGAAGTTGTAAAGTTGCAAAGCTTTACAGCAATACGCTGATCTGTCTGGTGTGTCCTAACTATGTTGGAACCTTTTAAAAAATAAAATAACATTAGTCTTCTCCCTTTCTTACCTACAAAACTATATTTATACAAAACAGAAATCTTTAGAAGACTGACCTTGCTTTCAGTGAGTTTTTTTTAATTAAAAAGTTTCCATTTTTTAATAAAATCAGTCGGGAACTTTAAAAAAAATCTATTGCATCACAGACAAGAATACTTTTCTTGTATACATATTGAACTAATCTATTGCATCAAAGACAAGAATACTTTTCTTGTATACATATTGAACTATGTTCATTTTTATTTTTTTGTTTTAGCTTAAATTTTGTAGAGTTTTCCTGTTTTATGAAGTAGTTGTTTAGGGGTTTTTTTTTGCGGATAACTTTTTTGTTTTGGTGCATATTTTTTTAAGGTGTTAATATTATTGCAAACATACACCTAATATATTTTCAGAAGTTACAAATTTAAGACTTTGGGATATTACAATAGTTGAGCTGATTCTTAATCCCCTTTGGGGTGAATTTCATATTGCATATTTGATGCATTTTGTGCACATGCATAGTGAGAGTGTTCACACAGATGAAGAAATACATCTGGGACTCTGTAGTGGTAAATATTTGCAAGCCTATTTATATCAAAACCAAATACACAACACATTGAAGTCATATGAAAATACTGACTAGCCCAATTGAGATAGATGATGTTCTGAAGATGTAAGTGGTAAGCGGCATCTGTAAGTTGCAGCATGATAGTGTGCACCAGTCCAATGTCAAGGCCATTGGATGAATTCGCTTGCAGACTTTCTTGCAAGGAATGGTAGCCTGTGAAACATCATGGAAAATTTATTCATTACTGAAAAGAAATATGTTTAGAGAAAAGAACTTCACAAAAATAGAAATTACAAATATTTTAAAACCACAAGGTAGATTTGTAAACATAGTTATTCTATGAGTTTCTTTCATAGTGTTAAGAGTAGGGATTTCATTACTATTTTTAGGGGAGAAACCTACAATCAGTTTTTGAAATCATAATTTAAACTGATTATATCAGTTGAATTTAACTTCATAGTAGATACTTAATACTCGCTAGATGGGCCATATAACAGCGGCAGTGAATTTCTGTGATGAAAAATAGCGATAGCTGCATTTGATATTTGTGGGGAAAATTGTTGCTTTGGGTCATTTCTAAAAATAAACTCTATTTCAGCTTTAAAGTCAATTCTCCAAGAATCATAGAAATATATTAGGTATTTTCTTTACAGATCTGTTGTTAATAGGCAACTTAATTTTTTAAATTTTTTTGTACAATTCTCTTTGCACTCGATTTAATTTAAATCTTTTATACTTTCTGTTTAAAAAAAAATAACTTTATTTGAATTTTGTATTTGGTACTAAGATTTTGTTATCAGCAGTGAATATTCTTAAATTTTGTATGATAGCAATAGACTTACTGTGAGCCTGATATTTTTGTGTGAGAAAGTATTTCCCATTGGTCTATAATTTTACCAATTATTGAGATTTGATATTGTCATCGGTACTGGGGCTTCAATACAGCTTTGTATAAATATCCGAATTAAACATTATTATCTTTTAGAATTTAAGCAACAAACCTTCATATTCAGAGCAAATTAAGAGGTGATCTTCAAAACTGGCTGCCCACAACATTTTGACCACATGAGAACAGTTCATCTGCCTTAGCTTGGAACAAATTTGCCACAGAGATTCCTCATTGTCATTGTAAGCCACCTGTGTCAATAACAACCAACATTTTCAAAATTATTTTTAAAATTAAAAGCAATTATTGTAAAATATTTGAGAGACTGCGTTCAAGCGGTGTGAAGGACATAGTCGAACAAGATAAATTTAGGCTTGAAATGAAAAGACAGGACAATTAAAATGAAATTCTCAGCTACATGCCATCTTCAGAAGGCAAGATAAAATAAGAAACAATAAATAATTAGAAACAAAACAAACTTTTTTGTTAGAACATCTTAATATTGAAAACAAAGCAATGGAAGGTAAATTATTCAGATGCAAAACATATGTTCCACATTATATATTTATGTTAAAATTGTCAGGTAAAATTTTATTATTCGTTTATATTGATGTAACTAAAGTTTTTATCACATAGCCACAAACAAATGCAGGAGAAAACAACAAAACTTGACTCTGTATCCCAGTAAGTTGGACTTGGCATAAATAAAGGGAAAACCAAGACCTTTTAAGAATAAATGGAGTGGATGATGGAGTCATTGGGATTAACCTGAGAGGAGCGTCTCTTGAAGAAGTTGAGACTTTGACATACCCTGGAAGCATCATAAATAAAAATGGTGGCACAGATGAGGACATAAAGTCTAGGGTTTAAAAGGCCAGAGGAGCATTCAATACCCTGCCAAACATCTGGAACTCAAGTGAAATACTGACAAAAAACAAAGTTTAAAATATTCAACTCGAATGTAAAGGCACTACTTCTGCATGGCTGTGAAACTTGAACAACAACAAAAACAAACAATGAAAAACTTCATGTTTTTATAAACGGATCCTTGCGAAGGATCCTCAAAATAAGATTGTTTAACCAAATTTGTAACACTGTCCTTTGGGAGAGAGCATCAAGTGTTCCGGTGGAAACGAAGATAAAAATGAGAAAATGGAGATGGATAGGGCACACATTAAGGAAACCAAACACTAACATCACAAGACAGGCACTGAACTGGAATCCTCAAGGTACCGGGAAGAGAGGAAGACCAAGAGCCACATGGAAGAGGGGACTAGAGACAGAGGTAAAGAGAATGAAAAAAAGCTGGGCTGAACTAGCAAGGATAGCCCAGGACAAGTGTCAACTCCTACAGTCTTCTTGGATTGATTACATTCGTCAAGTTCTTTCACACGTTGAATGTGTCGTACTATTCCTACCATCACTGAACAAACTCAACTCCTTTTCATAATAATTATAACTTTAATGTCTAAGTAAATATACTACACATAACACGTGAATATAGCGCAGCTCGCTATCAGACCTAAATAATACACATCCTATCACTCCTAAGTTCCACTCAAGACTGCCGCACGTCTAAAACATACGTCACAATACTGCATAGACAATACGTCATGAATCAGCATAAAAATATGTCATAGAGACAATCGCGGGAAGAGCGTTCACTAACTATAAGAGTCAAGCGCTGGAAAAGCGTTCAACAACTAATGAACATAATATTCAGTCGCAACAATTACTAATGAACGCTCATACTCTACAACAAGGACAGATGGAAAAGTATTGTGGATAGCCTATGCTCCATTGGGAGTGAGAACGGCTAAGAAGAAGAAGGAGAACATAAACTTGTTGATTCATGCTCCAAAAGAATATTGGATCAAATATTATTCAGTAGTAGCATTTATGCGAACTGTTATCCAAGTCTGAATTAACCAGTTTTAAAGCACACACTTGCCTTTTTTATGATCCAGTAACTAGTCTCTGGTTGATGAGGAATGATCCTACTAGCCAGCAAGACTTTACTGGAGTTCTCTACCATGCAGAGCCTTTGCCAATGTACTTTTTCTTGTGGCATGACTGAAAATGAAATCTGGGAAGAACGCTACAGAAGAAAAGAGCTAATTTAAAAGAAGAACAAAAACTGAACATTGCTTTTTAAACTTAGCAGTACAAATAATATTTCCAAAGCAGGAAAATATATAATTCTGGTCGGCATTTTAACCTTGTGCTTA
Source organism: Lymnaea stagnalis (assembly GCA_964033795.1). Classification (NCBI taxonomy): domain Eukaryota; kingdom Metazoa; phylum Mollusca; class Gastropoda; family Lymnaeidae; genus Lymnaea; species Lymnaea stagnalis. Next base: position 1,978,650 of record CAXITT010000040.1, read on the forward strand.
ATGAATAAATGTTTAATTAATATGAAGCATTTTACATGACTATACAACTTAACATATATATATATACCACAGTTTTTCAAAAGTATAGTAGAATATTTATAGATTATTTTTATTGTAAATAGAGCACTGGAAAAACCAGTTTGACTTTGTACAGTTTTATTAGCATTGATATGAGTTACAACAAAATAGAACTTAAGTGTTAAAATATTGTTCTGTGGCAAAAAAATAATCAAACTCAAACTTTTTCAAGCCTGACAAAATGTGTGCACTGCTCAGAATCTTATATGAACATACTTATCTATTACTATGGGTGATTTAAAATGAAATAAAAGAGTTTACCTCCATGTATTTGAGGTAAGAAGTACTAAAAATAATTTGATTATCTGTGAAATTTTCCACCCTCTTTAACATGTTTTCAATTTTTTCCTCTTGGCTTAAAGCGCTGAAAAAAAAGAAAGATTATTTTAAGTATTTTACATTTAAAATTGAAGCTCATTGCACAGAAATTAATTTTTCAAGGCTCAAGCCAACCAAAATTATAGATGTGTACATACATGTATGTGCATATAAATTTAACAAATTATTAGGAGCTAATCTTAGAGCTTAATGCACTATGCGATTTTTTAGTTATACAAATGTGATGATTAATTAAATATCACCTCATTTACACACACAAAAAAGTGAACCCTTTTCAGCATTGCATGGCCTTTCCATTTACAAATTTATTGAACTTGATGGTTTTAAAAGTAATGACATTGAAAAAATAGTGACTCACTCTATAGCAGATGTACCACACCAAGTGAAGGGACATCTTGGCAAAGTGCAATGTTCATCATGTAAAGCCATTTGAAGCAGAAGATTTCTTTGATTGTCACTCAGTGAAGATCCTTCCAAGTTGCAATTTTTCAGTTCATTTATACACTTTTTTATCTATAGTAGGAACAGCAATTTTACATTTTACAAGACTTTGAATAGTTAAAAATTAAGTACAGTATACAAATTTGCTAGATTTAAATATTATTTAATCCATAGATTATCATTGTATGGCTAAAAGACAAAATTAGATAACATCTCTTGTATATATATTGCTTCTGGTGTGGCTGCTTCTTTTTCTTAACCGGGCCTCCCCTACTCAACAGGTTTTATATTAATAGAACTGAGTGAAAAAAAAAAAAGCTTTCAAGCAGGGAGCGTCATGCGTGATGGTTTAACTCAGGTAAAAAGATTGAATTATTTTAGAGGCAACTATTATATCAATCAATTAAGTGCCATGGGGATGGTGTAGGACTGTCTCTATTTTAGGAGTGTCTGTAGCATTTTTTTTTAAAGGCTGGCAGGTGGAGTATCTGACTGTCTGTGGTCTTGTTGTTTAAAGGCCGGCATATTTTATAGAAAATAAGAAGTCAATTTTTTATTTGTTACGCTTGGACTTGGACCCAACGGTGTAAAAATCTTCCCCTGGTTAATCCCTAGTAAACAAGTTCCATTATTTTTTCATGTTTAAATTTACATATATAAAATCAACTGGTGCAAATGACCACAGTGAGGAAAACATTAGCACCCCCAGATAACCTCACCTGAAAAGTGAGATCATATTTCGACAATATCATAAAGAAAGAAAACTGAGCAGTGGCTTGATGTGGTATTTCTTTGCAAACCCTAAGTGATAGCAGCAAGCAGTCACATTTAAATGTATTTTAGGCCATGATATATTAGGCTGCCTAAAACGTTGACAACCTGAAGCCCTTTGAATTTATAATTGTGGCTCTTTTCATATTTAACCATTTAATTATTTTCTTTGCGGATATAATTTATAAAATGGATCTCAACCAATGGGTAAACTGCAAAGACCAATGATTTTGAACATATCCTTTAAACATCATTTCATACTATCACTATTGTTATAGCCTGTATATTGACCTAGTTTTTATTCACCCTGCTTGGTGTAGAGTCGTGGCATGCATCCTTTACATCCCATATTTTTTAGCTACCAACGTCACAAATGTCTTGGTGACATGTGGTGCAACTCTTTTCCTCACCCGCCCCTTGATTCAGAAAGTTTGTTTACAATTTCCAGAAGGTTTACATGGAGGTAGAAAATACTCCCTGATGATTGATTTTCTAGACATTCTATTCTGGAGGGTTCTGACTCCCAAACTATAAATACGACTGTCAACTGTGACTGACACACTTACAAGACCTGCCAAACTTTTTCCTGTGTGTGTGTGGATTAATATTTACACCTTTCTAGTATTATACTTTTTGTATTTGCTGCACTGTAAGTTAATATAGTTTTTATTTCTGTATATTTTATTTTGTATTTTTACATCAACTTAATAGTATAATTGATTATTGTTGTTTGTAAAAGCATGTAACACTACATACCTATATGAACAACAAAGAACAACTAGCTTGGAAAGAATTGAAAATTGTTGGCCAGGCATTAGACTTGACATCTTATCCTTACAAAAAATTATTAAAAGCTGACAAACCTGGCTGCAGTTTTCATCATCACATTGTACCTCTTCACATCTAGCAGTTCTTTCAAGTTTTTCCAACAAGAGGTTTATGGCATAGCTACCACAATCAGATACAAGAGTGGGCTGTAGAGAAGTCATACATTTTTATTTTTTTTTACCATTTATGACTCAAAAATTTGTTCATTTTATTTTATAATTCTTTTGTTATTAAAGCAGTACAAGTAAATTATTTGTGATAAAAATAATAAGCAAATTATATAACATTTTCATGAAAGGCTGTATATTTTAAACAAAGAATTTTATAATAGTTATTTACCAGACTTGCTTCATGTTTTTTTTTTGGTTGTGTTAATGAAAACTTTAATGAGTCAATATTCTGGCTTTCAAGTGGTTGAGATCCTAGAAAAAAAAAATCAATATAAATCAACATTCGATAATATAATTTGTTATTTAGCATGATTTTGAACAGTTATATTGTTAAACATTCACAATGGTACCTAGATATGATAAACATTGAAATAGCGGTGTCCTTACATTTTACATATGCGTTAACCCTAATCAACAAAGAGTGATTTTTAACACTAACTGAACCCACCAATAGCACCATCCCTGAAAATAGCACCACTTTTGCTACAGCCCCAAAAGTGTGTGTTATTTCCAGGTTTTACTGGAACTAAAAATTGTCTTGCTGCAATACAGTATATAGTAAAGAAAATCCTTACCTGGGCCTGATGAACACATTTGACGAATCAGTGATGAAGATATGGAGCTGTGAACAGTAAGTGCTGCTTCATTGCTTGGAGTAATAAAATAGCTCCCAGTGCTGCTAGGTGAAGAGTTACCGGTACTCAAATTTGAGCTGGTTTTTCTTAAATGATCAATTAGGCTGGCTCTAGATATAGCACCAGGATTATTTGAATCAATCAAGACAGAGGGCAATGAATAAGACTTGATAGCATTATCCATAAGAGGTGATGAAATCTGGTCACTGCAAGTGTTACTGGCTTTTGTAGCGTTCACTGTAATGTTATTGGACTGGTTGTGTTTACTTGAGATATTTCCAATATTATCGGCTGGCAATGCAGAGCCAACAGTGGATGTGTTGCTTACATTATCTTGTAAATCTTCAGGATATTTTTCAGATGTTACAGCTGTAAGTTCATTGTCAAGATCTGCAGATAACTGAGCTGATGTTTTAGAGGTTGAATTTTCTCCAGACCCAGTGCCATAACCACTACTGCAGAAGTCACTACGTGCTCTTTGACCTTTCTCAGACAATGCATAATTTTGAGGTTCTGGGTTATTTCCATAATTTGCTAATGCAGTGGTGGGCGTTGGTTCAAAAACATCGTTATCCCCACTGTTTTGACTAACCAAAGGTTGCCGTTTTAGCTTAGAGTTTGAACCACGAAAATGTCTACGTGTGGAGTCAGAGAATGTTGCGGATTCATCAGAGGAGCTGAATGAACTTACAGTAGATGGCTTTGAGGTTTTTTCTAATGGTCTACATAGTCTGTCGCTGCTGCTGGAACTGCTAGAGGAGGAACTCGAGCGGACAATGTCTGGCTCTTGTGACTCCTGGCTGCTGTTTGAATTTTGCAAATCTGATTTACATACATCAGGTATATTATCTGCTTGATTGTAAGTGGGGTCCAATTTTGCCTCATCCTCCTCAACAATTGTTGAATTCAGAGATGAAAGTTTTTTACTATTGCTCTTACCGCTAGCTGCTTGAAGCATGTTGCTACTATCATTTATTAGCTGCGAGAATAAGTGGTCGCTACGTTTAGCATACAGATCTCTTTTGAGTGGGGAAACAGCAGTACCCTTGAACACTGCAAATTTAAAAATTGATTTATAAATAATTACTTCAGGATTTAATTGTACAAACTTTCAAAAAATCTTAAGGTCTCATTCAGTGATGAATACAAAATCATGACAGTTGCAGTTGAAGTATAATACATAGGCCTAGTAATTAATGGGTTTTTTTTCAGTTTCCTTTTGAAGCCATGATATGACTGATATAACTTTTGCTCAGAGGCAGACAAACGATCCCCTTCAAACCCGACAATATTCAATGTTTCCTTAGCCAATATTTAACATACACTCTCCCACAAACAATAGACGTACACTCTGGTGGCCTTAAAACAATAGGCCTACCAGCAGTCTTACACCCTTCTGCCTGCCTTTAAACAATAGGTCTACAGATAGTTCTACACCCTACCAATCAGCCTTTAAACAAAAAGCCTACAGACAGTCCTACATCATTCCAGTCACCTCCCACTAAAGATAAAAATTTACATTTTTTAAACTATTTACTTGAGTTCAAGCGTCACGCATGACACGCGCTGCATGACAGCTTTTCCTTCACTCAATACTATTGATATAAAACATGTGGAGTTGGGGGAAGGGCGGTTTTGAAGTGGTAGCATGACACATCAGAATCAAAATTTATATATGAGATTATTCTTAAAATATCAAATGGGTGAATTTCAATTAGGCTAATTATTAATACTTCTGATATAGAGATACACTGTTTACACATTTCAGTGTCCATAAGAATATGGACTGTAAATGGAGTATCAAAAACTACTGAGTGAAATGGCAGTAAATTTATTCATAACTGATTGTAAACCTACTTAGCCTAATCTCAATCATATATGCATGCCTTTGCTACAACTATGATTATGGGTATAGAGACTAATGGCTAAATGTTTACTTGTACTTAAGTAGTCTAGTCTTACACTAGCAGTACTAATATTTATATAGTCGTCAGTAGATAATTTAGTAATCTTTGAATCATAAATATATAGAAAATTAGAAATTAGTATTTGTCACAATAAAAAGGGCCTAATTTTTAAAGTTATTTTATATATGCCCTAATCTGAGAAGAAGGTGGCTTGCCTGGCTAATAATTTTTTTTTAAAATTATTATTCCTTTGATGTGCTGTATCAGGCTGGTGATCATTGAAACTAAATATAGAACATTAGCTTTGTTGATTGCCGTCACTGTAGTGATTATAACAGGGTTTGACTGCAATAAAGCTTTTATGCACAATATACATTAATGAGATAAAAACAATTTTTTGTATATATCATATGTAAGCTTAATTATGACACAATATAAATCTTACAGCTATTGACTTCTTCAATACAACATAGAACAAATATATATATATATATATGGCATCCTTCCGTCTTCATGAGACGTTGGAGTAGCTATATAGTTCTACACTTTGACGAGTGGCTCACTAGACCAATCCTAGAATGGCAATCACGGCCGCATCTCTCGCAGGAGAATATTGAATCCCGGAAAATTCTTGATTTCCAAATTGTTCTTTTTGATTCAAGGGCCTCGTTTCGAGTATCTTCTTCCTTTTTTACTCCTTCAAACACTGCTGTTCGCCAGTTGGAGCTATGTTCGGCAATGAACTCCCATTCGTTTGTTTCAATATTGGCTTCCCTCATGCTTCGTTTGCAAACGTCAATAAATCTCAGGCGCGGTCGTCCAATGTGTCTTGTCCCCTCTGCCAACTCTCCATACAGCAGTATCTTTGGGATACGTCCTTCCTCCATTCTCCGTACATGACCTAACCAGCGAAGGCGCCTCTTGATTAGAAAGGAGAATATGCTAAATAAGTGTGTATGTTCCAAAACCTCCGGGTTAGGCATCCTGTCCTGCCAACGAATGCGCAAAATGCGATGCAGACATCTTTGATGGAAGCTGTTGAGTTTCCGCTCCTGGTTGGTATATGTGGTCCACACTTCGCTACCATATAGGAGCGTGCTAAGCACGCATGCCTGATAGACACTTATTTTTGTTTTATCAGTTAGATTGAGATTATCCATACCCGTTTATTCAGTTTAGCCATAGTTGCTGCTGCTTTTGCAATCCTGATATTTATCTCTTCATCAACGGAGAGAGAACAAATAACAGCAATGTTAATTAAATTTTTATATCATAACTTTAAATCCTACCCATTACTATTAAGCAACTGAAAGAAAGGAAAAGAAAAAGAAGGCCCACAAGCCCTTATGAAAACAAAGATGAGAAGAATTGTACAAGTATAGTAGTACAAGTAGTCATAGAGTATGCCTAAAGCCTAAAACAAACTCATTCTGCAAACTACAGACTACACTGGGCATTACTATTAGTTATTTAATGTGTGTTAGTTAATAGGTAAAATATAGTTTTTGCAAATTATTGTTTTAGACTACATTAGAGAATTATTGTTTTAATGAATTTAATTATTAACCAATAATTTTTAATATACAAAGCTCATATTTGGTGTGCTTCTGTACGATATCAATCAGTCACTAAAATAAGAAAGCAATAAAAATTGTGTTCACTGTGGTTCACACATGCCATTAGACATGATCAGCAAACATTTTTCATTACTAAGTTCAAGCAATATTTTTTTATGGGTCTGTCTAGGTCATGTGTCAAGCTCAAGGCCAGTGGGCCACATACGGCCCTCCGAACAATTATATCAGGTCTTGACCGGCGTACAATTAAATCCAAGTCAACGCTATAGTGTTTCCCAATGAACACTTTGCTGAAAAACTTAGCTTACTTCGCGCAGAGTTCCCACAGTGCTTTAGTGACTTTGAAGCACAGAAATGTAAATTCGAGCTGTTTCATAACTCATTTGTCATAGACGTCGAAACTGCATCTGTAAATTTGCAGATGGAGCTAATAGAGCTGCAGTGTAATGGGACACTAATGGCAAAGTACACCACAGTTGGGCCTGCACAGTTCACTTCTTTCATTCGAGATGCCCCAGCTTCGTCTACATGCGGCTCCAACCTGAGCATGTTGGGTAGCACATGTCTGTGTGAGCAGGTGTTGTGAAGATTAACAAAACATCACACATGAGTCGTCTCACTGATGAACACTTGCAGTCCATCGTGAGAATCTCAATGACACAGAATAAATGACCCAACATAAACAAACTTAACTGTTTTTGTAGCCAAGAAAATGTGCCAAATATCCAGCTCTGGCAAATCGGCATAAGAACAAAAATGTGTATGCCAATGATTTTTAATTATTAAAACTTTTTTCTGTCATCATTTATATAAATGGTTTTTTTTTAAAAGATTAATTTATTGAATGTTAATCCTGTTCAACCCACAACCTTACATGTGATTTGAGTTTTCGCCCACCGACCGATTGAGTTTGACACCCCTGGTCTAGGTGGAGCTTTTTACAATAAAATTAAAGAGTCAGATCTGTCATTATTATTAGTTTGCCAACTCTGGGATTTGTTCTTATAGGAACAATTTTGAATATGTTATATCATATAAGTTGTGGAATTCTTTTAGATTATTGTGCCTGTGAACTGTGTGGTTGTACATATATCTATAATCTTTGTTGAGAACCCCTCCGCCTTGGGCAATGTAACTGTTGTAATATCAGGTGGAACATTATTAATAACTTATTAAAATCTATTAAAAGTCGACCAAAAACGACTTGGAGAAGGGACCTGGAGGCAGACACCAAAAAGAGTGGGCGCAACTGGGGACAATTGGAGAGACTTTCCCAGGAGTAATTTTCTTGTAGTTTTTCTTCAATTATTTGTGAATTTGTACAGTACTGACTGACCGGCTGTAAACTCACTGTAACTCAGTAACAGAACGGTCCAATTTTAGTAAGTGGGTTGTCTATTACCATCACCTACTGAGTACTGTGCTAGTCCCTACTTAACTTAATACTAAAATACTGCTCGTGTAGTAGATTTACCGTTTAATAAATAAAAGAACTTCGACCTCGGGCTTAGAACTTTGCACATTTTGGTGGGTTGTTTGCTTTTCAGGAATCTTCTGTCGCTCTGACACTGAGTAGAGTTTGTTAGTTACAGTCCATAATCACAAATTACTTAAACTTAAAGTTGAAAGTTAAAATGTATGCCTAGCCCTATGCTTATATGCTACACTACAACCTACAAATAACAATATACCTAAAGAATCGATGATTTCACAGTGTCATGACGAATAATATTTTACACAAGCCATTTCCAGATTAGATTCATAATAATATACGGCCATTTGTTGAGAGATCCTTGATTTCCGATTTCTTAGATTTTAAGTATTATTTCCTAGAAACTCAATTAGTCCTGGATCGAATACTAAATATCGATACTAAAAAAAAAAGACACGACGGGCGTAGCTTAAACTAAACTTAAAATTTATTAGATAACCTAAGTGACATGTTAACAAATTAATTGTCAATAGTTTTATATCTTATTTAAAATGCTCTAGCTCTGGTACATATTTTATGTTTTAATTTTGAATTAGAGCTTTTTTGTGAGCATTTGTCTAGGATAATGGATGATGAAAAAATGAGGTTTGTAGAAACAAAAATATCAAAACTACGCCTAACAATACCATTTTGAAAAAGTTATCGTGTTTTATATCAATTTTCATGGTAAAAAATATAAAAGCTAGTCCTACAAAAAAACAAAAACATTTTTCTTTATCCTTCTAGAAATTTGGTGATCCAACATATTTCACATATCGACATAGACCTTCACAAAAATAATATAAAAATCACAAAATTATGTAATCGATTAAAAAAAATTTCATGATCCATTTATAGTATAGGATTCGCCCCTTAAATTCTTAATTATTATATCCTCATGTCTTAAAATTATATAGGGCCTATCATTCTTTTGAATGAAATATAAAAAGACGTCATTATATATTTTTAAAAAATATCGGTAGCTATTTATTCATCTTGGCCAGGTCGTGGATAATACTAAATAATTCATCGACTTAAAGTTAGGGAAAATTTAAAGGAACGTTTTTAGATAAGATAGATTAAGATAAGATTATTTAATTAATCTAAATAAATGGGAAATGTTTTTATATTATAACAATGTACATATTCTTACAAAGACAAACATTTTCAAACTAGATCAATTTAACACAAGCATTTCCCAAGCTAGGGGAGTGGGGGCGGGGGTGGTGCCATAAGCGTTGTTGTTGTTTTTTTGTTGTTTTTTTGTTAATATAAATTATCACTTAATCGGCCTAGCGATGGAATTTTCTGTCTAAATTCAAACGCAGTGATAATAAAGGTAACAAGCCGAGGCACCGTCTTTATCTGTATTTACTCTTAGGGGGCGTCAACTTGGCCACATAAGACAAACACGTTTGAGAGCAGCATTGAGAAAATTCAGTGACATATCTCTTTTTTAAGAGCAGACACGTGTTTGAATATGCGTTCAGTAGCAGATCAGTATGTCCCCTCGAAGGGCCGCACCGTAGTGATCACACCTTAACACTTTTCTTAGACAACCTGGATCCAGGCATTTCCCATGTCCCGAAATGTATTTCTTCCACCCTACACAATATCGGTACCACATCCATCAACAAATATTTCACAACCTTCTTCATGATTACTAACATCTCACCACTTATGTCAAACATCATCGCATTACATTTACTACAATACGGATTAATTTATTAAATGATTCTTCTTCCGGCTAGTAAAGTCTTATTTATAGGGACGGATTTGGAGCCATCCAGAAAATACATTCTAAAAATTGTATCCCAGATAGCGTTATTTAAAACAAATTAAAACTTATTCGAACAACCTTTTCCCAGTGAAGGGAAGTGTCGGCAATAGCAAAACAAAAGAGGGGACGTTGTTTTGTTGCGTCCATTTTTTAAGTTTTCCCACACTTTGTTTCACTCATTTTCTTCAGTGCATGTGCAGGGCTGCATTTCATCACTGCTGTGTCATTCAAAACCAAACTATATTGGGATGAGAGGGTTCCCCAAATGGCGGAATGACTGGGATATAGGTCAGTCGTTCTCTATTTTTGGGGAGTTTGACTGTCCTTTCAAGCTCTGCAACTTGGTGCATAAAGGAGGATCTTTTCAGTCTACTCAACGCTACCCACTTATTTATTTATGTATTTATTATTCAGGCATTTTTTTATAGCGCTTACCTTAAAGCTCTAAGTGCTTTACAATTATTAAAAATATGTAAACTATTTAAATTGCTAAAGTAAAATAAAAAGGAAAAAACCTGAGACACTAGAATAGTAACTACAATGTGAAAAATGACTATAGAAACAGACCTAAACAGGTGGGTTTTAAGGGACTTTTTGAAAGTGGACGAGGTATCACAATGAAGGATGTGGAAGGGTAGCTGGTTCCAGAACGTGGGCGCATGGAAGTAGAAGGAGCGTTCACCGATGGTCTTAGTTTTGGTTCTTGGGATTGAGAGGGTTCTATGGTCAATTGAAGAGCGTAGTTGTCTTGTGGAGGTGTAAGGAAGCAAAAGTTCAGAGAGATAGGAAAGTGAGGGTTAGTGAACGAGTTGAAGCATAGATTGGCAGACTTATACTTGATGCGAGAGGATATTGGAAGCCAGTGGAGTTGGTGCATGTGCGGTTGAATGTGATCATGTTTCTTTGATTTAAAAATGAGTCTGCATGCTGAGTTCTGTGCCTTCTGAAGTTTTTCTATGCGGTGTTGAAGAATGCCTGCGAGAAGAGTGTTACAGTAGTAGTCAAATTTTGAAAGAATGAGTGAAGAGACGAGAGGTTTTTTTTTGGGATCAAAGGAGAGGAGGTGTCTAATGGTGCTGATTTTTCTAATTTCGTTGTATGCTGATCTGCATATGTTCGTGACATGTTTGTCCATGGATAGGGTGTCTGTAAGTGTGACTCCATAGTTTCTGGCAAAGGAAGAGAGTGTGATGTCAGAGTTGCCGATAGATATAGAAGAAGGAGCGGATGGAGGGAGAGGTTTGTTTTGAGAGTGGATGAGAAGGATTTCCGTTTTATCATCATTTAGCTTCAGTTTGTTGCAAGTCATCTAACGCTTTACGTCGTCCACGCACTCCTGTATGCGAAGGATTGGGGCATCAAGTTGATCAGGAAAGCAAGAGTCACTGATTTGAGTGTTGATGCACATGATCAGGAGTTGAGGTGGAAGGAGCTGAGTGCCGAGATCTCATCTTCCTTTTTCCCCCGCGAAAACCTCTTGCAGTTTTCTTTTTTATTAATTTAAGTGTTCTACATCGTGCAAGAATTTCACTACTAAGGAGATAGCTATCAGCTAAAAGGTTACGCAGCTGACGCAGTCTAGTGGATGAATAATGGAGGCAGGGCATTTCTTTCAAGTTATTCTGCATTTTGAAGCAGGGTTCCCTTTCATATAATCTCCTCCACCATTCTAAGGTGGTTAAAATTGTCGTGTCCCTTCTTATGTCTAGTGGCTGTACGTTGGCTATGATTTCCACCGCAGCCGTGGGTTTGGTTTTGAATGTACTACAGATGAATTTCAGAGCCTGATTCTGGATTCTGGTCAATTTTTTTACCGTGCAGTTTCGCTTGCAAAAGATTGGACGGGCATGCTGTTGTCCATCACCAACTTTACATTACTCTGGAAGAGAGCTGTGAGTGCTTATGCTCAAATTCGTGCACGCGAGTTTTTTTCCATAGGTTGAGCATGGCGGTCACCTGGGAGCTCAGGTCTTATATAAAATTATGTATTTGTACCTTTAGATCAAGTCTGACAGCCAGGTAGATCGGTTGCTTTTCCCATTTAAGTGCTACATCGCTCACCTTGAGCTCGATCACATTTTTTAGAATGTTACACACGTTTGTGAATAGAGAATACACCGTCTTCTCGGTGTTGATTTCCAGTTGCCACCACTGCACGTCAGTGGCGTAGCTAGGTTTGATGTCACCCGGTGCGGTAAACTCATGGTGTCACCCCACCACCACCCCCACCACTTCCCCGACTTCAAAGAAGGATTTCTTCTTGTTAAAATAAGTCCACAGTATACGAATGACAAAAAAAACAAACAAATTAATTGATGGTCAGGAGGTAATTGTATTTAAGAACTGTGACAACGTTAAGTTATAGTAACTGTTACATTAAATCTACTTTATTAAAAATATTCTTTTCATGATCTCCAAAGCTGCAAACATGTCAAGCAGTTGATCAAACTCAATATCCTTAACCGTTTTGCTCTCAATTGATAGTAGAGGTAGATTAGAAAGCTTTGAATGTCCCGTGGTGGATCGTAATTAGTTCTTGATACGCTTTAGTTTTGAAAAGCTCCGCTCACACGAAGTCACAGTCACACTGATCGTAAGTAAAAATTGAAGACTTAGTGAGTGTATTGGAAGATGCTCAAGGAATTTCAATTCAAAATATCAAATACTGACCAGTCCATGCCTTTGTGAAATTGAATATCAGCTGCCTTTAGGTTTCGTCTAAGCCTTGGTATTTCTTTGATAAGTTCATCTTCTGACAACTCATCATAGAAAGAGATTAATTTTGGAACGAAAACCAATAACTCTTCTTCGCTTGCTGGGTTGAACAGCCCCAAACATATCTGCTACTTCCTTTATCGCTGATGATCTGATTCGGGGCTTAAAAATAAAAGTGATTTATACACTCTATGTATAGCACCTCCCTACTGTTCCCATCTCGCAGAGAGAGTCCATCATCTATGAATTGTTCTCCTGCCATTCTTTTTTTAAAGTGCATTTTCAAAAACATAATCCATCAAGTGACAACGATTCTCGTGCAGAAGCAATCATAAGGCCTCTAGTCTGGTCACCACTTTGTCACGAGTAAAGCCTTAAAAGTCTGCAGATACTGCTGTGTAAGATTAACTTCCTCAAGTAGATAGCCCAAAAGTCAAGGTACCAGATAAACGTGTATTCACAGACAGCAGGTAAAAGACCCAGCGCTGTACTTCTTGTATCCAAATTTTCAAGAGGATCACATAGAGTATAGAGCTTCAATCGCCACCACACATTCATCAAAATTTATCTTTCACTGTTTTAACAGCAGCATGATGAGCACTCCAATGTGTTGTTCAATTAGAACATCCCATCGATGAATGAATGCAGCAAAGAAGGAAATATTCTCTCAAGATTACAGAAAAATTTAACACGTGAATCGATTTTGGCTAAGGAGCGTTGACCATACTATTTGAGTGAATGGCCCACACATCCATTAAAAATCGTTTTCTTATTATTTCTTTTCAGAATGGCCTGAACACCTCAATGGATTCCAAACATTGGGGCAGCCTTATCGTAACCTTGAACTCTGCAAATCATTATATCAAGCCCATCAGGTTTAATATTTATTGTAAGAATATTAGAACTGAGTTTTTCTACCTTAAAAAGTACAAATCCAAGAAACACATTTCCCCACTTTCCCATTGTGGATTTTAATATATCTGACCACTCAGACATCTGCGCAGTGTGTCACTGTGTGATATATCAGGTGTATTGTCGAAAATAATTCAAAAAACCCTCACAGCCTTTCCATCAATGATACGAATCTCCTTTACATGATTTGCAAGTACACTTATAAATTCATTTTGGGGTTCTAGTTACAGGTAAGATGCGGATGCTTTTGTTGTAGATGTACTCCTCTTAAGTCTCATTATGTGCTCCTTTAGCACCGGGTCATACTTAGATAGCATCTAAACCATTTTAAGAATGTTTCCTCTATTCAATGAAGATTCATCTTCGCTGTGGCCACGAAATAACTGATTTTGGTTTGCACGAAACAAAGTGTATCCAACAACGTGTGCAGGATATCCCTCCAATTTGTCATCTCCCTGCCCAACACAGTCATAATTTCGGTATCAATTGTTTTATGTTGCCTAAGTCATGCTGCCAATGTGTTTCATTTTTTCAAGGTAATATAGATGCTTTTCCAATGCCTCATGATTTGTAATTTTTGGCTCAGTTGATAACACTTAAACGCAGTAACAAATTCGGATGCTGTTCTGAAATATTAATAGCAAACAATCTGCAGCAAAAAAAAAAAAAACGCACTATTTCTTACTGACGAGTGAATCAATCATACACGACCGCAATATTTTCTCCCAATTTGACACCATCCCGAGGAACCTTATTTTGTTAGGTGGCGCACACCTCCTTTGGCTTTCGCATCTTGCCTTGTCACTACGCTGAATGGTCCGTCTTTGTTCTGAAACGAGTTACTCCCTATTTTAATAATTTCAGAAAAAAAAATTATCTGCAACTGTTACCGGTACACTCCAGAGAAAAACACCTGATCAAATATTAACGTTTTTTTTTACAGTATCTTCGTTGGAACCAACACTATCGGCACCCATTTCCGTTTCCAAACCATCCACATTTTTTACTTGAGGTCAATCTCTTTCATTTGTTGCACTATTTGCTGTTCTATAGAATGCATGCTGTTGGTATCGGAAGAATCATTATCAATGGTAGGCTCAGGAAAGTCTTTTGATGAACTATGGTCATTTGGTTTCTAGACGTATCGAAGCATGGATCCTGATGTGAGTCACATCTTTTCTTTTTTGCTTTTCGCTGCTGGCAGTCATTAGGTCGTTTAGATTTGTTCACGCTCTCTGTCATGATAGAATAATCTTGAACAATAAAAATGCTGTAATTGCGTTGTGTTAAGACAGTTTAAAAAAAACAGAGCACTATCCAAAATACAACACTACAAAACACAACATAGATGGCAGGTAAAACCCAGCAATTGAACTATGACAATCGTGCTAAAATGTTAAGGGGCGATGCTAGTGACGAATCGGCGAAACTAACAATTTTTGAGTATTTCAGGGTTTCGATATACTTGTTTTAAAAACATATTTTTAAAAATGTAAATAAATTTTAATTAATATTAAAAGATATTATAAAACTTTGTAACATATTTTTGGTTGACATTTTTAAAATGTTTTTTAATTTCTACCGCTTCGATTTATGTTCATAGTATTGCCTGACCGTCAAATCGTGTTTGGTATTAATGAAAAGATTTATTTCTCAGAATTTAGATAAATATAGCCTCCTGTCACTTAAGAAAGGTACCAAACATTTCAAACGGCGGGGAATCATGGTCAAACTGGAATTTTTCTGACCTAATTATAGGGTCACCTTATTTCTGACGCATCAACATTTAACTTTTAATAAAGCACGCATTTCAATTGGTTACATGTGTGGAAAATTGACGTGTGATCGGTTATCATTTCATGAAATTCGGTTAGACTGAGCAGTGTGTGCTCTGTAAATATGCAATTTTTCAGTTTGGTGTCACCCTTGGCATGGTGACACCCGGTGCGGTCCACACCCTAAAAACCCCCTAGCTACGCAACTGAAAGGTCTCGCTTTAGTAGCTCTTGACGAGCTTGCGTCCTTGCCGGTACTCCAGATTACCACATCGTCTGTATACATGGTTGCATTTGTTTCTTATATATTGGGCAAATCATTTATATAGGCGAGGAAGAGTGTGCAGCTAAGGGCTGAACCCTGTGGTAGACCCGTTCCATAGTTCTCTTCCTCAAGGTTTCACTTCCGAATTTAGCGTTGATCGTTCGGTTTGTAAGAAAACCGGCGATCCACCTGTACACATTCGAAGTTACGCCTAAGCCCTGTAAACTCCCAAACTCTGTCATAGGCCTGTTGGAGGTAAACAAAAAAAATTAAAAAATACAGCCACTTTATGTGGGACTTTTTCTGGAGACCTTCGGTTATGGACTGGAGAAGACGGAGCACCTGGTCGATAGGTGGCTTTCCATTTTGAAAGCCCGCCTGGGTTTGGTTTGCCTTTAGACAGTCAGTACCACTAACAGGTGTAGGCTGAAAAGTAATGTTTGAAAAAATTTAAATGCAATGAATTACAGTTTATCTGTCAGTAGACCTTTAAAATAAAAATTGCAGTGTTGTTTTTTTTTTTTTGGCACTGCTCTGATGTGGATACCCGAAGCTTTCTACCACCTACTTGCACGACGAACGTTCACGAAGACCTAATCTCAGTAGTCTGGAAAATTAAATGATGAGGCCCTAAACTTTTTAAATCTAAATTGTATAAATTCTGGTATTTTTTTTTTAATGTTCCCACGGGACCATTTTTAAGTATCGGCTTAATATGAAATGTTAACTTTCATACCCCATTTGAACTTTCATCAAGATCTACCCAGCAGAGAAAATTCTGTGGGCCCCAGTCCCAGTAGAGACCCGAGGGAATAAATTAACCGAAGACAGAAATATTGTACGGAACTATTTTAAATTCAGCCAGCCAATCAAACCACCTTAGACTTAAGATGCAAATTTCAAAACTGTCTAAAATGTTTTTTATAATACAGAATTAAATAAATGAATCAACCCACATCAATTATATAATCGTATACCATGTTAGGCTTACTCCGTGTTAATCCGGTAAGTCTGCTACATTTGTAGTCCCATGATAGTTAGCTAACCGTTAATAAATCCGCGGACGTTAGCCATTCAGCTGAGTCGTGAGTTAATTTTTAATTTTACAGTTTTAGTTTATTTGTCATATCCGTTGATGCTGACTATTGAATTTTTATTTAAAGAGTTATAATCGGAGTGGTTATTCACATTCGGCTGGGAATACTAATTGCTGGCGGTAGTAAACCATTTATTATTACTATCGGCTTGGATTTAATATTATGACCTTGTGTGGTCTTAGTCTTACTTTTGACTCAAAAGACTTTTGACTTTTGTCTGCAGGGTATACAAGAGGAGGACTGGAGGTATCATAATCATATGCCTGTATTAGCCTTACTTAAAGCTTATAAGTTATAAGGATAAGCCATCAATCTGCGCAGCTCCCCAAAGTGTTTTACAGTAAAACCAATGATTATCACAAATTATCAGGACCATAGCAAAAGTGGTGCTATTTGCCGTGATATGCTATTCACAGGTTCAGCCAGTATGATGATCTCCCTCAATAATTTGAAAAGATGATATATATTTATATATAGAAGAGAATAGCACTTAATAACCCTAAATTACAGATTTTAACTTTATTCTTTTAAAACAACAATTAAAATTATTTTATTTTTCAACTACGATCATTGAGACTGAGAAAATCAGTACAGGTATGCGCAGTCTGAAAAATGGCCTCTGATCAAGTTACAGGCCACCACTGAGGAAGAGAAAATGAGTCTAGTGACATTGACAGTCGAGAGAATTTATGTCAAAATGTGGAGACGGGAGTCATAGAATTAGGACTACCACGTGAAATGGGATGGAACGAAAAAAAATTTGGGGGGGGGGCAGACCTGTTTACTCTTACGATTTTGGCGTACAATGTACGATTTTGAGGTGTAAACATTATATACACTGTATGTTTATTTTTTACTATAAATATAAGGTATTGAACGATTTTGTGATGATATTGTACGATTTTAAGGGTTTGAGGGTAAACAGGTTGGGGGGGTGGGGTGTGTGATCTTAGTAAATGCTCCAGGGCAGGGAATCTTAACATTTTGGCAGCGCTGCAGCCCACTCCGTTTTAAAAATTCTCCCCCCAACCCGACCCCCAAATTGTATAAATTATATTGTAATCATTTATATATAATATATAAATGAAAGTGAACTTTTTATAACAATCCGTTTGGGAATTCGTTTTCTTTTCGTATATGAGCTATATAAATAAAATGACCAACAAATACTCCTACATGAATAGATGGATCTTGAACAAAGTTAGTACACATACACTTTATTATCCATATTAATATTAAAATATTGAAGGTTGCTGAACTGATAATATTCATTCCTTTGGGGCCAGGGGCCCCATTTAATTTTTCCTTATTTAAGTTATATAACTATCAATAATCAATAGGCTTAGACAATACTATAGGTTCTATATGAATTGATGGATATAGGCCAAGCTTGGTAGCAATACCCTTCATTGCCCATATTGAAATATCGGTGGATTTAAAATAAATAATATCCAAGCCTTTCTGGGCTGGTCCAGACATTCCAGAAAGCTCAGTAATTTTAAAAAGGCTATATCCATGGAATTTTCAAGCTGATTTTAATGGGACAACTTTCAAATTTTAATTTTACTTTTTATAAATTATCAGAACGATTTTTATAAGGCCCCCTCTATCAGACATAGGTAAAACAGTACACTTATGGAATGGGCCCCTCTTTCTTCTTAAATTTACTATATAGTAGTGCATTAAGTTATAATTTTTCGTATTCGAAAATTGTTACGTTGAAAAGTAATTTTTTACATGTATTAAGGAAGATATTAAATTAAATCTAGAATGTTCCAGAACGTTCTATTTTTGCTCTACTGCAATATACAATTGGATCTAAAAGTTTTTCGAATTGTTAGTTTAGATCTGTTCATTTTTATACATTTATGGGGATTTTCTCCAATCATACCCTTTATAATCATACTGGGAACCAAATCCAACTGGAAACATTATCCCACCGAGGAATAGAATCCTAAAAAGGAACAAGATCCAATAGTAAACTGGAACTCACCGGTAACATGATCCCATCAGGTAACGGAATCAAATCGGGATCCTATCGGGAAACAGATCCCATCGGCGTAGAGGATCCCACCAGGATCAGGGTGCTAACGCAGACCTGTTTACCCTCAAATTCTTAAAATCGTACAATATCATCACAAAATCGTTCAATACCTTATATTATAGTAAAAAATAAACATACAGTATATATATTGTATGCACCTCAAAATCGTATATTGTACGCCAAAACCGTAAGAGTAAACAGGTCTGCTAATAGGATCAGTATCCCAAAGGGATCAGGACCCCACCAGCAAATTGGATCCACCAGGATCGGGATCCCACGATATCGGGGTCCCTCCATGAAACTGGATTACACTAGGATCGGGATCCCTCCGTGAGAGGGATAACGATGGTAAACAGAAAAAGGTGGTAAAAGTTGTTTTTCCAAATACAATTTCGGGCAACGCCGGGTATATTGGCTAGTAAAATATGAAAATAATTAAATAATTTAGTTATCATAGTTTTATTTATTTAATTAACTTTTTATAAACAAAGGAAAAAATTTTCACAAGTAATGTGTAAACAAAATTCACCAGAAAACATTTACTGCTGCTAATCAAAATGCATAAAAACTAATTTTAAAAAAAGCAACAAGTAGCAATGGCAACAAATACAATTTTCTGGTCTTCCGCCCCTTAGGGCTGGGGAGGTACTTTTACCTCTGGTTAAGAACCACTGTTCTAGTGAAATGTCTGACACAGGTTCAGTAATTTACTATCCATGGGAGATAAATTTCTTAAGTGTTTGTAAAGGACAGTAGTGGACACAGGGAATTTTTACAAGGGGGGGCTGCAGAGATTTGTGACATTATATTTGAAGGGTGTCTAACTTTTTGTGATGAGGGGGGAGTAGGGTAAAAAATCTGCAAAATTTGGGCGACATCATTTATGTGTGGCCCCTTATATAACATGTAAATGTAGTGGCCAAAACTTTTAGGAAGCCTTACCAAGAAGGTATCAGTAAAGATTCCCTTTCTTTTGTCAACAAGAAACATGATTACTAATTGCCCCTGGGATATTGGTGGTATTCATATTCATAGGAGTCTGAAAAAGGTTACCACCCCAAATATGTAAGGCTAAAATAAAAGGAAGCTACCCCTTTGGTGTTCTGGGGCTAGCCAGATGGCTTGGGCAGTTAATGCTATTTGTTATGAATAATCTAGGTAACAAAGCAGTTATTCGATGCTCTCAAGCCTGGTTTCACTTTCATGTAACTTTTGTTTACTCTTACATACAGTTTGAAGTTAAAAAAATCACCAGGAAAAGTACAGAGTGCATACATTATTTTGTGTTAAGCTGGTAGATTACCGGTGTTCCTGACCCAAGGAAAAGAAAGTCTATTTCTGAATAATCAATAAACATAGGTAATTTATTATTAAATAAGTTTTGTTGCGTTATTTTTAATATCATCTAATGAAAAGGGAATGGAATTATTAAAATCTGAGTGCTTTTAGGAACTTAAGAAATTTTTTTTTCCATTTACCATGATAGTATACATTACTGTAAGAGCATTATTACCAACAAAAAGTTATACATTGATTTTGTATGAATGTTTTACTGATTTAATTTTCCTTTATTACAGTGAAGAAAATTTTCAAGTCTTGAAATGGATGGTAAGTGAAAGTGTTTACATGTTGATTTTCTTATGCATTTAACATTGTAATTTTAAAATGGTAATTTTTCTAAATTATTCAATGAATTAAATTCGTTTTAGTAATTCTGCTGAAAGATACTTTGTTTGCTTTCAAAATATGGACTTATTAAAATGTGTGCTCTTTATTTAGGAGCAAATGCTCAAGTCCCAAGTGATTACCATACTATGGCAGCACAGATAGCTGCCAGAGGAAATACACCTGAAGACTGGAAAGAATACATCGACAGTCATAAGACTAAAGTTGCGCATATGGATGACTGTGATCATATTCGTATGATTGACTACTTGTACAGAGGTGCTTTTAAGGTATCGGTCTACTCCAAACACACTAATTTGAAATAGAAAATAATGTATCTTTTTATAAAAAGAAGATCACTATTTTGCCAGTTGTTCAGTTTCAAAATGTATTTACCTAAATCCTGAATGTTTTAATTTTCAATTAGTTAAGCAATACACTATATAGACTTTGTCAGTTGTTTTAATTAGATATTACAATATTTGAAACAGACTTTACAAAAGAATATTTTCCCTATTTGGAGGCTAACTATGAAATAAGCCAGAGGAAGTTAAAATTAGTGTAAATGTTCCTAATTTTCAGATACTTATCTATCACCGTGAAATCATTTTTAATTAAATTCAGTTCTTTTCAAAAATATTTTGATGATAGTACAGAATTTAAGTAGGTATGTTGAGATAATTTAGTTGGGTCTTTTTTTTTTTTTTTTGGCTAACAGATATTGATTTTATTTTCCTTCATAGTTTGTACCCGGTACTTCAATACATGCTTAGCGCTGGGTAAACAGTTACGCCCAAGTAACCTATATCTAAATTTCATATCTATTTTTTTTTTTTTTTTTTTTTTTTTTTTTTTTGGCTAACAGATATTGATTTTATTTGCCTTCATAGTTTGTACCCGGTACTTCAATACATGCTTAGCGCTGGGTAAACAGTTACGCCCAAGTAACCTATATCTAAATTTCATATCTTGTATTTTTATATAATAGACTATAAATATTTATTTTTTTAATTTTTAAATATTCTTTATTATATAGCTTATCCCAGATTCAAATAAAACGTCGGCCAAAGTTAAACTTCTTCTTGACTATGCTGAATTTAGAAGGTAAGATGTTTCCTAGTTAATTAAAAGTTTGTTTTTTTTAAAATTAAAAAATAATAGTAGCTATAAGTATACTATTAGCAAAAATCTGAATTGGTTGCAGCTTGTCATATATTATAGACCGGTTTTGATTAATAGCATGGTCTGCCTAGGGATTGCATTTCGGTAATCAGGAGTTCAGATTTTTTACAGAGGAATAAGTATTCTGATTTTTATTATAAAAGCTGGATTATCATCATCAGTGGCGCTACAGCCCATGTAGGGCCCTGGCCTGCTCCACCACATTCTTCTATTCGGAACTATCCATGGCTTTCCGCTTCCATGCGTGAACCCTCAACTGGTGTTTATCTTTCTCTACATCATCAATCCATCTCAGCCTTGGGCGACCTGTGAGTCGTCTGCTCCTAGGTTTCTGCCTGTATATCAGTTTTGCTGCTCCTTTCAACATGTCCTTTGTACAATTGGTATTAGTCTGGGTTTGTACGGATTCTCCAGACATCATTTTTCCATCACTAGACCAAATATTTTTCTGAGGATTTTTCTCTCATGTATGGAGAAGGCTCTCTACATTTCTGGTAAGGGTCCGAGTCTCACTAGCTTCAGTTACTACTGGTCTTATGATAGTGGTGTATACTGACTTCTTTGTTTCCTTTGAGAGGTTTTTGCTTCCCTGTAGCTTTTGTGGATTGAAATAGGAACGATTGCCTGCTGTTATCCTTTCCTTTACCTCTGACATTATTTCATTGTGCTCATTTATAGTTGCCCTTAGATAACTAAATGTAACCACTCTCTCAAATCGAATAGATGCCGCCACCAGGGCAAGGCTTACTTAACAATAAGTGTGATTGTGACTAGCGTGAACACACCCAGCCGGTGAATTAGGATCACAAGTTTATCCTGAACTGTGACACCACATGGCATGAACGTCATGTCTATTCACATCAGCCTAGCTCTACCCCTCCACTTCACGGCCTATCGCAGTGGACCAACTTCTCTTCTTTTCTTCCCGCTTCCCTATTTAATCCTCACCCACTTATTTTCTGTCACAATTTTTTTTGCTGCCCTCTTGGACACTACTTCTCAGCTAAGTGCTATATATTTATATTTAAAAAAATATTTTATTGGTTTTTTTTTTGTTTGTCCACTGGCAAAGGCTTCCTGTTGACACGTTTGTTGTTTTTTGCTTTCCTTTTTCAGGTTTAAACTTACTTTGTTTTACTCATTTCCTCTCAAATGAGCGTGGGAATTCATATATAAAAGCTGGATTGTGCGACTGAAATTTAAAAAAAAAAACAATAAAGCTGTCTTTCTTACAGGCTAACAAAAATATTACAGCCCCTCTGCACCCTGTCCAACACGCGGCACCCACTGATAATCCATTAATGGACTTGTGCTTTGTCTATCAATTTTACCAATCCTTAATTGCTTAGAAGTTTCTAAGTCATAAATATTGATTTGATTTGAATTGTATTTATTTTACTAATGATTATGAAAAGGAAATGGATTAGAATTTATATACATCAAATATTTATCTTTTTGAATTATAATAGTTTTAAGAGATATATTTAGGTCTTATTTATTAATACAGTTCTAAATATATTGTAAGATGATGGTGTTGTACTCGTAATGTACTTTGTTACTTATGGTCAAGTGTTTATATTGAAAACAATTTTTTTTAAATAAAACCATTTCTTTTTTCTAAGAATGTTTTAATCAAAGAAAGGGAATCAGCATATCTTTTACATCATTTTATGCAAAAAGTGTTTGATAATAAAATACCAAAAGATTAAATGATTTTAAAAAAAATTATTATTGATTCCGGATATCCAGATTATGATTTACAAGAATCCAAAACTCACAGGATTTTCTACAAAAGTGAATATTTTTGCAACTCTCGGTGTGCCAGGGAAAATGTTCATGTTTTGGGTTTTTTTTTTAATTTAATTTTTTATATTTGTCCCAAAACCAAAGGCAAAACACATTTTTTTTTTTTTTTTTTTTTTTTTTTTAAAATTTTATATTTTTTTTTTTTTTTTTTTTTTTTTTGTTTATTTTTTTTTTTTTTTTTTTTTTTTTTTTTAAAAATTTAACTTTTTATTTTATTTTTAATCTAATTTTTTTAATTTTTTTTTTTTTTTTTCTGACTGACAGCTTAAACTATAGCTTATCGGAATCTGAGAAAGTGCTTTCATATGGACGCAGAAAGATGGGACATTTAGCCCTAATCCATATTGCTTGCGCAGAGCTGGAACTGAAAAGAGGTTCGTAGGAGACAACATAGAAAGTTTTTATAATTTATAAAAATTATATTTTTAATAACATTTAATTTGGAGAATAGAATTTTCACCTTGTATTTGCGACTTTATTGTTAAATTTTTTAAATTTTATAATTTTTTTTAAATAATAGTAAAAAAAAAATATTAAGTCACCCACTTCCATTGAGTGTGGAAATAACTTACTTAAATTTGACATAAATGCTTTGTGCATTGTCTGGCTGTTTATCAGATTCAAAAAGAATAAAGAATTTTTTTTTTCTATTTTACACAATCTTTACCTACTATCTATTTAACACTTAAGTCTTTTTGTTTTGTTTTATTTATTGTTATGCTTAAATCTTAATTTTTTTAAAATGTATATTACCCTTGAATCTATATCCTCCAATTTTTAGGCAACAAAGAGCGAGCTTTGAAAATTCTTTATGATGCAGCTTCAGCTAGAGCAGATCCTGTGTCTAACATCCACAGGGCTGTACAGCGCATTGCTGAAGGCAAGACAGAACTGATAACTGATGATGAAAAGGAGAATGATTCATGTAAATACAATCATGAGAATTAATCATAGTTGATTTCTATCATGTACACACAAAAAATCATTATGTTTGCATCTATGAATACAAGTCTGAATATAATGCTCCATAAGGAAAGACAGTGAGATGCAGCCTGACTCACATCTTTGAATTTAAAACTGCTTTTCTACAGTAAAACTAAAGACATAGTGACAGAATCATAAATTTATTAACTATATTTCATTTACTTTTAATTAAATAGTAATGAATTGTCCTTGTGAATTTCTTGCCATTAATTACCATTTGTATTTTTTCTTACTATGAATTTTCCAGACTCACATTTTATTCACGAGACATGTATCTCATACTTCTAAAGATTTCATGTGTCCTGACTTTCTAACTATACACACATTTCTATTCTTTTGTCAATTTTACATTTTTGGTTATCTAATCGCCTCTCTCTTTTTTTGAAAATTAGTTTTTTCAATTGTGTTTAGTCTCTGTATTCTAATCTAAGAGAGTAGGCTACATTTATTATTATGTTCTTTTATTTAGTTGACTTGAGTCCAGTGAGCAATAAAGAGTCATCAGATGAGTGGAGTTGCTCGGCATTTAGTGGAACGTTTGGGTTGGTCTTTAAAAAAATTGCTCTTTTTTTTTTCCTAAAAATAATAAATTCATTTTCATACATAGATAATTCATTAAAAAATTCTACATCTACCTCAGAGGGGATATGTTTTTACCACAGTATTTTTAAGATGAGAGTATTTTTTTTAAAAATGTATATTATTTTACCAGATTATAGCTTAAAATTACCACTATCAAGTATGTTAATTAGATAAATTAGATAGGTAGCACAGGAAATATGGGAAAACCCAAAACTACAATCAATCAATGGTATGTTGAGTAAAATTGTATGTTTAAAAATATATTTTATTAATTCTTACTATGTAGATAAATATCTTCTCCTTTCTAAAATTTCTCTTTATTTGCTTTTATGGTGAATAGCACTGAGCCCATTAGCATTATCCAATTTAACCATTTTCATCAGCTTTATGCATCTTCTCTATATTTTAAATTCATAATTTAATGTGTTCTACAGGCTGAGCAAAGAATCTGTGGAACTGAAGCCCCTAGAGCCAAAGACTAACAACCTAGAAACTAAGCAGGATGTTGAGAGCCTGCCTTCACAAACTTCTGCCCACTCCTCGATGTCATCTAACGAGCAACATGAAAGGCACCAAACATATTTGCGTTTATCAGTTGTACCCGAGACACCTCAGAACAATAAACCAACAAATAAAAAGTTGGGCACTGGCCAGAGGGGCCTGACCCATTACCACACCACACCTAACCTGATGCAACCTTTTGGAAGTGGAGTTAAAAGGTCAGTCCAGTCGATACGAAACAGCTGTTGAAATTAATATTCTTTAATGTGATAGAGTAAGTAATCTATACAAAATAGCCCTAATAAATTAACTATATATTATTTGTGAGTGCAGGAACATCACTAACATGCATAGAAAGTAACAAGTGGTAGTCTGGACTTATGAATGTACATATATTATTTGTGATTACGCTACAAGTATACATATATTTGCAAAGATCACCAAGGATTTTTTACAAATCTTTACATACTTCTGGAATCCAATATTTTTTAGCGTTAGTTTAACATGGAAATGCTTTGAAAAATAAATTGTAATGTTCCTGTTATAAAATAATGAAGCCCCTCTTCTGTTCTTGTCTTGAAGTAAGTTTCCCATCAAGAATCTGGGGCCCCCGAGGCGTGTCAAGGTGGATCCAACTATGAAAAAATTAAGAGATGAAGAGGATATCAACTCTGTTGAAATCACAGACTCTAAATCTCAGACTTTTGTTTCTCAATCAAATCCACCATCATTGGGTAAGAAGTTTAAAAAAAATGAAAATTGTAATAGTTCAAATGACAATAAAGTACTTGAATAGATAGCACGAAACAGTGTAAATGTATTATTATTTTGAAGACCATAATGAAAACTAATACCATTCAGCTTTGATTGCTGCATTTTGAATGTTTATGTATATTAAATTATTGATTTTTAAAATGCAGTGCAACTGAATTCAAATTTTTTTTTTTAATTCGCATTTTTATGCACTATATTTGATTTTTAGACATGGTTCAATTTAAAAGCAACCTTAGAATCACTTCATGTTTGTATTTGTTTCACTAGTCATGGCCACTTGTCCAACGCCAGAGAGGATGGAACAAGACGATGGTTTTTTAGTTCATCAAATACCTATGACTAAAGCCACTGGCCCAGGGAGCTGCGAATCTCACTTTAACAATCAAAGATTCCCACCTTTAACATCCATCCATTTGAATTCATCTTCTTCTGTTTTTAACTCACTTCATTCCACTATGGAAGATAATCCTAAAGCTCTGGATGGTTTTGTTATGAACGCCTCCATGCCAATAATCCACCAGCGCCATCAATCAAAAACTGATATTGAGCAACATGTCAAAAGAAACCAAGATTATGTGTGCAACAGTGGAACGGATAGGCCAGGTCAGAACACTATTTCACGAAAATTGTGGCCTCTGACAGACTCTGCACACATGCACAAGATGACCTCCTATAGTTCTGCTTTAGAGCCCAGCACTGCTGACAGCCTAATGAGTAAAGACCAAAGCAATGATGCACTGGAAAAGCAACAAGTCCACAAGCAAACTCAGCAAGAACAACAGCAGCAAGGATGGCAGCCCCCAAAAACCATGGAAGCTGTAAGCAGTAGTGTAACATAGTAAGTCAATTCATTCTTAACATAATGCTTGTTTTATTGTTTAAAAAATAATAATAATTAGAGAATAATACTTAAAAATTGAGCACTCTATTTTTACTTAATAAAAAGAGCTTAAAATAGTTCAATTTGCTCTACATGAAGCTAATTTGCAGTTGTTGCGACAATAGTATAATCTTTTAAAGAAGACCAACTGTTGAAATAAAGAATGCAATTACCATTTAATTGGTACCAAATTGCACATAACTGCTAATCAATATTAAATTTGATTGGACCTGTTTCATATAAGATTTATTTTTTTCCAGTGCTTTACCTGCTTCCAAACTATCATTACCACCTGATGATCTGATGCAGATATCATCCAGCCACTCTCTGGCACAGTCTGTCTTACAGAACCAATTTCAAGCTCAATCTGTTTTACCCAACCAATCTCTTCCACAATATGTCTTGCACAACCAACCTCTTCCACAATCTGTCTTACCCAACCAACTTCAAGCTCAGTCTGTCTTACCCAACCAACTTCAAGCTCACTCTGTATTACCCAACCAACTTCAAGCTCAGTCTGTCTTACCCAACCAACTTCAAGCTCAATCTGTCTTACCCAACCATCTTCAATGTCAGTCTGTCTTACCCAACCAGCTTCAAGGTCAGTCTGTCTTACCCAACCAACTTCAAGCTCATTCTTTCTTACCCAATCAACTTCAACCTCAGTCTGTCTTACCCAACCAATTTCAAGCTCAGTCTGTCATACCCTGCTCCTCTCTGCAACAGTCTATAATACCTAGTTCAATGCTTCAGTTTCAACACTCTATACCAAACACTCCATTATCAAATAATGAAATGTTACCTGTTGGCAATGGCATGGTAAGTTGAATTGATCTTACAAGCTGAGTAAATTTCTTTCATTTAAATGAGAGGTACATTCATAGATTCATCAAATTATATTATGTAACTCAGCATGGGTAGCAGGCATGTGCAGACCACATAGTTTATTCCATCTGGCTTACCCAAGTTTAAAATTTTAAAGCTGCTCATATCTATGTACCGGTACATGTTTTATAACAAATGCTCCATTTTTTTGTGTGAGAATAAATTCTCATTAAGAATTAAGAATTTGAATCTTTAACTGAAAATATAATTTTCCTATCTGTCAGGGTGATGAGAAGGTTGTTTATGTCAATCAAATTCCCTATAAAGTGCTACGCCTCGTGGGCAGAGGAGGTTCAGCAAAAGTTTATCAGGTCTACGATCCTATGTCAAACATGATCCGTGCACTTAAAGTGGTCAACTTGAGCATGGCCAACGAGGTTGTTTTAGAAGGATACATTAATGAGATAAGCCTTCTCAAAAAGCTACAGCACTGTGATCGTGTCATCAAGCTTTTTGATTCGTAAGTTGGCATACATTTTTTTAGTTAATCTTTTAGTCACCCTTCTACAGTATTTGTTGGTTAAATTCAAATACATGTAAAGAGGAGGTTGACATAATTGTTTTTTTTTTAGTTAATCTTTTAACGTGTGGCATTTATTTATCTTTTATGTTGGGTCTGATGTATTTCTTGTTCCAATTTATATGTTATAACATTAAATTGAAATGAGTCCTTAGTAGTTAATTTATGTTACATGTTTTCTCCCCACTCCCACCCCCAATCCACCAGTTAATAATATTTTTTTTTTCCATAGGGAGTATGTAGAATCAAAGAAAAAATTAATTGCTGTATTGGAATATGGAGAGACAGATCTGGATAAATTCTTGTCTCAAAATCTTAAAGGACAGAATCAACTTAGTCCCATCACTGTGTGTTACTATTGGTCCCAGATGGTCACTGCTGTACACGCTATGCATGAAGAAGGTAATGTCCTTTAGAGCTGCATAACTTTTGTTTTCTTAAATTAAAAAAATGTAAAGTGTGTAATTTGCCATGGAGACAGTCTCCACTCCACTAACAACAATCATACAAACTACAAAATGAATGTGGTTGTTTTTTTTTAAAAACCTCATATTACTTGACGGATCATTATTTGATTATCTGTAAAACAAAAAAATTGGATTATCCCTTAGAGAGCTGAAAGTTGATACTTAGCTTATTTTGGCTCATTTTAAATCTTTCAAACTTTAGCTTATCCTTAATTAACTAGCACCAGACCTGGTAAACCTGCAACTTGCAAAATGGTGCAGTATCGTTTCAGAATAGTACTTAACAAAAGGATACAATGCTGTATCATAATAGATGGGGTGGAGACAGAAATTGAAAACGTCCTCCGATGTCACCAGAGCAAAAGTGGGGTTTTGGGAGGGGGCATCACTTGCATCATTCCATTTCTACACTTAATGGTAATGCTTGTGGAAAATTAGGTTCCTTCCACCTAGCTGTGTTTATGTAAATCCTTTTCATTTTAGTGGCTACTAAATAGTAAAATTGTTTTATAATTTTTATTGAAGATTTGAGATTACTTATTTCAATCATTTTTTTTTATTTTAACCAATCAAAAAGGGGGCGGGCCCACTGAACGGCACGAACCGTCACAAAAAATATATTTATATATATATATACACTGAAAACCGTCTACGGCCCCACTTCATCAGGATCATCCCCACTTCTGAGTGCTGATGGGAAATCTCTAATCACTATGAAGGAAAAAATTATTGAATGCTGAGCTGAACACTTTGACAACATCCTGAATCGACCTTCATCCATCAATGATAAAGCCATAAATCGTCTCATACACGTGCCATTTAATCAAGAACTGGAAGACCCCCTACCCTAACTGAGACCCATCATGCTATAGGCCTTCTCTCAAGCGACAAAGCACACTCAATCCCATCTGAAATATACCAAGAAGGGGGGACAGCTCTGTCTGAAAGGCTTCACCAGCTGTTCATACTTATGTGGCAGCAAGAGACCATTTCACAGGACTTCAAAGATGCATCTATTGTTCACCTGTACAAGCATAAAGGGAACTGGCGATCATGCGACAACCACCGTGGCATATCACTGCTCTCAAATGCAGGCAAGATATTAGCCAGAATTTTGCTAAATCGTCTTTTAACAGGCATCTTGAGAAGGGTCTACTGCCAGAAAGTCAATGTGGCTTCCGGAAGGAACGAGGAACCATTGATATGCTGTTTGCGGCCAGACAGCTACAGGAAAAATGCAGGGAACAAAATGTTGACCTCTTCTCTACCTTTGTAGACCTGACCAAAGCTTTTGACACTGTCAAAAGAGGACCTTGGAAGATCATGCCCATATATAGATAGCCCAGGAAGTTTGTGTCAATGGTACGACTATTCCATGATGGTATGCAGACTAGTGTTCGGAATAATGGAGAGACGTCCAAACCATTCCCTGTAACAAACGGCGTGAAACAAGGCTGTTTACTTGCCCCAACACTTGTCAGCCTCATGTTTTCCGCAATGCTGACCAAAGTCTTCAGAGAGGGATATGTTGGAATTGGCCTCAGATACCAAACTGTATGAATACGACTGTGCTCTAAATGCTGTATCAGAAGTGGATATGCAACGCTTTGTCACAAACTTTTCTACTGCTTAGGCAAAACTTTTTTTGCCTTCGATAAGACAGACCTGCCTCTCCCTAGCTACACCACTGAGTGCAGACCCCCACTTTTACGTTTCCTACAAGTTATTAATAATTGTCATCTTCGTAACTTAATTTCTAAAGAAAGATATGTGGTTACTGTTAACCTTCCACTTTTAATGTCTACAGGTGTTATCCATTCTGATCTAAAACCTGCAAATTTCATACTGGTGTCTGGCAATGTCAAGCTTATTGATTTTGGTATTGCCAACTCAATTCAGATTGATTGCACTAGCGTCATCAAGGAAATTAAGGTCGGCACTCCAAGTTATATGAGCCCAGAGGCGTTAATGGCCAGCAACAACGCCCCAAAACCTAAATTTAAGGTAAATGAAGTGCATTATATTTTTATAGTGTAATATTGCATCAATCAGGAATTGTAATTTTTTAAACAGCCTTCTGTTTACTTCATAAGTGTGTGTGTATTTATATTTTTATTATATCGTGTGTGTATCATTATGAAAACTTACCGCCTGTAAAGATGGGCATAAAAATATAATTTTCCTCACTTATAGTTTAATAAAAAAAATATGGAACGTGTCTAATGAGCTGTACTAGATTTCAAAAGCAAAAAACTTTAAAGATAGTTTTAAAAAAAACAACAAATTTTCATTTTCTTTGCAGCTTGGAAAACGGAGTGATGTGTGGTCTTTGGGCTGCATCTTATATCAAATGGTGTACGGACATACCCCATTTCAATATGTTAGAGACAAACTCAATGCCATAGTCAACCCAGAACATACCATTCAGTTTCCTGACAAAGGGGATCCAGCTCTAATGGATGTACTTAAGGTAAATAAAGCAAAATAACATTTTCTATAGGTTTTTAGTAAACATATTGAACTATACAGTGGAACTTAGGATGGTGAGCATTAGGCAATACGCTTGTAATCCAAAACACTAATATTTGATAGTGAATTTCCTCATAAGAAATAAATGGAACCCGGATGATTTGTTCCACAGCCCAAATATATTCATATTGTTATATGGTTTTTAAAATTTAATCTGCTTTAAGATTTGGCTCGTAGAATGAACAATACGTAACAAAGGACTGAAAACCAGTATACATAAAAAAGCAATACCAAAGCATATAATACTAATAATATTACTTTAACTATACTATTCAATTTCTATAAAAATACAAATGAACAGAAACAAATAAACTATATCAACTCACAGCGCAGCAAGTGAAAATGTACAATCCTCGAAAAAATACAAATTTTAATTTACACACATATATTAAGAGTACAATCTTGCAATTATATAACATCTCGTATATATCTAGGCTATGTAGCAAATATCTCTCCCGGGCTAGGAAAGCTGCTGGCTTATATTTATAGGGATAACATCAGAACCTCCAGAAAAGGGAGGCGTCCATTAATTACGTCAACAATTTTAAAGCAATTTTTGACAGATTTTTCAAATCCGTTCAAGCAAGCAGTGATGATTGGACTGAGGGACAATAAAGATCAAATGGAAGAATTTTTAATGCGTTTGTGAATCGAGCTAACATATTATCAAATTTGACAGACTGATTGAAAAAAAAAAATGGAAATCTGTGTAATCCCCATAATATATAGAAGAAGTCCCTCTCAGAAGCATCTGGTGCCTTAAGGCCTTCACTAGTTTGAAAGACTGAAATTGGCAGGGAAAGTAATCTTTTGGACAGAATTTCAAAATAGGAGCTTCGAATCAGCTGACAACAGTTCTCATCACGACATTTTACTATTTGTAAAAAGTATTGACTTGTTCTTACATGATTAGTAAACCAATCTTGATCTTTGGTTAGTAAATCTTCCGCCACAAGTTCAGATAATTCAGGTGCAACATATTCAGTCACTGGAAAATTGTCAATTGTTACTTGCATCCACAATTCTGACAATGTTTTGCCAGCATATTGGAAATTTAATTTTTCCAATTCTTCATTAGTTGTTCGACCTTGTGAGTCAAGGTGGCTACACAGTGGAGCCAACCATCGTTCTACTCGATTAAATGCACTCCTACCAGGTGCATTTGTTGCAACGAACATTGCATAAAGGCTTTCTTATTGTTTTCATCCTTTGTGTTAATGTCGAATTCTTTCAAATGAAGCATCTTTTCATAGTCTAGTCCATGAGCATAAGCTGATGATGAGGAATGCTTTCCTGACCTGATGGCTATCTATGTTGGACCTGAATAAGTTACAGCTTCAGTTTTGCCTAGACCATCCTTTTGAATTTCAATGCCAGCATAAACTGACGGAATGAGTTTATGCCTTGCCGCCACAACCGAGTCATGGTATGGCAAATTAACACGGTATTCAACATGCATTAAAAGTGGAGCCTGCTTGTTAGCCGCTTTTAGTCCAATAGGTACTCTGACTTTATCATCTCTGCTGATAAAGCACACTTCTCTTGGTCCCAATATGGAGGCCATTTCCTCAAGATGATGTAGAGTAGATGTGCAAAATCGACCATCAATGTGCTTGGAGTGTGAATCATGTTGTGCTCGAATTAATTTCACTGGCACAATTTTCACATGTCGTTCACCCTCAAAGGATGAACTTCGTTTGGGTATTAATCTAGTATAAATAGCACTTGTACTTATTTGACAACCTTTGATCTTCAGATGCTCTGTCAGTTCATCAAGAGCTTTGACACTGCGATAAATATAACTCTGCCCTTTGTCATGAGCAGCAGATCCATGTAAAGCCATGTCAACAATTGTCTTGAGAAGTACTGGCTGATCTTCTTCAATTTGTGGTCGGCCAGCTTTCTGTCGGATCTTTAATTTATCGATTATGTCAGGATTCTCTGCACACATTTTAGTGAACAACTGCTGCTTTTCTTGCTCATATTTTTAACTTTTCAGTTTCTTTTAATACTCATCAATTTTTACTTTCTTTTCTCTAAGTTCCTTTTCCTGGTCTAAAGTTATAACACTGCTGCCCTTTTGCTTATACTGGTACAAGCCAATCAAATCACTCTTGAAGATATTTATTTGACCCTGCAGCGCGTCTTGGGCTTTTGTTTTGTACTTAACAGATTCTACTTCACTGCTACTACTACAAGTACTGGATGGACCAGCTTCCAACAAGTCAACATTTTTCTGTTTTTTTTTCATTAGGAGTTTGATATTTTATATTGTCTTCTTCTACTGTTACATTTGTAGCCAATTGACTAGAAGCTGTTTCATTTTTCAAAGCATGACCTGCCCAGAAGCCAAGCAGTTTTCCTTTATTTTTCTGTGCTATTGCAGCATATTTAGCTAATAAGGCTAGCAAATTATCCTCTTTCTTTAATGCATTCCAAATTTTGACTAGCCTCTTACGCTTACTTGGGAAAGCCTTTACATAGGCCTCAAATATCAACTGATGATAGTTTGGTTTTTCAATTTCTTTGTGTATTAAAAAAAATGAAACTGCATTATGTCCCTGAATACCTCTTAAAAAATAACTATATCGATAACTGATTGTTTTGTTTTGTAAAATGTGTGGCATGAATCAGGTTAGTGGCCAGATTTTATTTCCTTTCCACTATCTCAGACCTAAAGCAAGTCATATGTAGCTTTCTTTTCGACTGAGCGATGTTATTATTACTCACTTTACTTTCACTTAAATCTCAAAATATCATATTCCTACTCTATCAATATCATTTATCTTGATTACACATGACACCTGAGCCTTGTCCATACCTGCAACATGCTCACAAACATACAGCCTCAGTCATTTGCGACAAACAGAATATACAGTTGAAAAGAGGCCACCTTTTGACTTCTCTTGCACTAACAAAGTGTGCTAACATTCTGACCAACCTTATGCAGAGCACAGACAGATATACATTAAATAAAACTTATATTATTAAAAGCCTAAAATTATATGACTATTTACACTAATTAAACTTTAAAAAAAAATATTTAAGATTAAAATATTAATAGAGAAAATATGATTGTTGATGTCAACTAATCTACCTCCCCTCCCCCTTGTCAACAATTGTCAAACATTTCCAAACAACTCTCCCCCCCCCCATTTTGTTGACATAATTAATGGAGGACCCCAAAGAAATTTTAGAAATTGCTTCACTTGATAGCCATATTTAAAACAAATGGAACTATTAGAACTTCAACAACCTTTCCCCAATGAAGGGAGGGGTGAGGTTGGCACATCTATATCGGCATCCTTCCGTCTCGTGAGACAATGGTGCATCACCGTTGGGTTGGGTTGCATTTTCTCGAGTGGCTGTGCAGTCCTATCCTTGAGTGACAGTCTTTACCACAGTTTTTACATACGAGTTCTGTGCTTCCAAATGTTTTGGCCTTTCTCCTAGCTCTTCTGTCTGCAGCCTCTTCCATTCTTCGCTCCTCGGCTACCATGACGCCCTCTTTGACAACTGTGCGCCACGTAGATCGGTCTTTTGCCTTACACTCCCAGTCACTTGTATGTATTTTGGCTGCTTTCATGTCCCTTTGACAGACATCTTTAAATCGCAGACGTGGGCGACCTGTTTTCCTCTTTCCAGCAGCAAGTTCACCATATAGGAGGTCTTTCGGAATGCGGCCGGGACTCATTCTTTTAACATGACCTAGCCATCTCAGGCGTCTTTCACTAAGGATTGTGAACATGCTTTGGGTATTCGCACGCATTAGGACCTCACTATTAGTCACTTTTTCTTGCCATTTAATACCAAGGATGCGACGCAGGCATCTCATATGGAAGCTATTAAGCTTGCGCTCTTGGGATGTATAGGTGGTCCATGTCTCGCTCCCGTATAGTAGTGTACTGATGACACAAGCTCGATAGACGCACAGTTTGGTTTTCTCCGTTAGCTTGGTGTTTTGCCAGACCCGTTTATTTAGTTTAGCCATTGTGGCAGCTGCCTTGCCGATTCTGCTGTTAATTTCTTCTTCAATGGACAGTGTATTGGAGACCTTGGACCCCAAGTAGGTGAAGCTGTCCACAACCTCCAAGTTTTCATTATCGATTTTTATGTTAGGTGGAGGTCGAGTGTCTTGGTCCATGATGTTTGTCTTTTTCAAGCTGATTTGCAGACCAAATTCTTTGCAGGCATTGGAGAAGCTTGACACGAGTTGTTGCAAACCAATTTCTGTGTGTGCTGTTAGTGCCGCATCATCCGCAAATAGTAGCTCGCGAATTAGGACATCTGTCGTTTTGGTCTTGGCTCGGAGGCGGGCAGTGTTGAAAAGTCCTCCATCAGCTCTGGTGTGTAACCAGATTCCCTCACTGCTATCCTTGAATGCGTATCGAAGTAGTACAGAGAAGAATATTGCGAACAGTGTTGGTGCGAGTACACAACCTTGTTTAACTCCGCTGCTGACTGGAAAGGCTTCTGACTTGGCTCCATCGAACTGCACTGTACCCTGCATATTTTCATGGAACTCTCTGATGATGGCAAGTAGGTGAGGGGGACAGCCGATTTTTGCCAGTATTTTGAATAGCCCGTTGCGACTGACGTAATCAAAGGCTTTTGTAAGGTCCACAAAGGCAATGTACAGTGGCATCTGCTGCTCTCTGCATTTTTCCTGGAGCTGTCGTATGGAGAACACCATGTCTATGGTAGACCGCCCAGACCGGAAACCGCACTGAGATTCTGGATAGACACGGGATGCTAGACTCTGTAAACGTGTTAGTATGACACGGGCAAAGGCCTTTCCTACAATACTAAGGAGTGAAATGCCGCGATAATTATTGCAATCACTCCTATCACCTTTGTTTTTATATAGTGTCACTATATTTGCATCCTTTAGGTCTTGGGGGATGTAGCCCTGTTCCCAGCAGAGGGACAGAATCTCGTGCAATGGTTGGAGTAAAGCTATCTTACCACTCTTTAGAGCCTCTGGTGGTATTCCATCATCCCCAGGCGCTTTTCCACAAGCTAGGCTATCAATAGCTTTGTTCAGCTCTTCCTGTGAGGGCACGACATCAAGTTCTTCCATGAGTGGCATATCTGGTATGTCATCTAGAGCGGTGCTGGAGACTGTGGTAACTGTTGAATACAATTCCAGATAATGCTCAACCCACCGTTTTAGCTGTGCTGCCCGGTCTTGGATAATTTCTCCATTTTTGGACTTTAGAGGAGCAACTTTGGACGTCAAGGGGCCAGTTGCCTTTTTGTTGTCGTACATTGCTTTTGCATCGCCCATATCTGCAGCTGACTGTATGCTGGAACAGAGGTTAAGCCAGTAGGTATTGGCACAATTACGTGCAACCTTTTGGGCAAGTGACTTGGCTGTTTTTAAGGCATGCAACCTGTCGGGTGTAGGCTTTTCCTTGTAAGCCGTAAGAGCTTTCCTTTTGGCTTCAGTGACAGGTTTCATCTCGTCCCAATGTTCATCAAACCAGTCCGTGTTTTTGTGAGATTTTTTGCCAAAGGCCTGTATTGCGGATGTATAGATTGTGTCTCTGAGATGCGTCCATTTCGAGTCAATGGTGACGCATGGGGACATCCTTGAGAGCTGCCGGTATGTACATAAGGGTTTTATGTATAGACCGCCTATAGGTGCTCCATTTCCTGATTTTCTGTCGGGGTTTACTCCCTTAGCCTTTTCCCGAAGGGTATAGCCGCAAGGCAGCGGAGGATTTTTGAAGTCGGAGTTTCCTTCTCCTAGCCGTAGGGGTGCCAGCACCAGGATTCGAACCCGTGACTGATTGAAATTTATTTTGAAGTCTTGGTACCGCAGCGCACTATCACTTTGACCACCGTGCACATCACTACACATTTAATCAGTGACATCAATTTGAAAACAAATAATGGGGTTGGGAGTGGTGGACACTAGCTATAGACTACATTGAAGTGAACAAAATAGGTCAAGACATAGGCTATACTATAACATTTGGCATATGAACAAAAATTAACGGGAATTAAATTTGATAGTTCCTGGTGTGAAGATCAAGGAGATTAATACTTAGGATGACCTCCACTGTCGTTAACGCACTCACCCCTAGGTCTAACTGTTGGCTCCCTGGAATATGTCTAGTTTCATGGTTTACAAGGAACATACCCAATGACACTTGATTTTTCCTTTCTTTTCAACCTTTTTCTTTATGTGGGCCATTGTTGCAGGGCAGTTGCTACACTTTAACACAACACATACGTGGTCACAGTACTATAGTGAACACTTTGACACAACACATACGTGGTCATAATACTATAGTATTATGACCACGTATGTGTTGTGTCAAAGTGTTTACTATAGTATTGTGACCATGTATGTGTTGTGTCAAAGTGTTTACTATAGTATTGTGACCACGTATGTGTTGTGTCAAAGTGTTCACTATAGTATTGTGACCACGTATGTGTTGAGTCAAAATTTATTTAAACATTTTGTCATCTTGTGAAATACTTACAATCCAAGGTTTGCTGAATTACTATAAATTATGAAAAGAAAACTCCCATTGTCATCCCTCATTTATTATGTCCCTTTTAAAAAAAAAAAAACAAGTCAAGAGTCCATAGATTTGAGTTAATTCAGTGCCTTTGAAGGATGATTTAATACTGTTTGTGATGCATCAATTATCGACAGTTAATTATTTCCTCAAGATTGACATTCTCACTATTGGTTTAGTTTTCGCCAATGATAGATTGGTTGAATTTTTAACAGGATTTAAGCTATTGTGTTATTATTTTTTCTATTTTATTAACAGAGATGCTTGAATCGTGATGTTAGCCAAAGACCTACAACAGATGAGCTTTTGAACCATCCTTACCTTAAAAAACAGACAACAGGTAACGGAAATGATTTGGCTTAAATAAAATCAATAATAATTTTTAAAAAATTATTCACGACAAATAAGCAACAGTAACACAGTTCTACTCAAATCTGTGAGCACCCAATCAGTAAAAGGGGAACGATTTAACTGATTAAAAAATAAGAATTTGATAAATTGAGGCTGAGTCCCGCTCCACTGTGACTGGTTCCTTTTGGTCCATCACACATAAATATTGAGAAGAACTGATCTTTTAACCCTTTCCGTCACAACATATTGTATGTCCTGTCCGTCACAACTGGGTGTGGCACACCCATACACTTATTATATTGGGAAAAAGTGTTGCTAGCAACTGGGTGGGTTACACCCTTAGTCTTATATCACAGTAAATGGCTCTCTTTATGTTTATATTACTTTTTACACTGTGGCATGATTTAGTTGCCTTGTAACAAAACTCCATTCACATATCACATAGTTTCTCCCACTGAAGCATTTGTTCTGTACATTAAACTGACTCAAGCCAAATAGCTGGTGGTCTGGAGTTCAATCCCCACCAGAGCCAACATCCCAAGCACCCTGGGCGGATAGGACGGCAACTCATCTAAGAGAAGGCAAACTCTGAATTCAAACCAGGAGCCAAAATGATCAATAAATAGATTGTGGGCCCTCAAATATGAAAAAAAGTAGCTGACTTCACCAACAATGAAGGCAAGAAAGTAAAAGGAGACCAATGGCAAGGGACTGAAGCAATCAAAATAAAAGCCTGCCTTCTACAAACTGACGCTCTTCACCTCAACAGCATTGCAGTGGAATTTTTATTCAGCCCTATTGATGGAAATCCTCTTTTTAGGGCAGCATTTTCAGCAAACTTCAGCTGATTCATATGAGCTTTGGCAATGAGAATACTAGAACAATCATTTCTGGCTCCTGACATCTTCTCTCCCATAAGAGATGTATGGGAAGCATTCCTGACTTATTTGGGAATGTATATTGTTCCTGGAGAGAACATCACAGTAGGTGAGCAACTGGTGGTTGGTTTCAGAGGTCGGTGCAGATTTATTCAATATATGCCAAGCAAGCCAGACAAATATGAAATAACAATATTCTGCCCCTGTGAATAGTCTTCAAACTATCCTCTTAGAGGCTGCCAATATCTCGACAAAGAAAATGCAAGTGCCCTGTCAGCAAAGAGAAATGTTGGAATATCCCCAGAGACTGCGATTTCTCTCACAAAGGACTTCCATGGAAGTGGCCATAATTTCAGAACAGACAACTTGCAGAACCAATGACCAAGAACAGATTCACCCTATTTGGAACAGTGAAACGAAACAAGATGTTCCTACTCAAGGTGTTAGAGGAAAAGAAGGCTCTGCCCCTCTCAAATCAGTGTTTTTTGCAGACTAGAAACAACCTTGTCAAATACCAGAGCTCGAAGCAGAAAAATGCATTGCTCCTGAACACAATTGTCCAGATATAGAAAGTGAAAATGAAAGCAAGAAACCAGAGATTGTGCTATATAACAACAAAATCAAAGGAGGCATATGGACCAAATGGCGAAGATGTTCTCTGTGAATACAAAAAACTAAGAGTAAAAGATGGCCTTTGTTTGTGTTTTTCAACATTGTTGACTTGACATCAATTGCAGCAAGAGTGACATTTAAATATAAATATCCGACTCACTGTCTCATGAAGACAACAGTCAATATTGATGTTGCATTGTTCCTCACCCATCCGCAAGTAGAGGCGATTTGTCAGACGCACCAAGATATTGTGAGGCAGAACATGGCCAGTGTTTTGAAATCTTTACAAACACTTCAAACGGCTGCCCAAACCACTTCAACTCAGCAAGACATATTTGCAAAGAACATTCTGTTCTTTTATGTAAAAACTGTGCAAGCTGAGCTATTTTCCATGTGTACATGTGACTGGTCTGCTTTGAAATGGTTTGTCAAGTTGAATAGATGATATTATTGTTGGTACCCCAGGACCCAAATCCATTTAGAATATTTATTTATTGTCAACATTTTTAAATCTATTTTATGAATTACACAGATTAAAATAACTAACAAACAAAAACCAATAAAAAATGTTCACATTTATTATTAAATTATGCATGGGTGTGTTACACGTTACACCCAGTTGTTATGGACTGTAGAAAAAATGTTTAGGCTCCAAAAAACAAGTCACTTTCGCATGCTTTATAATTTATTCAATTGCATCCATCAAGGTGTTCCTTTCCTTGTGGATCATGTAGCTTATGAGATTATTAAAAGAAGACTCGAGATATCAGAAATCAAGTCTGTCTCTGGGTGTATTACACACAGTTGCGATGGAAAAGGTTAAAATTTATAGCTCATCGCTATCTAAAGGCATTTTTACCCTTGAAACTGTAATGCTAATATGAAAGAAACTTTTTCTTGTTGAATTTCCAGAAGAAAAACCAGGCCCAAATTTGGCTGCAAATCTCAAAATGATAGAGGAAGGAATAGCAGAATCATCTCCCATGACAAAGCAAAAATATATTCAAGTATGTTTAGCTTTTCTTATATTTATATCCTATATCAGACCTGATTACTCTTACGATTTTGGCATACAATGTACGATTTTGAGGTGTATACGATATATATACCTTATATAAGGTATGTAACGATTTTGTGATATTGTACAATTTTAAGAGTTTGAGGATAAACAGGTCTGCTATATGTTTTTTAAATACCTTTGAATTTTGATAGCAGATTTTATTTCATCTGAAAATTATTTAATGAGAATCACTACAAAGCAATATGTTTTTATAAAAATCCTTTATTTTTATATTAACTTCACTTTTGTTTGTGAGTGGCTGACGGGGTGCAAAAATCTTCAGTCTGCTAATTGACCCACTTCCCATCAAGCTATAGAGCTGAAACTTGGGTTATAGGCTCGTTACCGATGGCAACACATTCTTTCAAATTTTCAAACCCCCCCCCCCCCCCCCCCCCTCCCTTCCCCCATATCAGTTTTTCCTTTTTTCAAGGGGGAAGATAAAACAATAAAATTCCTGATAACTGTGCAAATTGAGATTCTGTTTAAAAAAAAATGTTGCAAGTGCATTTGGTGAATAATATTCTCAAATTGTTGGTGAAATAAATCTGCAGTGTAAAAGCGGTTGGGTCATTGGAATATTAGATATAGTTCAGTGGCATGAAAAAAATGTGCGATTGTGGGGGGGGGGGGGTTACATATTGGGATTCTTATAAATGCGTTAAATTTTCAACCCCATTGCTCAATATTACATTTTATTAAGGATTTATACGAAAAACAAAATTTTTAGGGGATGTTTAATTTAGAGTTGGTTATCACAATATCTCTCATCTTTTATTCAAATGTTACATTTTTCTTTAATTTTACAGAGATTAATAAAGGAATTGGCAACCAGATACGAAGGAATACAAAATACATGATCAATTTTATGTTAGTATGTTTAGGTTTAGTGCAAATACATTTTGAATGATTTATGTAAAAATGGTACCAAGTGTGTCATGCATTTATTATCATTGTATGGAGTTGGTGTCTTTCCAATAATGAGATTTTGCATATGGAAAAGGCTCAAACTATGCACACCTTGGGAAAGATTATGATGGGCATAGAATCTTGATGTCATAAGTGTAACCCCAAATAATTCTGCAGGTTTTTGTAGCAGTGCTGGTTGATTCCAGACATTTTATTTACTTTGATACTTAGTCATTTTGGAGGTCTATGCGTGATGTCATTTTGCATTCTTCTGGTTCTTAGCAGGCAGTAATATTTCATTTTGAAATTTGTATTTTTTGTTTAGCCAGGGTGTTGTATATAATGGCTCCTTTTTTAGTAAGTCTATTTCATTTCCTCTTGTATAATGTTAAATTTGGATCAACTTGAAGTTAAATTGATGCATTATTTAAATTATAGTTAACTTTTGATTCATTTTTTTTTTTTACCTGAGAGTCTGGTCTCTCATGATAACCTGAATGTTGTTCAAAAGAATACACATCTACCGGAAGACCAATATTGCATTAATAAAAAACATCTCAACAATTTCTTGTATAAATATATTGTTAAAATATACTTTAAACAAATGTGCAAGATTTAGCACTTTATCTTGCTTGATACTCATTAATGACTTTTTTGTTTTTTTTATATATTTGCATTGCCTCATGAAGTGCTTAAGACTACTCTAGCATTTTTCAAGTTCCCATCAAGAGTACAGTATTGTATGTAAGATGTTTGCATATGACTTTGAAGCTATGAAATTTAGACTTTTCACTGATGCACAATTCTATGGATAAATGCATATACCATACCCAGACGTGCTAATAATAATAAAATCATATACAAACAACTGTTGCTTCTCTTAATTTTTTAAATTTTGCTAGGTTGTTTTAAAAAGGGCTGAAGGGTGTTTTTTAAAAATTCATATTGTTGAAATTACAGCAGAGATTCTGACCTAAATCACCAAGATCAGCAGTTGTCACCCTTTTTATTATCAATTTCAGCACAGTAAAACTTCTTAAACTGTGAATTTTAAAAATTTAAGTGCAAACAAACATGGAATACTATTGTCATCAATTTATTCCTTTATTTATATTAAAATCAATGGGCACAAACTTGTTCAATAAAATATGCGAATAAAGTTATATTTACAGTTTATTATTGGCCTCATGTTGAAACTTTGAAATGAGTGGCAAATAAGTTGTATCCTCAATTTAACTCATCTAGACTCCACCCTACATAAAACAATAAAGTAAAATATTGTAAACAGATGGAAGAAAATCCAGATTATGCTATAAAAAATATCATTTATAGGTACATAAAAATGCTGAACACAAATATAGGTGTTGAAAATGTAAAATAGTACACTAGGCAAAGGAGTTTGTGCCATTGAGTGATTGAGGTCATTCATTGAGTTTGCGCACCCTCCATTACAAGAACACACAACATAAAAACATCAGTGTGACAATGACCTACATTACATTTATTTATTTTGGTAAAAATTCTTCCATTATTTACATTGAATGAAGACAAAACATAAAATCATTTTTAAAGGGAATTCATTGCTG
This sequence comes from Lymnaea stagnalis, assembly GCA_964033795.1. Lineage (NCBI taxonomy): Eukaryota > Metazoa > Mollusca > Gastropoda > Lymnaeidae > Lymnaea > Lymnaea stagnalis. Next base: position 2,022,156 of record CAXITT010000040.1, read on the forward strand.
TTAGCTACATTACTGAGAGTATGATATGTCATTAAATCGAATAAATGTTTATTACAATTAAATTCAGAACCTTGCTCATCTTAAAATGTTAATAAGCCAGATAATTCAAATAATTGAGATAAACATTCATCATTTCGGAGAAAGTTCCAGTTACAGTTAATAATGTAAAAATGGTGGATGTTCATATAGTAATAAAAGTATCGGTTTTCTAGTCCCTCCATATTCATTTTCAGTTACCTTCTAGTATGCCATATGAGTACCACCTCAAAGATTTTTGTAGCTGTTAAGTATGGTGTGTGTGTATATATTTTTAATTTTTTTTTTCAATGTCAAATTAAAATTAATCCACAACATAATAATGCATAAAAGGCTACATGAAATCAAAAGCACTTATACAACTCCATGTCAAAAAGAGTCTTCTTTATGAAAAAATCCAAAAAGCTTTTCATAATTTTTAAGTTAATGAATAATTAATAATAATAGCTCCAAAAAGAAAAAAAATTAGATAAAATGTTGAAATATGTCTTTCTTTTTACGCTTTCTCTCCCATCTTTGATCATATCCTTAACTGGCAGCGGACAATATCAGTAATTATTAGCCTCACAACAATTGTACGGATTATAACATCTAAAAAAAAAACTAATTTAAATGGTGTCACAATAGAATGGAAGTTCATAATTTGATTAGAATGGGTTATATTTGTGATAAAAAAGAAATACAATCCAAAAACTACATGAAAGATTTACAGTAATGTACGAGAAACACAAGAACTATAATATGAAGCAGAGGAACCTCTCTTTACTTCAAGTTCAAGATAAATTTCAAACTTTTTTAACACACAAAAATGTCCATATAAACAGAGCTCCACAATCCAATTTACTAAGATTCATGTCTTATTTAAGGAGCAGCATCGCCTACAGTCTCGTCTCCATCAGAATCCTCACAGAAGGACATGCGTGGAGAAGGTCTGAAGCCACGACTAGCATATGTAGAGAGTTTATTGCTGGCTGCAAGTAAAAGGCCCAGATATGGGGCAGATGGCTTCATGGGACGAGAGATGTACTCTGGGTGGTACTGTACTCCAACAAAATATGCATGTCCTGAGGAATAAAAAAAACATCTATTCATCTACTCACATTGATTTATAAATTACTTATTTGCTAATAAAAAAGAGAACAGAGCCTTTATGCTCCCTAAATGGGATATATATGAAGATGATCTATGATGTGACTTTGTAACTGCCACTGAATGTTACCCATGTCATTTAGCAACCTCATTTTGTTAATGGCCACTTTAACTTGTTAATATCCTCTGAGCCCCCCATTCTGTTATTAACCCGATAATTGTCGTAATGGTTGCTCATCAGCCGTTATACCCGTCTGTGGTGTCATGGCCAATTTAATCAGAAGCAAAGTTGTCATTAAAAATGCTAATGATTTAATGTATTTTGGTTAAGAGGAAATCACTCTTTATAAATGAGTTTGCTTCCTATTTCCATTTTTATATATGCGTGGACATGCTTTTATCAGGGCTTGTTTTGCTATTGATTGGGTGTGAAAACTGCTCAATTTTTTGGACTGTATTATGTCCGATGCTGGAGAGAGCACCCTCTAGATTTCAAAATTTAAAACAGACTTAATAATTGGAATTATTTAAAATTTATTAAATGAAAGCAATGATTTCAGAGATATTCCACATGCTAGTTGACAGTATTAGCTCTAGCTGTGATGGCACCGTAAGAGTCAGATAAAGTCCTAAGCTTAGACGCACAGTTACCGACAAATTCCTTTGGGAAAGGATGGAAACTGAACAGAAAAGACAAAGATTGGACCCCCAAATACTTACACTAAAGAGATTGAAAGACATTTATATTTGAGTATGCTATGGAGTATTAATTGATCAAAAAATGGAACTCATTTCGCACTTTTCCCCTTGTATTTTGTATGACATATTAATTTAAAGGTCACTTCTTTTGAATAAAAGAAATTCACCAAAATCACTATTTCCAATTTAAGTACATTTAACTTGAAATTTTCTGAAAGAATATTGCTTCTAATGTCTCAAAAACTTAATTTTATGAAATTTTCCAATTTATGGAGTATTAGTATTAGGTTGGGTTGCATGCAGAAATTGAGTAGTAAAATTGTACTCACTCTGGAAAGGTCAAGGTCAATATCAACACATAATTTAAAAACAAATTCTTTTCAAACCTAAGATACCCTTTCCAATGTACTTTCAGGAAATGTATACTCAGTACGGGATTTTGTCTTTTTTGACATACATATGAAAATGCTAAAAATGACTTGACTCAACAGAAAATTGCACTTGACAGTTAAAGGCTAAAAGGTTAATATGGAGAAACTGTTATTTTAGACTATGGTTCATAAAATCCTTTTTTCAAAGTTTTCGCGGTTCCAAAGAAATATACGTAATGGCGACATATCAAAAGATTTTATTTACACCGAACTAACCTTCAAGTTCCATTATTTCCATTCTGGCATCATCTTCACTATGACCAACAAATTTCATCCCCTTCTCTTCCAAATTTTTAACTACTTCTGGGTTAACCTGCCAATGCAAACATTGTAAAAAGTGATTTTAAAATTTAATCCAGAGAAATAATGTTTTTTTACTAGTCTAAACAATCTCTAAGCATTTCATGTTTTTAAATCTTAAAAAATGTTAAGGAAGAGTAACAAGCTAAGTGTTCCTCAATTTACAATAGTTAAAGCAGGTAATAATAAATTTTATGTAAATTTGCAATTCAAAGTAACAGTTAATGCCAAAAAAAAAAAAAATTATGTATAAAAATACATCCATAATTATCAACTCAAACCTAAAACACATAGATTATGCTGGTATAAAATGAAGAACATTGTTGTCAATTACCTCATATCTATGTCTATGTCGCTCTTCAACACTTGAAGGATTTCCATACAACTTTCCTGAAATAGGTTGACATTAAATTTTAAATTCATTTTAACAATGGGATAAAACTAAATCATCATTAATTATTATATTTAATTTGGGAACATTTAAAAACAAAAGATAATAGGAATACAATACTGTTACTTACTTATTACACTTGTGTCTGTTTTGAAGATAGTCTTGCGTTTTCCAAGTCTCATGGTCCCTCCCATATTTCCTGGATTGTGCTCTGGCATGTCAATTACCTGCAAGGAGAATGTGAACAATGTTAGGTAAACAGACCTGGTTACACTGGAACTCTAAGTAAAATATATTCTTAGAATAGAAATTAACCATCTCAAAATTGTACAATGTCATAATGGTGCCAAACGTTAAAAAATTATACTTTAAATATATGCTTCAAATGTGCATTTATGTCGAAAATGAAAATAATCACTAATTGAATGAAGAAGCAAGTTCATTTGTGATACATCTGGGGGCCTAACTAATTTAACATGGTCAGTCGCGAATAGTCCCCCCCCCCCCTCCCTGCATAAAGCTGATGAGGTTGATTTTATTTTGTTGTTAAAATGATGTTTAAAAACTACATCAAGCTGTATTGGAACAAGAGAAGAGATTATGTCGAAAATGAAAATAATCACTTATTGAATGAAGGAGCAAGTTCATTTGTGATACATCTGGGGGCCTAACTAATTTAACATGGTCAGTCGCGAATAGTCCCCCCCCCCCTCCCTGCATAAAGCTGATGAGGTTGATTTTATTTTGTTGTTAAAATGATGTTTAAAAACTACATCAAGCTGTATTGGAACAAGAGAAGAGGAGGAGGGCTGGAGCATTGTACAGCTGGCCAGTGATTTTTAAAAATAGATTTCAAATGCTGCTTACTGTATCTTATAAAATATGTCAAAAACTAACGCTGCTATGTGGTGCAGTTGAAAATGCAGTTTTCTCCATTTTCGCAATAGTCACCATTCAGCCGAAAAAAATATAATTGTCACAAAATTACATCATTCAGGACCGATGCAAATAAAGTGAATGTGTATCAAAATATTTTCTTATAATGACCATAACAAAAGATAAGCTTATAATGACCATATCCCCAGATGGAAACAACATTGTAATCTAAAGTGACCAAGACATTCAGGACAGAATGATCTCAGAACTCACTGTTTGATCATTTTTATCATACACATACATATATAGTTAAGAACATGAGTGCTGAAAGCTGTGAATCCTGAAATCCCTTTCTAAAAATTTCTAGAAACCTGAAACTTCTTTTACAATTTTTTTAAGCCCTGAAACTTAACGAAACTCAATAAAATTCATACACCTTAGAAATAATTTTTTGTGAAATGATTACAAACGAAAGCGAGGGTCTTGCAAACAAAAGCGAGAGGTCACAGTACCTATTCTGGGTATAGCCAACCCGCTCTCACTGAATAGGCGTTCATGCATTCTTACACGCTGATTTTTTTTAAAACCCAGAATCCCTATTTGAATTAACTGAACTGGCGACAAGGTGAATCCGCAGTGAGAGAAAATAAAAACTTGCGTATCCAGAGCTGAAAAATATTTAACCTCACGAATCCGGAATAATCCTGAAAAGTGGCACCCCTGGTTGTGAAGCTCATCTCAAACAGACCTTTCCAAACTGTATTTCTCATGGCCAGTCCAACAGTACAAAATGTGGGTCATAATTTAAATTAAAAATAAACTAATATTATCTTGCAGAAAATCCAGTGATATAATTTCAAAGCAATTAATGAAAGATATGGGCTTACCACTAACATTTGTCACAAGAAGGTTTTTTCATTTGTACCCAAAAATGAGGATGCTTTTTTTAAAATTGTGTCACTTAAAATGAGTTGAGTGAATTTCTTAAGCTTAGTATCACATTCTTTAAAAAAAAAAAACGTAATGCATGGAGCTGTAAAGATTAAAATGCTGTCACTAAGGTTAAACAAAAATCTCTTATGTCAGTAACCACTTCAGATTTAATCTTAGCCCAGAAAAATTTACTCACGACAGGGTGTTTTGTGAGTGGGTTTAGTTCTGTTGAATTTGCATCTTCCCAGTGTAACACATTTCTGGCAAACTCTATGACGGCACACTGAAGGCCAAGACAAACACCTGGATAATGAAAAATTAATGAATCAATCAGAAAGAGAACTATCAATTAATTTTATTAAAGAGACAGCATTTTATGTAAAAGATGTTACTTTATATTTTCTTGGAGTTAAAATGGAATATTATACTTTCCTAATAGAGCATTCATATAAAAAGTCTACTTGAAATGTTAGTGTAAAAATAAATAGATTTAAATTATTTTTGTAAAAATTAGAATAAACAAACAAAATATGGAATCTCACCAAGGAAGGGAATGTTCTTTGTTCTGGCCCATTTACATGCTAAAATTTTGCCTTCTGTTCCACGTGTCCCAAATCCCCCAGGAACAATAACACCACTGAAAAATATTATGGGGATAAAATCATAACGGTTAAAATAAAAATATGACAATAATAACAAATTAATTTCAGAACATCTTTTAAACTGTTGGTAATCACTTTAATAAATCTTTTAAAAAAGACACAAACCCCCATTTTCCCCCAATTATTTTTTAAGTTCAGGGTTCATTACAGCAGGTACATCAAAACCAATAACTTGTTCCGACCTTTTATAAATTTAACACAGAGTATTTTGATTGTAAATTTAAATTGAATTAAGAAAGTTAAGTGGTAAAAGGCCATAAGAAAAATATGTTTGTATATTATACAGTACAAACTTACTTGGCTCCAACCAATTCCCTCCAAGCTTCATGGTACTTCTGAGGGTTTTCACTTTCCATTGCATGCTCTAAGTCAGCAGCTTCTATACACTATAAACAAATATTGAAATGTGCAGTTACCTTAAGTTTTCAAACAACAGATTTTGAGATATTCAGTTAAGCTTATTAATAAACTAGCAATATAATGTTAAAAAACTGAAAATATGTGTTCTTACTTTAAGGTCTAGTCGATGGTTGACTGCAAGGGATGCATGTTGTAATGCCTTGATGACAGAAGTGTATGAATCTGAGAGAGCTGTGTATTTACCGACTAATACAATACAAACTTCCTTCAACAGTCGATCGTGCCTGCCAATATTTTATATGAGCGTTAATAGATATATCTGGTATTACTAAAAACAAAAAGGACGTCCATAAAAAAACAATAACTTGTTCTGGTTTTTTAAGCATTAATTAACCCTTTACAGTCAAAGCCTATTCAGTCTTGTCTACTCCCAGTGCCCAAGCCAGGGGACATAACTCCATTTTAAATCAAGGTTATTTATCTAATTAATTAACAGAAAATAAACTAGATGCAAGAAAATAAAATTAAAAATACCTAAATACCAATAAATGATTTAAGCAAAAGTTAAACCTAAAAAAATTTTCAGGGACCCTCCCACTTTGATTTGTGAACAATTCCCAGACCACTCATGATCTTGCTGAGCAGTTGGAGTGGAACTGAAGGGCCAGTTGTCATCGATGTCTCTAATATTACTATTATCTTCTTCACTTGAATCACTATCACTAGTAGTGTCATTTAAATTAATGTCTATCAGATTCTTCACTGTCGCTGCTAGACTCATGAAATAGTGAAGCTTCATTAGGCTTAAGTTCTTTCAAAATTTTATCCAAGGCTTGGAAAGCCATTTTTTACAGCGAAAAATCTAAACACACCGCGTTCAAACTAGTACCAAAATAATGCCGACAACAAGGCATTCTTCCGGTATAACTATAAATAGTAATGCGCAATGGATTTCCGGTGTGCTAAGAACGAAAGTAAACAACCTCAAAACTGGCAGGTTTGGGCTCAACTGACTACAGGCTTAAGGAAAAAATCGGCACATTTCGGGCGCATCGGGCTGTAAAGGGATAAATACTATTAGAAAGGGTTAATGATAGCCTGGGGTTAGTGAAGCTAGTTCTACGTCACAAAAGAACATTAAAATTGTCTAATTCCACCTTATGTAATTTCATCTTTAAAAAAAAAATCAGACAAACCTGTCTGCTAGTTCAGTCCACCTAGCCATGTCATGAGCAGGTTTAACTTTCTTTGCAGGTAATTGTATTTGTAGACGTTGAATGAGGAAGCTGTCAGCCCCTTGAGACTGCAGCAGCAGGGGCACTCTGTATAGAGAGGTAACGTCGTGCACACAGTAAACCTGGACCAGATTAGACAAAGAAAACTCTAATTGATACTACAAACTGACATGATAACTAATTTGATTCAAATCAGTGATCAAACAGGTCACAGGTCTCCAAAGCTAATAAGCAGACTATTTGAGATTTTCAATAGAAAGCTTACTTAAACATGGCTAAACATTTTTATCTTAAAAATTTCTTCAAAATATATATGAAACAAAATTCGGAAATACAAATGCAAAGTTTTTTATTCTTTATCAAAGAAAAGTCTCCTCTCTAAATTAGATAAAGTCTAACTTGCCAGTTTGGAGACCCCTAATCTATTTGCACAGAAAACTGCAGCTTACTTGAGATATGAAAGCTTGGTGTTTAAATAAATAAATATAAAATGAACTAATAATAATGTTTAAAGAACATACAGATACCACTGAAGATCTTAATTTTTACCTGTTCTGGGTCAACATGACAAAAGAGAGAGATTTTTTCTTTGACAGATTCAGCTAACGGAGTGACACTGCGACAAACTATCTGTTCAAAATAGAGCCCAAAAAAAAAAAAAAATCATTGTAAAACGTAACCATTTCAATGGTATATTTATTAGCAAAAGGTTTACATAAATCTGCAAAACTGTCAATTTTCAATATCATAAGTGGTAAAATAACTCCTCTCATATAAACATAATAATAAAAGAGCTATCTCATTAATCTAATACCTAAAAAATGTGAAATACAATATTTTGTGATTATAAAGCTTCACAAAATTTTTAAACTTTTATAAAAAGCTCATTTAGATTAAAATGGCATTCATACTTGAAAGAATTAAAATAGCATATTTACAATGTCTGGAGATATTCCAAGTCCTCTGAGTTCTCTTACACTTGACTGTGTTGGTTTTGTCTTTTGCTCTCCTGTTGTTTTAGGCTGCAGATGATATATGTTTACATATTCAAGAACCAACAGCGGTACATCGGTAACGACTGGTTTTTAAGAATATGGACATATTATTTTTTTTATTCAATAAAAATATTTGAAAGCCCCAGTCTAAGGACAACAACAAATCTTCTCTTTCACCTGTGGAATAAGGCTAACATGGACGCTGCAAATATTTTCTCTCTTGACACGAAACTGGAACTGTCTAAAGGCTTCAACGAAAGGCATTCCTTCAATATCTCCTATGGTTCCACCAAGCTGAAAAAGAATATAAAATGGTATTTTTATTGACAACTATGGTTAGTAGATATCTAACCATTACCCCCCGCAGACAGCTTTATCAGAAGCAGCTGATAGATAGCAATGGCATTCCCTGGCTGTAGCCTTGAACAGCAGTCAGGAAATGAGTATTAAATGACAACCGTGACCTCTCAAATGCTTTTTCCCAAATACAACCTAACCAAAATTAGGCGGTAATTACTTTATGACAAAAAACATGTTAAAGAAAACTTGTGGACAATATGAAAACAGCATTTTTTAAATAGGCTTTAAATCTAAATTTAGAGTACATGATGTACCAACCTCTATTATACACACATCTGCCTTTTGGTCTCCCTCTACAGGAGTTTCAGCAACTCTGGTTACCCAATCTTGAATGGCATTTGTAATGTGCGGAACAACTAAAAATAAAGTATTAATAAAGAGTAATTTAAAAAAACATAATTCATCAAAACAAGCCTTTCTAGCCTAGAGTGATCATAATATACACACACATACCTTGGACTGTCTTTCCCAGGTAATCACCCTTTCTTTCTTTACTTATCACTTGTTCATAAATTTTTCCTGTAGTGATATTATTGTCCCTTGTTAATGTGACATCCAGAAATCTTTCATAGTTGCCAAGATCCAAGTCAACCTCACCTCCATCATCAAGAACAAATACTTCACCTGATATAACACAATATTAAAGTATTTATTTCTTATTAAGAGAAGTGCCAAAAATTATGCAAATAATTGTTTAAGATACTTGTGATATGTTTTAGAACTTGTATTAAATAATACAGTACAATAAAGATGTTAATAAATATTAATGTCTTTATTATACTTCATATCCTTTTAGATTAAGGCCTTTTAGTCAATCTAAAAGAACCTATAATTAATAAATTATTATCAAATAAAATTCAAGCTTCCTATTTAGAAAACTCAACCATTGTATAGTACTTAATTTCTCATCATGTGAATTAGCGTAACAATATCCTTCACAAAAGTTTAAATGAGGAAAAAAGTAAGGGACTGACCATGCTCGTATGGTGAAAATGTGCCAGCATCAATATTGATGTAGGGATCAATTTTGATACTAGTGACTTTAATTCCATGAGATTTGAGTATTAAGCCAATGCTGCTAGCAATGATTCCTTTCCCCACTCCACTAATCACTCCTCCAGTAACTAAAACGTACTTCATGATTCTTCAGCAGAAAATGCACTGAAATATAAAAACAAAAGTTTAAAAATAAAAATTGATTCATTTAGATTTAATAGCAGAAACTGACAGTAGCGATAGAGTTCTAAAAATGTTATCTTAGGGCCATCCATAAACAATGACAATGTCAAGGGTAGGTGGTCACGAATTTGTAACAATAAAATATGTGATTAAGGCATTCATTAATTTTAAGGAGTCAGTAAGTTACTATTTTGAGATGATGGAGGATGGGCGACCGGGATGGGGATCAAAATAGTGTGACATCTTTATGGACGACCTCTTTAACTTTATTTTACACATGTAACACTGTTTTGAATTTCCCTTTTCAACTAGGCCTATATTTTAAATTAAAATTTAGAATTTAATCCTTATTAATTGATCTTTTTATTTTAGACTAGTACTAGCAGAGGGCCTTAAGACTATAGACAAAGGTATATGGTCAACTGGCAGTAGGGTGATTTTATTTTTTTTTTGTTTACACTCACTAGGCGTCAATAGGCCAATTTATTGAACTAATTTATTCACTTATGAATTATTATAATAAATACAAGTCATTTATTTCACAAAGCGGGATTTATTTGGATTTGTGAACTTGCCGACTTGCGTTACCCAAATCAAAAAAAAATCCTTTCCCCTTTAGAGACTTCGTATAAAATTACTGGTATTAGTTACAAAAAAGTAAAACAATAATTTAAGAGGACAATATTTTCTTTACCTTATTTTCTTGAATGAGTTTACGGCAGTTCGCGCACGCCGCTTTTGAAAGTTTTTATTGTCAATAACAGTACTGTATCAGTACAGCACAGTCTAATGTACATTTAAATGACTTGTATTCGATAAATTAAATAAGCGCGATACCAAAACGTTCAAATACGCCATGAATATGGACCTTGCGATAAGATTAGACCTACATAAAATATCGCATAATTATTCGAATTAACATAAATTAAATGGATTATTAGATTACTGTCTACTTAAAATATTTTACAGCTAAATAAAATTACATTTAACTTTTTAACATAAATGTATTAATTTTTTTTATTTTTTTTTAAATAGAAAACTTAACCTAATGCGTAGGCGTAGGACTAACTTAGGCTTGTAATTAGGACGTAGGTATAATAATGAGGGAGAAAAATATACTCTTAATTTGTGGAACATTACAAAGTTAAACGCTACAACCTCTTGCCTTGCTAGAACTTTAAGTTTCTTGATCTGTGGTTGAAAAATAAGAAGTTGGCCAATTATACAACGTTGACTTCACGTGACGTGACATTATCATTTTGTCCCCACCGCATAAACTTATCCAGGTCCAGAGGCCTAATAAAAATAACAAGGCCGCGTCTAGATCTCTGTGAAAAATACAGTGGTCAGTAAACAATAATTTTCCATTATTATTGAGGTGTCCCGTGAAGTTGTGAAAACCTTTCACAACACAGGCCAACAATATTTATCGCCGATAATTTAGGCGAGAATAAAACCATAACAAGGACCAAAGATTATGTGCAGTTCGTTTTCCCTTTTCAATATAACACTTACTTATGCATTTTACCCCACCTGGGGCATAGACCGTCACAAGAACTTTCCATTCATCTCGGTCCTGGGCTTTCCTTTCAAGTTCTATCCAGGGCCGGCTCAAGGTACTGGCAACTCGGGCAGTTGCTCGGGGCGCCACTTGCTTGGGGCGCTATCGGCGATCTTGAATAGAATGATAAAGCATTGCATGTGGGTGCCATGGAAGAAAAATATTTTTATTGCTAAATTTTTGTATGTCATAATACATAAATCGTAAGTTCGTGCAAGGGGAGTGGTGGAAAAATTGGTGCTGACAAAGACAGCCGCTTCTTTTGTAGGTGCATTTTGTTCTTTTGTATTTGCCACAGGTTATTTTTATTATCATACTTATAGCGGGTGGAAAAGATCACCTTGCCCGGGGCGCTAGCCATGTATTTTTAGGCCTTTCTCTCTTTCTTTTACCCTGTGGATTCCATGTCAGGGATTGCCTGGTGATGTTATCTGGCGCTTTACGAAGGTTGTCCCCAATCCACCGCCATCTTTTGCTTATGATGTCTTTGGCAATAGGCTCCTGGTATGCTCTTTCCAGTAAGTCTTTGTTGGCGATGGTGTTTGGCCATTTGATGTACAGGATCTTTCAAAGGCAAGTGTTTATGAAGGTCTACGTGATACTTGGTGTTGTTCTCAAAGTTTCGGCTATATAAAGTATGAATGTTTTGAAATCTTTGTTGAAAATTCTGACTTTGGTTTGCAGAGTCAGCTCCTTTGACTCCCATATTTTCTATAATAGCACGCATGCTGACATGCTGACTTAGCTTTTCCAATTCTAGCCCTGACATTCGCTTCGGATCCACCATTTATGTCAATGGTGCTGCCTAAGTATGTGAAGGCCTCCACTTCTTCCGGTGTATTTCCCGACAGAGAGATATGCTCTTTGTTGGCTGGGTTTAACTTCATGATCTTCATCTTGCTTTTACTTATATTGAATCCGATCTGTGCTGAAATGGTGGCTACATCCTTTTTTCTTCGTTTCCGGCATTTGTTGCTGGTTGTGGGACAGAAGTGCAATATCAAATGTGAAGTCTAAGTCATTCAGTTGTTCCCAGAGTGTCTACTGTATCCTGTTCCTCTTTCAGTATGTGGATTTTTTTTCATTATCCAGCCAATGGCAAGGATGAGTAGAAATGGGGACAAGAGACATCCTTGTCTGACTCCTGTTTCCATTTTAAAAGCATATAAGTGAGTCTACTCTCGTGTACCACCCTGCATGTCATTCATAAGAACTCTGCAATGATCCTGACTAGTTTTCCTGGTACCTAATAATGCCGGAGAAGTTTCCAAAATATTTTTCTGTCCAGACTATCAAATGCCTTTTCGTAGATGATATAATTTAGGTATAGAGGGAGTTCCATTCGATGGGCTGTTGTCAAACAGTTCAATATAATTCAAAAACAAATTAGAGACAATTATACAAAGTTTGCCATTGTGGCCGAGTAAATGGGGGACGGGTTTAAAAAAACAACAACAATCTTTTGGAATGCGCTGCTAGGCTAGGAGTTTTGCATCTTTGATACTGTTGGATGGATAGGCATTGTTGTTACCACCGAATCCTAGCGCTATAATCGAGTACATTGACGACGAACATTGCTGCATTTTTACACCAAGGGACATAGCTTTCGATAACTTCGAGATGTGAGGCCTACTAAATGTTGTTACCACCGAATCCTAGCGCTATAATCGAGTACATTGACGAGGAACATTGTTGCATTTTTACACCAAGGGACATAGCTTTCGATAACTTCGAGATGTGAGACCTACTAAATAGTCATGTTGTGGACTTTGACTGTGTCCTTAACACAACCGATTCAACGACGGCATGGTCCTCCTCAGTCCCTGAAATGGAGTGCCTATCATCGTAGGCTGGCAATGCAACTTAGTTGACTGGCATTCTGACCAGGTGGTCTAATCAATTTATTTGCTGTTGGGAAATATATATGAGCTGATTGGAATGGCAACAGCCGTTTGTTTTAGTTCTTGGTTCCGAATATGGTCCCTTGAGACCATCCACAAATGAAGTCACGCAAATTTACCCCCCTCCCCATTCTAACTAAAAAAAGTTAACCCCCCTCCATTTCAAATATAGCATCAAAAACCTATACACCCCATATATCTGCACCCCCTATAAAATACTGCATTCAACTACAATCCTTTGCAACCCATAAAAAAAATCCCATCCCATGGATATTGAATTGCTGCACCTGTGTCGCAGTGAATTTCCCCTAGAACAGTGGTTCTTATCCATGGGTGAAAGCATAACCTGTATTGCGAAACACCCAGAAAATTAATTTCATTCGCTGCTATTGCTATTTGTTCCTGCCTTTAAAAATAAAATAAGTTTTTATGCATTTTTATTAGCAGCAGTAAAAAAAAAAAAAATTACAAATTATTGCTGGTGAATTTTGTTTGCCCATTACGTGATGATTTAATTCTTGTTTACAGCGAGTCAATTAAACAAATAAAACCACAATACCTCAATAATTTTCATTAAAAAATATTGCAATATATTTTTTTACCGTTAATTGGGGAAAATGTTTTTAAATTGAGAGGGCAAGAGCGCCGCAAAAAATATTAATAATCCCTGCCATCGAACATTTATTAAGATCACATCGTCAAGCGCACCAACAAATCATAATACACCCTGAACGCAAAAGAAATAAAATAATCTAATTCCTTTCAAAGATTTACGAGACCCTTGAATGAAAATGCCTTACAATTTAATGCGCAAAAACAAAATTTCCCATAAATAATATGAAATCGATAATTAGGCTATATGTAATTGGATTACTTATTTCTAACTCTAGACTGATTAGCCACAAACAATTTGCGTAAATAAAATATAGCTCAGAAATATTCTGAACTTTGTTTTTGTCAGTCAGAGTCAGGGTTTTGCGCCTACTCAGACTACTCTTATTCTTTTCTCTCTTTTTATGTAGGATACATGTGTGTGTATAGTCTATATATATATATATATATATATATATAATGTAAATTTAATTTATAGCCCTTCTTATATGAATGTTTTCTTTTGTTTTTGTCTAATTTTTCTACTTAAAGCTTTATCTCAGTCCAACACTCTTTATAACTCTAGACTGAAATGTTTTTACGCTCAAAATTGGCGATTTCGATTCCAAATAATAAAAGTTCTGCGTATCGAAGTGGTAGCGCTCTCCTGAGAAAATGCTATAACATATTTTTCTAAACGAAAGAGCTAAAATCTACTGTCATGAAAAATACTAATATTTTGATTTCGCACTATTTGAACGGTGTATTAAAATTTATTTAAAAGCATAAACATGATCATGATAGCTAGTTCTTATTAACAAATAGAAAATGTTTCAAAGTTCTGAATGAAAGCTAAAAAAATGAACGACATGAGATATCCACAATATTAAATAACAGTGTTGTCAATCCAGATGACAGTCTTCCAAAACCCTTAATTAACTTAAAATACTTAGGATTTTAAAAATTTGATTTTCTTACTAATGTCTAAAGCCCACGCTTTCATGACCCAGTAGAATCTAAAAATATTTAAAAGGATTTTAAATACTTATAGCCTTATATATATAATTTATTTAATGAACAAGTAAAATTAAAATACCATTAAAATTCGTCAAAGGAACTTTAGGAGATTTATATACGAATAACATGGATGAAGCCATAGTAGAGGACTAATGATGTCCCTTATGTTTATTTATGTATACAAAATGGCGTATTTCGCTGAAATTCAGTTCGAACTATGGGATGAACAAGATGTCGCGAATTGGTTGAAAGGTTCCCTGTTTTCTTTATATTTTAAAAATTAATATCTTGTTGATTAACATTAGGTTAATTATTAAGAATGACAATTGAGTTTTTAGTATCTGAAAAAGAATAGTGTGGCAGCCTCAGTAACTAGAACTAGGCCTAGGCCTAGGCTAGGTACTCCAACTCAAATTTTCTGACACAGACATAGAGCATATCATAGGAAAGAGCTGGCTTTAAGCTTTCCAATGACACCAAGATAATCTTTCTATCACTTATAGGAGAAAAGTTATGAATTTTTTAGTGATTTATTTTTCCCCACTATTCGGCTTTGTATTAAATTTTTAAAACTGATGGCATTATTACTCTTTTTGTACTATTTTGCTTGTATCTTTTTGGCTATTAAAGTTAGAGCTCTCAGATTTGGAGGAGACATTTACAATACTATGTTTAACAGTGACAGAATAAATTGTGAATTAACTTATTATATTTAATTAAATATGACTTTATAAGCATTTGGTGTGGATAACGGCAATTGTCGAAAAATTTATTTGTTCAAAAAATGACATAATTACTAAACCATTAAAGCTATTGCTATAAAATTTTCAATACAAACAGATAATGTCCATCTAAAAGTAAGGTACATTTAAAATAAATGTAATGCAGATCAGAAAAATGTATGCATTAGAAAAAAATATTTCATGAAAAGTGACAGCGGCCGAGACCTTTTTACATTAAGATAGATAACTTTTAAACTAATAATGCTAATGAGCCTAATGCAATGAAATTTTTAGAAATATAGATAATGACAATCGAGGTTAGGTCTTCCAAAAGGTTAATAAAGAGCAGTGGACTGAGTGGAAGATAAATAGGGATGGATAACATTAACAAATAGAGTGGACTGAAAAAAAAAAGACTGTTTTCAATTAAATTACACAAATTAAAGAAATGTCCCTAGTATTAAAATTTATTTATTTCATTAATTTAATTCTAGTATTAATAGAGGTCTATTAACACATCCTTATAACTAGTTGTCTAAGTTTATCTAAAAGAGTAATAGAGAATAAATACTGGGAAAAATAAGGAATTCTTATAACTATTATTGGCAAATTGATCAATTTCTTATTTACAAAGAATAATTGTACAAACAATTAATTTAAAAAAAAATAATTCTTTTTTGTATACATTTATATTGTTTAATTATATTAGAATAAAAAATATTTGTTTAATCAGATGTTTCAACGATTGAGAAATGTTTTATTTAAACCTTTATTTCCAAATAATTTCACCTCCCTCCGGTCAATAAAATAATGTAAAAAAAGATGGCCGCCGTTTTTACATAACATGTGGATTTTTTTTGTTCGCTCGGTATCATAAATTCTAGCAACAGCCAGTAATGTTAACAATAAATGCTTTCAATGTTACTGCGATCAATCTAGCTCGTGTTAAAGTTTTAATTCTCGCATCCTTCATGCAAAAAAATGAACACGAGTTTAAAATTAGCGACAGTTCGCGCTCCAATTGTTCGTCTGAGACAGGTCAGAATGACGCAGTATTTATACCATTGTGACCGGAATTCTTCAGCGAATAGAGTTTAAGACTGAAACTTATTTATTTTTAGAAAATGACGCATAGGAACGACAAAGCCCGACATATACCGAAACCCGCCCTTTACTGCTGGTCACATAAATGTACCACGCAAAGCCGGCGTTTTTTTTTGCCCGCGACGTCCGGTATTGACGTACCTACCTAGGCTATACTTACTTATAATTATAACTAGAAGTAGTAACTCTAAGTAACGTAGTAGTAATAGAAAATGATGATTGCATGATAAGGACAAAAGGACAAGTGGCTAAATCTGAGGACGAATGCCACAGCGTCTTTTGGGTGTTTATTATAGTTGCAGTGAATTAGGATTTATGCTTAGGTTTAGGGAGTTTAGCCTTTAAGTTGAGGGATCGATTTTGGGTTCAGGTTAGGCATAGGGATCGATTGAGGGTTCAGGTTAGGCATAGGGATCGATTTAGTGATAAATTCGTGAAATTCGATAAAATAGGGGCATTCGTCCTCGTAATTTACCAGGACAAGTTCTACTAATAAGTCTGATCAGTAGTATATATTAAATAATAAGTAATAATTATAAAAAGCATAAAAGGGGGAGACTGCAATCAGGTTAGGTAGAAGGAAATATGTGAAACAAGGTAGGTAATGATGGGAAAGCCAAATAAAAGGACATAATAAAACAAGAATTGAATGTGTTGGCCTATTGCCGCAAGAAGCCTTCGGTGAAAAGACAAGAAAAAATATAAAAAATACATATTTGGCCTTGGCTTAAATGTAGTATCTGAGACTGAGAGAACAGCAAGAGGAATGTAATAGACCATGCCATTTGTAGGTAAGAGAGTTGATATAGGCAACAGGGGAAGGAAGAGAGGAAAAGTAAATCCATGTCGATTGTTTTTGAAAAGATGAAGCTGATAAAAGATTGGCACTCCTCAGATCGGCAGTCTCAAGTGTCAAATAAAATATTTTCATTACAAAGTGCACGGCTACCAGTCTAAAAGCCGATGATAATTGTTTCATAATGGCCTATTTTAATTTAAGCATTTTATTGAAGATCACAATCTTTATCATTTCCCCTAAAAAGAAAAACAAAAGAAGATGTAAAAGAAAGAAAAATACAAGAACAAAACAAAAATTATCTCTTTTGAATTGCTGTTTTGTAATAGACGTGTTTTGCAAGCCACACTAACCAACAAAGTCAAATCAAAGCACTGCCTTCGTAGTTGTGTCATGCATAAGTTTACAGAATGTTTCCTAAAATTAGAACCAGCGCTTGGGGTCTGCCGGCCATTGTATTGTGATTATTATTAAAAGCAAAAATTAGTCTGCAAACAAAATTAAAAGTTAAGTACATTACCAATCATCGGTGGCTATTAGGCTGGTAACTGAGTACTTTCTAACATTCGACATTTGGAACTGCCGTTCTGAGGAGTTCCAAAAGATGTAACAAGTGAAGGAGAACATGACATTCATGCCATTTGTTCTCTAAATTCACCCTGGCCTGGAAGGCATGCTGTACAGGAAACAATGGCAGGGATGACCAAATATTGACTTTTTAGTAACTTCTAAGCAGTCAAATACAAACCATATATTTACTCATTACTGTATTAGTATTGGTCAAACGCCAAACTCACAACAAGAACTAAGCTGCAGGTGTACCAGGCCTGCGTACTGAGCACACTCCTGTATGGATGCGAGTCGTGGACCACATACTCTAACCACAAAAGAAGGCTCAATGGCTTCCACCTCAGATGCCTGCGCCACATCCTTGACATTAAATGGCAAGACAAAGTCCCCAACACGGATGTCCTGTCCCGAACAAACATGTGTAGCGTCCCAGCCATGTTAATCCAAAGACGCCTCCGCTGGCTTGGATACGTCAAGCGAATGCAACCTGGTCGCATACCAAAGGACGTGCTATACAGCGAGCTGGCGACAGGGAAAAGGTCAGTTGGACGGCCTCATCTGAGATACTTAGACATATGCAAAAGAGACATGAAGTCGGCCAATATCGACATCTCAAACTGGGAGGAGCTTGCAGAGGATCGATCCTCATGGCGGGACATCGTGAAGGCAGGATCACTACATGCCGAGGAGCTAAACAGGGGGGAAACAGCTGCAAAAAGAGCGAGGAGGAAGGCCGGTAAATACTGCTCCACCACATTTGTGTGTGGGAAATGTAACAGAGACTGCCATTCGAGGATTGGTCTCACCAGCCACACCAAGAGCTGCAAGCAATAAAGATAATCTATCGTCTCCCGCAGACGGAAAGATGCCATACTGTATTAGAGTGCCAATCACAAAAATAACCTTACTGACCTTTTAGAGAGCATGGGTACATAAATGATAAGCAAACCAATTTATGGACAACTAGCTTTAGGCCGCCAAACATTTGCAACAAAATTGTGAACTTCCCCATTTACCTTAGTTACTTGACTAAACATCCATTCAAGTAACACACTTTATGAGAATTAGTGCCAAGCCTCACAGGTGCGCCACCACACTTTTTTTCACGACTCTGAACTATATTAATATTCTATTGTCCCACACACTTGTTCACTGCTCACTTTAAAAAAAAAAGTTTAATTAGGCCCAAGGCTGAAGCCCTAAGTTAAGCTTTATTAACCTTAGGTCTTAGACTAAAACAAAATGAGGAGTTGAACAAATACATTTCAGTACATATAAACGTAACCACTGAACTTCTAGTTGCTTTAATTATTAGAGTATTCACTTTAAGGACAGTGATATTTTTTAATGAGTTTGTTTTGGGATTCTTTGTTGTTGTTGTTGTAGCTAGTTTGAAGCTAGTTTTGTTAGTAGACTTCATCTTTTTACAGGTAGTGAAGACATGGTTGACATAGATATGATAGTTCTTCTAGTTCTAATAAAAATGCAGTTTTTGTGTTTTAGTTAAAAATGTACTACTTTCTTTAGCCAGTCTTAATAAGTGTTTAAATAGATGTAATTGGAAGGATGTTTACAAAATTATAGATGAGCACTTAGGGCAGGGGTCTCAAACTCACGGCCAGCGGGTCATTTGTGACCCGCAAGACATTATTTTGTGGCCTGCTACATGACAGCAAAGTTTAGTGTTAATGGGGTCCGCGTGTTTTCCCCATTCTCATATCTATAATGTAACCCTCTGTGAAAGTTTCTGTAGAATCTCACCGACTAGTCAAATTCTGATTTTTATTATGTTTATATAGATTTGGATGTTGATTATACTGGTAAAAACCATTGTAAAAAATCTGACTAAAAGTTTTTATTTTATAGCATTTTATGAGACAAACATGGGCTAAGTGCGGTTTTGAGAAAAGTTTAAAAAGTCAGTTAGTGGGTAATGCACAACCAAAATTGTGTAAATTGTAGCAACCTGACACAGTATAAAAGAATCCCTATTAAAATTGCCGCTAGTGTTTACGAGTGAGGGAAATTCAAAGCCTGTCAGCTTGGTCACTTTCAAAATAGGGTTAGTCAAAAAGGCCTTTTCTTCATTAAAAAAAAAAAAAAAATTCATTCTCCCTACAATAGCATCTTCCATCACATCAATAATTCATAAATATTGCCTGCCCCTGCCTACTGTTTGAACACGTTTTAGTCTTCAAAGCCTTCATGGCGAAGGATTGGGTGGTTGTTCCTGTACTAAGTAATCCCAAATGGCTCACGGACTTAGCTTTTTTTGTTGACATTACACAGGAGCTGAATGTAGTCAACAAGAAGTTACAAGACCAGGGGTAGCTTGTCTGTGTTGCCAATGACAATGTCAGGGCATACTGCACAAAACTTGTTTTATGATTCTTAGAGAAACCTCTGCCATTTCCCAACATACAAAGTACTCTTGGACTCAAACACACCCTTCAATGGTAAATATACTGATGCCATTGCAAGGCTACAGGAAGAATTTGATCACATTTTTTTAGACTTAAAATTGACAGAGCAACTTTTCAACTTTTTGCTGACCATTTCTCCTTCAAATTGGAAGATGCAACCCCCCCCCCCCCCCACTTGCACTTCAAATGGAGCTAATTGATCTTCAGTGCAACTCAAGTTCAGGGAGATGAATGGAAAAAAAGACAAGCATGTATAATTTATGAGATATCCAGGTTGTTTAAGCTGATCATGTGTCTTTTTTGGGAGTACCTATCTGTGTGAAAAGCTCTTTTCCACTATGAACTTTAACAAGTCAAAGTTGAGGGCCAAACTTTCTAGTGAGCATCTTCAAGCTATACTGAAGGTCTCAGTTGCTTCCTCACTCAAGCCAAATGTTGCTCAGCTGTGTAAGAAGAAGTGCTGCCAGATCTCTGGCAACAAGGCATATTAGAAAGAAAGTGAAAACTAGTTCTTGAGAACCCCTAACGTCTTTATTTGTTATTAATAAAGGCTCAGCAGATTGTAACAGTTGTACTTTATTGACTTTGTAATCGCTTTTATTGTGGAATACTTGATGCGGCCCAATCTCACTCAGACTCTACCTCCTGCGGCCCCTGGATGATTTGAGTTTGAGACCCCTGACTTACGGTTTTAAGG
This sequence comes from Lymnaea stagnalis, assembly GCA_964033795.1. NCBI lineage: Eukaryota > Metazoa > Mollusca > Gastropoda > Lymnaeidae > Lymnaea > Lymnaea stagnalis. Next base: position 2,043,084 of record CAXITT010000040.1, read on the forward strand.
ATGACTTTGCGAAAAAAATTTGTGCATATAACTTTTGCTCAGTTAATAATTATACCAAAATTGATTTCTTTAATTATAAAGGATTAAATTAAAAATACTCTCTTATATTTTTCCTTTTGAATAAATATTGAATGCGTCTAATAATGTTATTTCCTTTATTAAGGTTTGGATGATGCAGTCCACGAATACATTCCAAATTTTGTTCAGGAACAAGTAGATGGTAAAAAATTGATGATGCTAACACATTCTGACTTGGACAAGCTTTGGGTCTCTAAACTTGGCCATCAGGAATTGGTGCTTGAAGCAGTTGACCTTCTTAAATCATTGGTGAGTTTACGAAAAGGAAATAAAATTAGCCTATTTCAAATTAAAGCAAGTCTGTGTGTGCTCTTGATTGTTGGTTATAGAAAAAGGGATCTAATAAAAATTGTTCTTGATAAGCACAATCTCTTAAAACATTTCAGCGCTACACCATTGAAACAGAAAACCTTCAACATTTGGCGCTTCAGCTGGGGTGCAAAGCACGAAGCCTTCATAATGATATACTTGCTCACAATAATGAGAATGATCCTAATCGTGCCAATGTCCAGCATCTAAAACAGAGACGTCAGCTGTCTATCTCAACCCTCTCTTCTGTGTGTGATATCATGTCCACTCTGAAAAATTTGACATCATGGCTTGACAGGTACGTAGTAGACTAACAGATCTTGTCTGTGTTTGGTTTTTAAGTTTAAGCTGTTATATAAATAGAAAGAATTCAAAATTTTGTTCTCTACATTTAATTAATTGAAAGGGTTAAATTGTTTCTGAAATTTAGGATTTTATTTTAAGTCGTTGAGGTTTATAGATTCTTTATGTTTCCCACATCAATATATAAAAAAGGTTTTTTATAGAAATTTTGGATCAATATACTGATTTTCAAAGACTTTGTTTTTCCTCAGAGCTCCATTTGAGACCATTCATGGCATTAGTTTGCTGAGAAACTCACTAGTGAAATTAGGACTGGAATTGGTGACTGTGTCGCAGAAGGAAAGTGGAATTACTGAAGTTGAAAATGCCATAGTTAAAACTGTAAGTCAGCATTTTGTTTTTGGAATTTTTCATTAAATTTGAAACAAAAAGTATTATACTTAACATAAGGCTCCAATGGTGTTTAAATATCTCATCATTATTAGAATGAGAACAATTTGCTAGTCATCCTAATTTTTTTTGTTAATTAAAAACTCTCTTACTTTGCATGCATATCTTTTCATGTGATCATTTCTAAAAAGCTCAAGGGAACCATTCCTTTATATCAGGGATGGGAAAACCACGGCCAGCGTTTGATTAAGGGCATTTAGAAATAAAAAATTGCTGCTTTGTTTTTAAGTTATTATACAGAATTGCATGTACCGTTGTGATTGTTTTAACATTTATAATAAAATTTCTTTCTAATTTTCTTTAATTGTGTAAGCAGTCCTTCACATTAGAAATCAACAATTTGTATTGACAATGTAGTCGGTTTGTGCCTAAATTAAAGCCATTGATAGATAATATATTTTTTATTACAATAAATTTTTTTAAAAATCTTGTACACAAATTAGTAAAAGTTTGTGTCTCCATTGTGAAATATAATGTATAAGTTTATAAGAAAAATAAAATCACAATAATTGGCTATTTATACTTTTTAAAATAACATATAAATAAATGACAATTCCTTATTGTTATATATAGGTTGCTGTGATCAAAGTGGACATACTATATACGCGGCCCCCCAATAGCTGTACATTTGTCAATGTGGCCCTACGCACAAAAAGTTTGCCCCACCCCTGCTTTATACTGGTTTTCATTTAGCCAATGAATTTTGTCTAGGCCGTGGTCTCTGTGTGAAATATCTCCAAAGACACCAAAACATGTTTATTCTAAAAACTTCAAATATTCTATTATTTGTCCAGTGCCAGGGAATGACTGAGTTCTGTGATGAGTTAGTTGTCAACATGAAGGAATCACTTGTTGTTCAGCCAGCATTTCTTGAAATGGCAATAATACGTAAAAAACCAGGGGATGAACTTGTGAGTAATCGATTAATACCTGTTCTCATTTGATCACCTACAAGCTAAGCTGCTGTATTATTATTCACTTAGGGGTCATTAATCTCATTACACTGCAGTGGTTTAGAGAATATTTTCTATATAAAAGACTTTGTCAATGAGCACACATAAAGCTCATCTTAAAATATTATTTTCTGCATTAATATGTATTAAATAACATCCCTAGGGCATGAATATCCAGTCATCTTATTATGGATGCCATGTCATTGGATGCATCAAAGACACTGTAAGTTCTTCACCAAAAAAGCTTTCTTTTTTTTTTGTTGTCTCTTCCCTCCTTTATGGTTACCATTGCTCTAGCTACATTTAATTTTTGGCGCTATAAACCTAACAAAATTTATAGTTTTTTTTCTAAATGTTAGCCATGAGTATGTAATACAAATTAGGAATGTTTTACAGTAAGTCTTGAAATTTAAAAAAAAAAAACAACAAGATGGGCATGTTTGTAAAATCTCCCGTTTGCCTTAGAATGACACTTTCATTCATTTAGCCTTTACTGGAAAGTTAGCTTGATCTTTTTACATATTTCATGGAGATTGCATGGCATTAATGTGGTTATGCTTCATTTGTTCTCCCAGTCTCCAGCTCACCTGTGTAGCAAAATTGAAAAGGGAGATGAGGTCCTGCAGGTCAACAATCAGACAGTGGTGAGTAGAGACAGTTATTGAATTGTTGAACAATCAGACAGTGGTGAGTAGAGACAGTTATTGAATTGTTGAACAATCAGACAGTGGTGAGTAGAGACAGTTATTGAATTGTTGAACAATCAGACAGTGGTGAGTAGAGACAGTTATTGAATTGTTGAACAATCAGACAGTGGTTTAATAGAGACAATTATTGATTTGATTTTTCAAAACATGATCCAATTAAATTTAAACCGATTTAGGTTGAGCTATTATGACATCACCTTGAATGCACAGGACTAAATGTCTTGACACATAATCTCTGTAATCATGTTGGTTCATGTGAAATCTAAGAATCATCATTCTGTAGTGCTTCATGGGCTTTAAACAGAAATAATTTTTATTTCATGCCACTTTAACCAAAGCCATGATGAAGATGACTCGTGGGTTCCCTGATGGAAACAAGTTATGGTGCTCAATGCCAGCTGATAGAATAGCTTCTCTAATAAAAATAATGAAAATGAACCTTTTTAATCCTCTACATTAACTTCACTTTTGTTCCTGGTTGGCTGGAAAAATTCTTCGGACTGCTAATTGACTCACTTCCCATCAACCGATCGAGCTGAAACTTGATACATGGACTATTTGCCAATGACAACACATTCTTTCAAATTTTTAGCCCCAACCCCCAAATATCAGTTTTTAGCCCCAACCCCCAAATATCAGTTTTTCAAAGGGGAGCTAAAATAAAACTCCCAATAACTGCGCTAAATGAGATTCCTTAAAGAAATATTGCAAGTGGTGTGGTGCGTATTATTATTATTTTTTTCTGAAATAAGTGGGGAAATAAATCTGGTGTAAAAGCATGGGGGTCATTAGAATATTAATTTAGATCAGGGGCATGAAAAAAATGTGCTGTTGCAAGCCTGGGGGGGGGAGCACTAAGGGGGAAGCACTAATTGAGATTCTTATAAAGTGCGTTACTTGTATGCATGTTTTGTCTAATTCCCCACCCAGTTTGGCTCAATATTACATTTTATAAAGGATTTATACGAAAAACAATGTTTTTAGGGGTTGTTTGATTTTAAAATGATTTTATCTCTGGGATATAAGAACTAATGCTTACTTCATTCACAATTTCAAAAACAAAAAAAAATCAGCTTGGCTGGCAGTTAGCCAAACTTGTGGCCGCCCTTAAAGAAAAGCCGAAAGAAGTGACTATGTTGTTGAAGAAGCGTCCTCGGCATACAACTCCTTATGGAAATTACCCTAACAGAAGGCAGATGGCTAACAGGTGAGGCTGGGATAAATTATACTATTACTTAAGTATCTTCTTTTATATGTAATATCTTCAAAATTTAAGTAACATATAGCTGCATTTCAAGTGTTTTAGGTGCAGCATTCTACTTTGATTTTTTGTATTATAAGTAGGTTTAAATTTTTTCTTCTTTAAAATAATTTTACAGAAGTTAATATAGTAAAATATCAAAAATGGAATATGCAGAAAAAATATGTATCCTTTCATTCATAAAAAAAAAAAAAAAAAAAAAATTCTCATTACATAATGATCTAAAAAATAATTTTACAGAAGTTAAAATAGTAAAATATCAAAAATGGAATATGCAGAAAAAATATGTATCCTTTCATTCATAAAAAAAAAAAAAAAAAAAAAATTCTCATTACATAATGATCTAAATCTAGAGTCTAAGAATGTTATATACATTGCTTTGAACACCTGGAAATTTTGATATTTTTCAAATTATATTTGGGGCAGTTTGAATTTGTTTGAATGATATGTGTGTGAATAGACACAAATCATTATAATGGAGACCCTGTATTAACATTCTGTTTTCACCTATTACAACCTACTATTTTTAGGCATGTTCCTTCTGTTGCTACGCTGCCAAAAACAATGAAAAAGCGCAGATCTAAAGATGGAGAAAAACCACAGCGGCCGACACTAGAAGAGTATGTGACTTCATCCGTTCCAACTGGAGATATTTACATAACTAAGTAAGTAGGAAATACTGTGTTAAAATTTTCAGTGTAGATTTTCAGTGTCACTTTTTGTTGTTGTTATGAAAATTTCAAAATCTGATATCAGAACTGTGAAAATGTAAATTTTGACAATAAACCTTTAAAAAATTGTGAATTTTTTACCACTAAGAACCTGTGATCAGGTAAACCACCTTGGTGTAAGTGTTTAGAGAGAACCTCTCGATTTTCAAAAACAAAGTATAAACAACTAATTAATGTATGTGCATTTGCACCTGACCCTATGATTCATGTGAGCTTAATCCACGAACTGTGGTCGGTCGAAAAAATCGGCCAACATTCTTGTTCTGTACTGTGGCGGCCCGAAAAAAATCGGACGATAAAAGACATGGTCCGATAGCAACTTCCTATCCAATATTTAACCGTAATTATAGCCACGTCCTTTTATTAATAATTAAATCATCTTCTGGTTCAAGCTGTTTCGTGATAACTTGAAATTAAATAATTTTTAATCGGAGTTTTATATCGCTGATTTTTTTAAAGCTAAAATGGTTGAAGCCATGGCTGGGCCTTCAGTGCAAGAACTAATAGAAATATGTTTGAAAGCTTTTTAGGAGAGGTTTTAAGTGATACTGATGATGATTTTAACATTCCCCATGATGATATCAGTTGAGATTCTTCTTCTCGTGAATTTATACTAGTCTTAGTGATACTGAAGTAGGCCTACTGAGGCTACTGTTAGACTTCGAGCCAGGCCCGGAGGTTGGGCAAGGACTGAATGAATTTTAGTCACAGAAGCTACAGATTATTGTTCAGAACTAATAAATTTTATAGTTAAATAACCCAAATCAATTCCACAGTTCCTTTTTAAATGTTTACTAGTCAATAATAACTATTTTGCCTGAGATTACATATTTTATCCTTGGTTGTAGCAGTGGTCCCAGTTTCTTATATAAATGACCTAAAATTACTAAAATTGCTTTCAGAGGTTTAATTGCAATCAAAACCTTAGCAAACTATACATTTTCTTAAAGATAAATGAATTGGCTACAATATTTAGATTTGTGTTTTAAGTGTATCTATAAAAATTAATGATGTTATGAGCATTTGAAAGCAAGACATTTTGTTAATTTTTTTTTCTTGAGAACTCCAAGGTCAAGGACACTGAGCAAATTTTTTTTGAGGGGGGTTGGCAATATGGTCAACTTTATCCCCATCCATTTACCTTTCTAAAAATATATACTTATAGGGGGTCTTGCATCAACATTTCTATGTCATTTAATGCAATTTCAAATGGCACTCAAAACGCTCTGAAAAGCTCCACACCACAGAATGATGCATGCCATAGCTCGTGGGTTAAATCATAAAAACACCATTAAAAATAAATCACAAATCTCAACTTTTCATTAAAATTATTTTATGATATGGAAACTAAATTGTTTTCCTGCACACTTAGTCACTATCCCGATAGTAATTCCTGTCATATTAATGCAAAAAAATCAATAATAATCTAGTAAAGTTAATCTGGGATTGACAGTTTTTTTGTCCCATTAAAAACTGATGGATCACATTGTTAAAATAAAATTAAAATTGTGCCATTAATTATTGCACTTAAATATGTTGCTTTTTATGTTTGTTTATGATTCACTGTTTTTTCTTTTGATTGATGGGGCTGCTAGAAACAAAATTGCCACCTTGTATTCTTCAAAAGTGTGTATTGAATTCCCCAGATCCAAAGGAATTGTGAATAAATTTGTTTGATACTTAAAAGTTCTTCTGTTTTTATAGCTGCAGTTCTGTGCACAGTTTCATGAGCTTATTTTAAACACTGTCAGTTTAAGAGTAGAGAATACATGCCCCAAAAAATAACCAAAGCCTGCCCATGTATCAATATGTTAATTTAACTTGCCATCAATGTTATAAATGGATTGCAGACTCACCTGTGTGCATTTCAAACAAAACTATGGATAAATGATCAAAGTAATGGACTTAATAGTTACTATTGGGGAGGAAGATATCACCAAGTAATAAAAAAACCAACAACCTTAGCCACCAAAGTGGGCATATAACTTGGCATAGGTTAAAAAATTCTCTGTCTACAAGCTTCCAACGCAATGTAAATAAACCACAAAAATAAATTTAAAAAAAAAAAAAAGAGTAAAATAGCTCTTTCATATTCATTGTCAAATCCTAAAACATGACATTTTTTCATTTTCTGCTGCTCAGTTTTAGTACAAACTCTGCTCTTTGTAACTTACCTGTGTAACACAAGTAACACCATCAACCCTGCATGATGTGACTAACTTGTGTTATCACCATCAACAGTGCATTGTGTGATCAACATGTAAATAAACTAAACCTTACACACCAGACCAGGGGCTGGCAATATATACCATGCGTGCCAGATGTAGCACACAGAGGCATTTTTCAATGGCACAGGCAAGACCAAAATAGCATAAAATAAAAAAGGGGGGGGGGAGAGAGGACTGCGTTCAAGCCCTGGGAAGGTTCAAGCCCTGGGAAGTAAATATATTGCGGAATAATAGATGTTTAGGGTTCAAAAAACAACAAATCAATTAAAAGGATGTTTAGGCTAAATGCCTTTTTCAGCAGACAGTAGAAAACAAGAAGTAACAAAATTATTTGAAATTAACACTAAAGTGTTCCCAGATCACAAATGTAGCTCTTTCAGTCTCTGTGAAGAAACAAAGGAGCACAGTAAAAATGGAAGTTAAACTGGTCAAATCCAAAAGATGCCTCTCACATGATTCCTTGGTGTGTACACTCTGATTAACTGCTGCCTTCCCATTCCACAACAGCCAGTTAACATCCCAGTCTCTCACATGATTCCTTGGTGTGTACACTCTGACTGACTGCTGCCCTCCCATTCCTCAACAGCCAGTTAACATCCCAGTCTCTCACAAAATTCCTTGATGTGTACACTCTGATTGACTGCTGCCCTCCTATTCCACGACAGCCAGTTAACATCCCAGTCTCTCACATAATTCCTTGATGTGTACACTCTGATTGACTGCTGCCCTCCCATTCCACAACAGCCAGTTAACATCCCAGTCATGCATTGAGATTCTGTGACTCATTTGGTGGGTAAACAAAACTGTTTTTATAAAACAGTTATAGATCAAGTATGTCACACAACATACCAAGATATTTACACATGAGCTTTACATGAATGTATGTTGTTTTTTGTTGACTATTTATTTTTTAGGTAATCTTGTTAGTCACATAAACAAGCCGAACTTTAAAAACAAGACTTCATTTCCTTGTAAACTTTGCTTTGGTTTGTTGATACTCAATACACTCCATTTAAATTAAAAAAAAAAAGTCCAGTGCTGTGTCGCAGTCATTCCATAAGATACAAAGTTTTATCTCCTTTTTTTTCCTTAACAAAATCTCAGTTATATAAAAAATTCTGTCATTGAATCAGTAATGAGCGACTTGACTTAGTCCTCCCTGGCTTAAATATGTTGTGCACCATTGACTTACCTCTCTGCCTTAAAAAAGGTTGTGTGCCCCTGAATTAGCTCCCATGACTTAAATAGACTGTGCACCATTGACTTAAATCCTCTGCCTTAAATGGGATATGCACCACTGACTTAACTCCCCTGACTGAAATAGATTTTGCACTACTGACTTAGATCCCCCCGAACTTAGCTTGGACGTCACTGACTTAGATGGCCTTTTTTTAAGAAAGCAATGCAATCCAACTCTGCATTAGATAAATACCAATGCAGTTGTTTTGCTCTAATATAAAGGCAATTGATTGATTATTACAAAGATAAGAGCTAGACCCTTGTGTGCTTGGAGATAGCTTGTATATGACTGTACATTATGTGGGCAGTGCATGGCTTTGATAAAATTGTTGATATAAATCACCAACTGTTGAGGTGTTATTGTTTTGATTAGAACTTGCAGATATTATTACAGATAAACTATATACAGGAAGTGAAATACTAGGTGAATGTAGGTAGCTTTAATGTATGCCCCCTTGGTGCATATGATTGTGTCCTGATTTTATTTGGAATAACATATTGTGCACTTAGGGCTTCTGGTATTTTCTAACAGTGAATGTTCTTTATAAATGTTTAGTTACCTTTTTTTATATTTAAAACCTGTTTTGCTCACTATATGAAATAAAGCAGACTTGAAAAGTTATTTCCTAGTAGCAGTCGTCATTGTGGAGATATTTAAACATATTTTGGTAAAAAAAAGTTAAAATTTTTTGCTTCTTATTTTTCTTCATTAACTTTTTTTTTATAATGACTGTTTGATGATGACTAATAACATATTTCACCATTGACCTACCAGTTTATAAATCCGATATTCTCTTGGTAGGCTACTTATCTATAAATGTCTGAGTTAGAATAAATTTGGTACATCCAAATTCTAATATTCAGTTATAATTTGCATATATGTAGAAAATTAATAATAAATAGTGTTATATATTTTGGGTATAAAAAAAAAGTGAATTTACCCATAAGATAAAAATTGTGAAAGGCTGCTGACTGTCTTAGAACTCACTAACGTCCCAATGCAAAGCAATCAAATTATGCTTAGAAGAAAACAGTATAAGGAGCCATGTCAGCTAACTGGTATCTACCCACAAATTACTTTTGAATCAAACTTATTCTATGTCATGTACATATTGAGCTTCCTGGTTGGTGTTGCATATCTATATTTGATGTATCCAGTATTGGATGAATGGAAACACAAGTGAACCAGTGCCTAAATGATCACAACAGGTTTAAGTTTCTCAACAGTATTTACCTTTTGCGGTAGATTACATCTGAGATAACACTTTGGTTGGTGCTTGAAATTTAGAAAATGGAAGAGTAGGAGGTATGGGTGGGAGTAGGTCAGGATGTTTATTTAATTAATCGAATGGTTTGGCTGTGAGTCATACTCTTTGAGACAGTGATACACTTTGTTATGTGTGTTGTGTGTGTCATGTGGTTTGGTAAGACAAAGGATGAAGCGTGTGAGAAATATTTATTTGAGATTATAAAAACATGCACTGTTCATAAATTAACAGTTCTACATTTATTGTCTGCAGCAAGCGCGCAGATATCTATTGCTCTGTTTTGAAATTGATGTTCAGGAATAGGAAGTGGTTTAAAATACAACACTTATCAAAAAGCCTAAGAACAATTGTGGTTGTTCATTGGTTGGGTTGATTAGATCCAAGATTGAGTGAGAGCTTCAAGGATTTGGAATTGGAAAAGCAATGAGTAATGAAAATACTTCAACTTAAATGATTTTGAAAACACCTTAGATATTGACAAAATAATCCATTCTTATGCTAGATTTATTTTAACACAGCAATGCTAAAAGCTTAAGAAACTGCTTATAGTGACTAGGATAGTCCTTTTTTTTTTTTTTTTTCCAAGAGCCATCATCTGATAAAATTGACACATTTTTCAAGAGCTAATCATGGCAATTCACTTGACTAAGAAAGTCAAAAGTAGATGACTCAATGACTCCTTAACAAAGAGGTGAAACTGAAAGCTTATAGTGACTAGGATAGTCCTTTTTTTTTTTTTTTGCCAAGAGCCATCATCTGATAAAATTGACACATTTGTCAAGAGCTAATCATGGCAATTCACTTGACTAAGAAAGTCAAAAGTAGATGACTCAATGACTCCTTAACAAAGAGGTGAAACTGAAAGAGATGTTTGGAGATTTTGGCCTTCTTTCAAGGGTCACATAATGTAGGATGTATATCTTTATTGGATTCAACTAAATATGAATGTGAGGGTCACATAATATGCAATGTTAACCTTTATTTACTCTTACTAAATTTGAATTTCAGGGTCACATAATTTAGGATGTAAATCTTGATTGACTCCTACTAAATATGAATGTCAGGGTCACATTGTATGACATGTAAATCTTGATTAACTCCTACTAAATATGAATGTCAGGGTCACATTATATGACATGTAAATCTTGATTGACTCCTACTAAATATGAATGTCAGGCTCACATTATATGTCATGTAAATCTTGATTGACTCCTACTAAATATGAATGTCAGGCTCACATTATATGACATGTAAATCTTGATTGACTCCTACTAAATATGAATGTACCCATTCATCATCACTTAGCTAAATGTGCCAGTCCCACCACAGTCCTAAACCCCGGGCACACTAGTTTTGAGATATCAGGTCCTACTTATGAAGCTGGCCCACAAAGAATTAGCATATAGCATCTTACCCTTTACATCAGTTAGACTGCTGGGTCAAGGGTTCCCAAAGTTGTAATAATTGGTAAATATTGGATAAAACTTAATAAAGCTTTACAAAAACAAACTCCTGTAATTTTAATTAGACAAATGGTGGAACAAGATATTTTAAGGCTTGGAAAAAGACAGAACAATGAAAACGGCGGTTTGGCTAAATGCCTTCTTCAGCAGACAAAAAAAAAATTAATTAAAAAAAATTAAATTAGTTAGTTCATTAAACATTGCCACAAAATAATAGAAATATAGTTTTTATATTGCTAGGCGATATTCTATCTTAGCAGTTTTTTAATGTATTTACTTATGCATTCATTTTCTAATTAATTTTTAAAAAATGATTCTATGGTGGGGGCAGAATGATTTGAGGGAAGGGTATAGATAAAAATCATTAATGGGGCAGTGGTAACATATTTTTTGAGGACCCTTCATCCATGGGCTGCTGTGTGTTTATTTTGGAAGCAGCTACCTGAGCTCAGGTAGTTACTAAAATTAAACATGTTTCTAAGTTTGTGGCATCTGTCACTCTTAATGTGATTAACTGGGGCCATGTTAGGCTTGTGGCTTGTTGACATTTTTATTTTAGCTGTGGAAAAAATCCAAGAAGCTGATTACCCACTACTAACAGTTGGTGATGTAATGTATTGATTTTCTAGTTAAAAGCTGAATTTTTCTGTCTGTTATCTGCTTTTTTGGTCCACTTTCTTGTTGGAGCTTGTTCATCACCCTGTAACTCTAAATCAATGCTTTAAACCAGTCATGAAATGGCTCACTTTGAAATTTACTTCCTACTTCCTATTTTATCTATTTTGTCTTTCCTTGTATTTGATTCAAGTTCCCCCTCTTAAAAAAGAATTATTTATCACATTTATAAAGTGTTGTCATCTGATTGCTTTATGAACATCTCCAAAAGTCTTACTTATAAACAGTATTTAAAAGAAAGGAAACGAAGCGTATACAGAGATTTACCATGCTTCTGACCTTTCTTGGCCTATGCTAAAAACACAAAAATAATGCATGGAAGTAATGAAATAAATATAATAAGTGATAAATAGTTTTTTTTTTTTATTTCTCAATGACCATGCTTTGCAACTAGCCCAGGAATATGCCTGTGATTCCCCCAATGATTAGTAACAATTTTTCATACATTTCAATTTGAGGCAATTCGAAGTCTTCAAACAGCTGTGCTTTTTTTTTTAAGTGGACCTAAAAACTACTGGATTTTTTTTTTCCTCCAAGATCTCAGATTGGTCCATTAATGGAAAGCAAATGATTTAATAATTATTTTTAAATGACAAACTAATTAGTGAAGTAAGAAATTATATTTTGAAACAATTACGTTAAAATACAAAACAGTTTTTTTGATCTGACATTAAAATAATAAAAGTTCTTTATCAAACATAGTCATCTTCTAAATATGTTTGATTACTTACTTCATGTGTTTTTTATCAGTCCCTTTTTTGTATTTCTGCTTTAGAAATTGGCATCCTTATACAGTTACCTCTAAAACTTCTCACAACGGTTCTCTATAAGGACCGACCAAATGTCATTTTCTGGTTTTGGCCAAAACCGAGACCCAACCGAAAGTTAAAAAAACTTTCTGCCATATCCAAAAGATTAATGCAAGTTTAAGCCAAAATCAAAAGATTTAGATATTTTGAAACTCGTTTGTGCATTTGTCTACGCATGTTGAAAAATGATGGGGTAAAGTATCAAATATTTATATACTTTTCATCAAAAATGATATTATGGTCAATTTTAATAGATTAACATCTAAAGAATACTTGGCTTGAAGCCTTTGACATAAGCCTTGAAGGAACTCTTTGTTCCGCTAACCCATACTTTTGAAACTGCGTTCTTATTCGTTGATATTTAAATTTTTTGTTCATCAGGAATTATCATGGGTGGGGTCATTTTAGATTTGACCCACAGATTAAACAAAACTTGAACGAATGTTTAGCTACGTTTAGTATGACAATACAGTAAGCTTACTACATAATTAATATAGAAAACAGTGATACATACCAATGTGAGTGTAGGCTTATGATTTAAATATAAGCCTATTTTATGCCTAATTATACAGAATTAAAATAAATAATTATATTTTTGTTAATATTGCTAAAGACTAAAGGTTTAATTTTTCTCTTTCTTTACATTTGTGTCCATATACATGACTAATTTGGTAGGATATTTACAGTTTATTTCGTTGTCAATGACAATTTTTGAAATGAATGTCAATGAATGAATGAATTGAATAAGCTTAGGTTTCCCTTATTTTTATTGAAAAAAATTATTAAAAAAAAATAAATAATGGAAATGTTATTATTCCTTAGGATTTATTTTCACCTTTGCCTAAGACAACATTTATGAGCATGATAAAAAAACAAAATGAATGTCACAAATGAATGAATTGAATAAACCTAGGGTATCCAAATTAAAACAAAAATAATAATATAAATATCACAACTTTCGGAGCCCAAACCAAGATTTTATTGGCCTCTGGTTCTCTAATATCCTATTTTACCTCATCCTGACCCAAACTTACCCCCAGCCTGACCAAAAAGTAATTTAATCATTGATTCATAAAAGTCAATAAACCTAGTATTTATGGATTATTGACCTTGTAGCAAAGTTTCTCTTATTTGGTTTATTGTGGTCAACAGCTAAGCCATTGATCACACAATGATATGCACCTTTCATTTATAGAAAAGTAAATAATGGCTCAGAACTGTTAAAACTAAACTTTTAAGAGGATGAAAGATAATAAATCTAGTTATATAAAAAGTTAATTTTAACAAATAACAACATTTTGAATATATATATTTTAATCTTTTTATTTGATAATGAATGTTAATTAAAAGAAAGAAATGGTTTTTGTATACAGTATTATTTACTCAGAAAAGTGTTACAATATTGTAGTTTATCAGATGTGTGCCTCTGGGAATGAAGAAATAGGTGCTGCAAAATATTTGCTCCACTCAACTCTACCATATACTCTGTATTAACTCTGTTGTAATAAACATCTATTTATATTTAAAGTTAATTTAACTTTAGATCCTTATTACTGAAAGTATTGGGCCGCAGCGCACAGTAGAAGTTATTTGATTCAATCTTAAAATCACTTGTGTGATTTGTATTTCCATGTGACATAATGACAGTGTAAGGTTATTATTTTTTGTTGTCAGAGAGTCACCCGAAGATATTGTTGACGGCAACGACACAGACAATGATGTGTTCCGCAGCGGCTCGGAGTCACCCCAGTTCACACTTCCTGTGATTGTTGATGCTAAGCAACGCCGCGCCACCGTCAGCGGTGGCTCCCCCACATTTGAAAGGCCATCCTTAGTAGTAGAGGACCTTGACCCCGCTCCACTACGACCTAAATCTCAGGCTGTCATTGTCACAGAGAAGGACGCTGCCATGGCGTCAATGAAGGAGGCAGAAAAATTGCGGCAGAATGTTCTGAGTAAAGGTAAGGACTATAAACTCAATAAGTAACTGCTGTATACTTGGGAAAACCAGTTCTCTTGTTAAATGGCATTCTCAAACTTCTCATAAACTTTTTTGGGGGAGATTTGGTCATCTCAGTACTTCCTAGCCTTGACACTCACAACCTGACGGCTTCTCATGCTGCTGGCTTCCCACTCCCTCTCAGAGCTTGGGAGGCTGGAGAAAATTTATCTTACACCGTGTGGCAGAGAACGGCCATCCCCAATAATATTTCAACTCTAATTCATAGCTAAACAAAAGTGTTTTTTTGCCAGTCTCCAGTCATTTGTTGGATATTAATACCAAGCCAAAAGTTCATTTGAATATCCTTGAAATATTTTGACCTTGTGGAAACATCTTTGATCATTCAAAGAAGCAAGACAATCTTTTCTACATACATTTTATTATCACTGTCTTGGGGATGGTCATCATTTGTCATTCAGTTTCCATTTTGATGAAACAAAATGAAGCTTAACTGAATGAGAACATCACAGGGTTAAATGAGAACATCACAGGATTAAATGAGAACGTCGCAGTAATACATGAGAATATCACAGTATTACATGAGAACATCACGGTATTAAATAAGAGCATCACAATATTACATAAGAACATCACAGGATTAAATGAGAACATTACAGGATTAAATGAGAATATCATAACAATACCTGAAAACATTTTGTTAGTATTTTTAGGTCTAACTTAATACACTCAATCAGCAAAGTGTTACAAGGATTCAGTATTATTTTTAATGATGTACATTATATTCCATATTGATCACCAAATCTTCATTTCATACAGCACACTTGCCAAAGCCCTAATCCATGCAAGCCATAGGATAAATTTGAGCACCCCAATCTACTAACACCTGCATTATTTGTCATTGCACAAAATATAAGAATAAACCTTGTCTGCACATGTTGATTAGTAGACGACACACAAACAAATTAATTCTTATCATACTTCATGTGTCTGTTATCAATAGGGTTGAAAAGAAATTATTGTCAAGAGTGAACAAAGTAATTTTTACATGTGAAAATTAATAGTCGGGGACCCACAATGTTAATGGTGGTTTTTTTTATGGAGCGGTTTGGAGGGGTGGGGGGGGGGGGCGAGATATGAAATAACAAGGTAGGAAAAAAGTTGCTGCTCTGCACACTTCGAATAACTTATAATAATAAATTTAGTGTTATCAGAGAAGGGAAATAAGCTGGGGAGAAAAGTTTTCTTTTACTGACCACAACTATCTGTATCTGTCAGTGGCTTGTCTTGTACTGACCACAACTATCTGTATCTGTCAGTGGCTTGTCTTGTACTGACCACAACTATCTGTATCTGTCAGTGGCTTGTCTTGTACTGACCACAACTATCTGTATCTGTCAGTGGCTTGTCTTGTACTGACCACAACTATCTGTATCTGTCAGTGGCTTGTCTTGTACTGACCACAACTATCTGTATCTGTCAGTGGCTTGTCTTGTACTGACCACAACTATCTGTATCTGTCAGTGGCTTGTCTTGTACTGACCACAACTATCTGTATCTGTCAGTGGCTTGTCTTGTACTGACCACAACTATCTGTATCTGTCAGTGGCTTGTCTTGTACTGACCACAACTATCTGTATCTGTCAGTGGCTTGTCTTGTACTGACCACAACTATCTGTATCTGTCAGTGGCTTGTCTTGTACTGACCACAACTATCTGTATCTGTCAGTGGCTTGTCTTGTACTGACCACAACTATCTGTATCTGTCAGTGGCTTGTCTTGTACTGACCACAACTATCTGTATCTGTCAGTGGCTTGTCTTGTACTGACCACAACTATCTGTATCTGTCAGTGGCTTGTCTTGTACTGACCACAACTATCTGTATCTGTCAGTGGCTTGTCTTGTACTGACCACAACTATCTGTATCTGTCAGTGGCTTGTCTTGTACTGACCACAGCTATCTGTATCTGTCAGTGGCTTGTCTTGTACTGACCACAGCTATCTGTATCTGTCAGTGGCTTGTCTTGTACTGACCACAACTATCTGTATCTGTCAGTGGCTTGTCTTGTACTGACCACACCTATCTGTATCTGTCAGTGGCTTGTCTTGTACTGACCACAGCTATCTGTATCTGTCAGTGGCTTGTCTTGTACTGACCACAACTATCTGTATCTGTCAGTGGCTTGGTAAAGTGATGTGAACAAAGCTGTAGAATTATCTGACTTTGATGGACACTACTGACAACTTGACGAGCTCTTGACATTCTGGGTCATGGGCAAAGTGAGTGGAAATCAGGCCGTGATCACCAGTTGTTACCTCAGCGGTGTACTGTTGATGAAAGGTTGGATAGGTTTAAGCCTAGGCTTTCTTAGTGAAGTACCCACTGTCCATTGTCTTGTGTTGGCTGATTGGGAGTGTTGAGTACCTTATGTAACTGGGCAGCCCTCAAGCAAGTTCATCTCATTAAATATGTCATAATTTCTTGGTTGGCATGAACAGACTTTAGCAAAGTCTTTCGTTCATTACATTGTGATAGAGGAAAGGGCTGGGTTTCTTCTCTGTGATGTATTCAAGTATATTTGTGTTAGCTGATTGGGAGTGTTTGGTACCTTAATGTAACTGGGCAGCCCTCAAGCAAGTTCATCTCATTAAAGATGTCATAATTTCTTTGGTTGGCATGAACAGACTTTAGCAAAGTCTTTCGTTCATTACATTGTGATAGAGGAAAGGGCTGGGTTTCTTCTCTGTGATGTATTCAAGTATAAACATTTGAAGTGGATCCATCATTTTGTAAGTGTTTTTGTTGTTGTTGTTGTTGTGTTAGTAGTATGAACATTGAATAGTCATTCTTGTCTGGTGAGTAGGTGTTTTACAAGGGTTGTTCTTGACTTTGACCTCAGCATAGAGGACATCAATTAGAGGGTTAAAAAAGATTTAGAGGAGGTTGCTGTGAAGATAGATGACATCACATAAAAATTACCTGATAGATTTCAAAATGATCATATATTAACAATAAAAGGCTTGAGCCTTGAAAATTGATTTATTTTCATTTGCTCTCAAACTAATGATATTTTTAAAGAATTAAATAAGGCTGTCTTAATTACCAGAAGCAGACCTTGTCTTATTTATCATAATCGGACGAGGTGTTTTTTTATGTATTAAATCAAGGGAAATTTAAAAATGAATTATGAATGTAATACCTGCACATTTCTGGAGAATATGTCAACTCATCAAGTTATATAATTCTTGTCATTAAATTTGTGATAGTCTGAAACATTTTAATCAATGTTGTTGCCAGAAGTATTCAATGTTTTTAAAATACATAATTTCTTAGAATCAATATTTATTTTTTGGGGTGGTGTAAATAAACTTTATTTAGCTATCAGTATTGTAAAATATGTCGAAGGTGTCCCAGAAATCTCAGCTGGCAAACTCTCTTCAGTCAGTGATTAATACGTCATTGTTCCCTGTATGAAAAGGAATACATTAAAAATTCAGCCATTACTATTTAAAATCATTTGTGGGTTCCCATTTCCCTGGGTCCTTATTTACAGACCTTCAAAGGCCCATGAACGGCAGGTTGAGGAACACTGGCACCTCTGAGATGTAATCTGTTGCTGAGATTGTGAATCAGTGAGATGATCAGTACATTTTTGTCCCAGTGAATCATTTCAAGGATTGTTACTACCAGATTTACCTAGAGCATGACTCATAGATGCTGGTGTGGTTGATCATGAGGTTCAAAAACAAAAATAGTGTGAGACAATAATCAGCCTCTAGTTTAGTTTGAGATAATGCGAATGCATTTGATTTACTGTTAAAACACTTTTATGTCAAGTAAATCACTTTGCCGTTGGTGTAGTGAAATGTAAAAAAGGTAAAATTTGGCAACAACACTGGAACAAATAAATGATTGAAGTAAATTTTTTTCTTAAACATCCATGAAATGATACAGGTGATTTCAAATATATACCAGACCTTGCACACACAGGTTACAAACACTTAGTTGATGTACCGGTGCTGTGCATCACATTGTGTTCGGACATTGTCGAAATTGCACACTTGTGTTAAAAGGAAGTTGTGTGTTTCATTGTCACAGAGAAGAAGAAGCCGAATGTGTTCGAGGATCCAGGCGTAAAGAGACTTGGGAGTATGCTGCAAGTGTTGGGGAATGTACTGAGTACCGATGACGTCACCAAATCTGAGGAGTTTTTCCTTGACACACAGTTCACAGTTAAACAAGGTAACTTGTAGTTGTGTCCTGTAGTGCCCTGTGTTGCGAGAGGAGCATCACTAGCGGAATGACTAAGTTTGGCATTAGGGTAGGTCCCTTGGTTGTGAGAGGAACATCACTGGCGGAATGACTAAGTTTGACAATAGGGTATATCAGTTATCGCCAGTTGCTGGAATGTTGTGAATTAAATAACTATAAACTCCAGATCTGCCAGTTACCTCAGGGGAGATTAAAAGCTGCTGTCCTATAAGTTAAATGAACATCTGCTGATGTTCAGGGTCTTGTGGCTGGAATAGAAGGAGATGTCTTTCTGCCAGCCCAGATGGTGCTGCACTTCTCATACAAGACATGTCTTTGGTGTGAGCGTGTAACCAACTGCTTGTCACTTTCTCATCTAATGCCTTGCGGGTAACATAAGTTGGTCAACAGGCTTTCCACTTCCCAGTCTTGCAAAACCATATCTTACTAACAATAGATTTTCTGCATATTTCAAATGTTTTAAACCTAGAGTACCCTCGAGAACAGCGGTTCCCAACCATTTTGATTAGCGGAGCCCCTTTTTTAGAATCAGTTTATGTCTTGAAAGTTGTTGGTGTTTCGGAGTGTCCTGGAGCGCCAGCAGAGCCCCAGCCAAGTGCGAGGCATTTAAGCTCAGAGGAAAACAAGTTGGGAACCACTGTTATAGGAATTTTAAACCCTGAGATCCCCCCCCCCCTTACACACCTAACCCCCCATAGTGGTAGTAAATTGCAAAAAATGTAATGGCACTTCCAGATATTTTCCTTGATTCACCAACACCACCACAAACAAAGGCAGACAACCCAGAGTGTGATCCAGCATTAAACCACAACAGCTCTTCGGTAAAAAATTTGAATACACTTGGTGTTGCAGCTGGTGATATATTAAACAGCGGAGACGCAGAAGCACCTGAAAGTCTGGAAGGTAAATCTGCATGAAGAAACATTTGTTTAATTTCTTCTTCCTGTTTGCCTTCTATTTATTATATTTATTGTTTATTCTTAACTTATCTTGCTTCAAATCATTGTCTGTTTATTCAGTGCAAGTGTAAGTGATTTGTTTGACTTGTAAAAGTGTGTGGGATAATGGAATGTATCCCAACATGATAAATTCAGCTGGATGTATGAGAATGTTACTCTTTAGATATTAGATCTTTGTTTACTCTGATGCTCTTTATGGCCAGCTAAATGAGCCATCTGCCTCATCTACTGAGTAGAGAAAGTTTGAGTTAACACAGCTAATGATAAGCCTCACAGTGTACAACAGCAGTCATCAAAAGAGTCCACACCATTATGTTAAGACAGTTTAAATTGAACAGGAGTTCTGTGGTTATTATTGTTCTCAGCCATTTCTCACATTGTCAGGCATTGATAAACAAAGAAACGAAATTCCTAATTATACCCCCCAAAAAACCCCCAGAAGATTATTTGCCATTTTGTTACTTAAGAGTAGTAATTTTCAAAGGTGGTGAGATTAAGACCAAAAAAAAAAGGAGTAATTTTGGTTCTACAATTTCATCTGCAGCCGCTCACAAAGAGTCAGAGGTGAAAGGTCAAGAGTTCATCATTACCAAACCCACACCAGTAAACAGAGAAAGTGCTGCTCGCAGTAGACAGCAAAAGGTGGGTAACTATTTTTGTTGAGCTTTGGTCCTGCTATACAACTTTGATCGTAATTAAATAATTACGAAACATGGAGATCTATTTTAATAGATCCGTGTAGTTTCTCAGACATGTGGACAGAAAACCCATAAACGTATTAGGTGTATCATGTTAAAAGAACCCACAAGTTTGCTTGACACACTTATAGAAAACACAAACATTTGTTAAACAGTATTTACAAAGTCAAAACTATTCCATCGTTCCACATCTTTCTTGTGGGACTAAATGCTCTTAAGATCAGGGATTCAAGAAATTCAAAAATAAACTTTAAAAATGTTTCTTGGGTTACTTTAAAAATGTTTCTTTGGTTACTTTAAACATGTTTCTTGGGCTACTTTAAAAATGTTTCTTGGGTTACTTTAAACATTTTCTAGGGTTACTTTAAACATGTTTCTTGGGTTACTTTAAAAATGTTTCGTGGGTTACTTTAAACATGTTTCTTGGGTTACTTTAAAAACGTTTCTTGGGTTACTTTAAAAATGTTTCTTGGGTTACTTTAAACATGTTTCTAGGGTTACTTTAAAAATGTTTCTTGGGTTACTTTAAAAATGTTTCTTGTGTTACTTTAAACATGTTTCTTGGGTTACTTTAAACATGTTTCTTGGATTACTTTAAAAATGTTTCTTGGGTTACTTTAAAAATGATTCTTGGGCTACTTTAAACATGTTTCTTGGGTTACTTTAAACATTTTCTAGGGTTACTTTGAACATGTTTCTTGGGTTGCTTTAAACATGTTTCTTGGATTACTTTAAAAATGTTTCTTGGGTTACTTTAAAAATGTTTCTTGGGTTACTTTAAACATGTTTCTTGGGTTACTTTAAAAATGTTTCTTGGGTTACTTTAAATATTTTCTAGGGTTACTTTAAACATGTTTCTTGGGTTACTTTAAAAATGTTTCGTGGGTTACTTTAAACATGTTTCTTGGGTTACTTTAAACATGTTTCTTGGGTTACTTTAAACATGTTTCTTGGGTTACTTTAAAAATGTTTCTTGGGTTACTTTAAAAATGTTTCTTGTGTTACTTTAAACATGTTTCTTGGGTTACTTTAAACATGTTTCTTGGGTTACTTTAAAAATTTTGTTGGGTTACTTTAAACGTGTTTCTTGGGTTACTTTAAACGTGTTTCTTGTGTTTTTTATTTGTTGGATTGATTTGTTTCAATTTCAGTTTTATCAAACGAAAAACAGATTTGATAATTTTTCTTTTATAGTTGAAGAAAAACTGTAAAGAAATTGGGGCTGGTCAGGCTGTTTGAGTTACAGAACTGCAGATTAAGTTTATTTTTGCACCCACTGTAACAAATAAATGTCCCCATTTGAATTCCCTATTTCCTGGACAACCAAAACTACATAAAGTATCATTACATTACATTCTATGGGGCATTCGACATTTCTAACATTCAAGTCACCGTAGAAGTTACTTTTGTCGATGTCACAGTTTCAGGGATGCTTCTAGATTAAAGTTGTACATTGAGTTAGCATAATGGCTTGAGCCATCTCATTACAGCCACCTACTTCCAGCTGATCATTTTAATGCAGTCTGCACCATATAGTAGAGGATTAAAAGAACTTTGTACACAAATTTGTATTCGAACACTTCCAGATAATCAGTACTGAGATTGCTGGCAATGCTGCCCGTAGTGATGCCCCGCAGCTCATGAGGATAAAGCGATTGGATTCTGAGCAGATTAACCAATTGGTAAATTGTTGAAAAATCTTTTTATCTGTTAATCAAGAGCCCTACTGGTCACCAAGATATTTATCCACTAACAAGCACTAATCAATAATACTCCACTGCAGTGGTTTTCAACGGGCATGTTGTGTGTGACACACTGGCATGTTGTGTGTGACACACTGGCGTGTTGTGTGTGACACACTGGCGTGTTGTGTGTGACACACTGGCATGTTGTGTGTGACACACTGGCATGTTGTTTGTGACACACTGCCATGTTGTGTGTGACACACTGCCATGTTGGGTGTGACACACTGACATGTTGTGTGTGACACACTGCCATGTTGTGTGTGACACACTGCCATGTTGTGTGTGACACACTGCCATGTTGTGTGTGACACACTGGCATGTTGTGTGTGACACACTGGCATGTTGTGTGTGACACACTGGCATGTTGTGTGTGACACACTGGCGTGTCTTGAGCTTTTTATATAAATTAAGAAAAATTGAAGAAAAATTATGTTTGAAACTAAGCATTACTTTACATAATCTTTGCTCTCTGTTAAGCATTACTTTACATAATCTTTGCTCTCTGTTAAGAATTACTTTACATAATCTCTGCTCTCATGCATTACTTTACATAATCTCTGCTCTCAAGCATTGCTTTACACAATATCTGCTCTCAAACATTATTTACAAAATCTCTGCTCTCAAGCATTATGTTACATAATCTCTGCTCTGAAGCATTACTTTAATAATCTCTGCTCTCGAGCATTACTTTTAAATAATCTCTGCTCTCTGTTGTTAAGCATTACATTATCTTTGCTCACCGTTAAGCATTAATTTTCATAATCTCTGCCCTCAAGCATTGCTTTACACAATCTCAGCTCTCAAGCATTATTTACAAAATCTCTGCTCTCAAGCATTATTTACATAATCTCTGCTCTAAAGCATTACTTTAAATAATCTCTGCTCTCAAGCATTGCTTTACATAATCTCTGCTCTAAAGCATTACTTTGAATAATCTCTGCTCTCAAGCATTGCTTTACATAATCTCTGCTCTCAAGCATTGCTTTACACAATCTCAGCTCTCAAGCATTATTTCCAAAATCTCTGCTCTCAAGCATTATTTACATAATCTCTGCTCTAAAGCATTACTTTAAATAATCTCTGCTCTCAAGCATTACTTTACATAATCTCTGCTCTCCAGCATTACTTTACATAATCTCTGCTCTCTATTTATTCAAATAAAACTATTAAAAATAATTTTAGTAACTTTTTCTGGAATATTCAGCTTGCTGGCTTTCTCCCTGCACTCTTCCTTTGAAGTATCTAGATGAGACATGCTTGGGAATCCCTGGGTCTGTTACCCAGTTATTGATTGAAAGTCACAGCAGACATTTTGTAATTGAAAGTTTACTGGAGATTATAATGAGGAAGGAAAAAAGGAGGAAGTTATTTTTGTATTCATTGGTGTGTGACTGGTACATCTGTGATTGCTGGGGTAGAAAGAAGCCCAAAGTACACACTGTTCGCTCTCACTTGTAGGATACATTTTCCAATGTTATTCAACATGGAAGGATCAAGGATTTTGTATTGGTCCACTGTGGTGTCATGTTTAGTTAAGTCTTAGCATTATATCTGGAACTCTGTGAATAATTTAACTTTTAATGTCCGTAACATAAATAGCCACAACGGTGCATTAGTCATCCAAGTCTTTTACATCTGGTTATATTTCATCATTTCACATGCAGATGGTGTGGACTAATATCACTGTTGGTTCAGATGTTAATTTTTTAAAAATATAACAAAGACACAGGATTAAAATGATACATTTCAGTATCTTGAAAAAATGCTGTCCAACTAGTTTAAATTGTGTAATTGTTTTGACTTTCTAACTTATAATTTTAATGAAGTTGAAGATATTATTTGAGCTGTGTAGCAACAACCAGAGGATTGAATATGAATTTTTAGTTGAACAATTACTGGATTGTACAGGTTCTAGTTTAATGACCCACTAGTAGAACAGTTTCTTGGAAGAAGAATGTGGACGTCATATTCATTGAACAAAAAGCATTCAGCCGAAGTTATTTATGAAGATGATGTACGTATTGTGATCTTTTGATGCATGTGATAAAAGTTTTAATGGTTATTCATTCAAAAATATCATTTATCATCAACCACTAACACACCTCAGGCATCTAATTCACCATTACTCACCATTACTCCCCACTACTCACCATTACTCACCATTACTCACCAATGCTCAGGTTTATGGTTTTTATCTTCCACCAGTGGAACATCATATTGTTCCTAGGTGGCACACAGTGATAAAAGAAAAAGCAAATGTGATAAAATAGATATCTGGTTCTTGTAACAAATATGGCCCATGACTTTTACAGAAATTTTCAGCAGTTTATTTAAGTAGCACAATGGTCCAAAGTTGTGAGAACCCTGGTCATCTTAGTTGTTTATCCATCTCTGAACCAAAATTCTCACTTTCTCTCCCAGAATAGAGATAATAAAATTGTCTTGCATAAACCCAGTTCCATTTCTGTTAAAATTCAGGAGTCTAAGATGAGCAGCGATGACGAGGTGTTCAAGACAGAGAAACATGTAGGGTTTGCTGAGGATACATCAGACAATGAGAAAAAAAAGATGTGAGTGACCTGAGCATTTTTTTAATTTTCATTGGGTTGAGTAGTACCCACATAAAGTAGAAACACAAATTCAAGGGGTTGAGAATGTTACCGTGTTTAGTAGCATTCAAATAGGACATGAGTAATGAGAGGTAGACTGTGTCAATGACAATTACAAGTAATCAAATAAAAACAAAGTAAGAACTATATTTAAGAAATGGGCTCCACCAGGGAAATGCCATTGCTCAGCAGCCCTGCAACCTGGAAGTATCTCCTTCAAAACCATGCACAGTTGCACCGCGAACCCCTCTACAAACACAGGAGCCAGAATGATCAATACATTGATAGTGGGCCCTCAAAATATAGAAGAAGAAGAAATGAGAAAATTGCTTAGACATTTTAGCAAAGCGTCTCACTGAAGAGGCCTCTATTTCACTGCCTGTGCTTAAACTTATAAGCAATCAAACTATCTGTGGGCAGCAATAGAATTTGGGCAATTTGACTTCTATTGCTGCCCACAGATACTACTTACCAGCTAAGTGCTATTTCTTATTTTTATACCGGTTTTTTTCTGTTTTGTTCGCTGACGAAGGCTTTCTGCCGACACGTTCGCTGTTGCGTTTATTTTTTCAGTTTTAACCCTACTCTTTTACTTATTTTATTTTGTACTAACCTGATTGCAGTCTCTCCCCTTATTACCACCAAACAAGTAAAACAAGTTAGTATCTACTAAAACTTTGTCACAACTTCATCCCATGCAGTCTCCTCCCCCTTGTTACCAACCAAACAAGTAAAACAAGTTAGTATCTACTAAAACTTTGTCACAACTTCATCCCATGCAGTCTCTCCCCCTTGTTACCACCAAAAAAAATGAAACCTCCTGAATATATAATATATTTGAAAAACAAATTTCCGTTTAAAGAGTTAATGTAAGTCCACATAAGTCCATAGGCCAACTGGGCCATTTGGCAACACAATTTATTGCAAATCAAAATGCTGTAATATATGTTAAAGACCAGATATTAAAAATTACCAATGCAGGGTGTCCGCAAGGGAAAATCATTCTGATTTTAATATGTTGATACGGTCATACATGGTTTTAGTTCTGCAATGTGTATCACCTGCCACATTGTTGAGCAAATCCAACCCCCCCCCCCCATCCCCCAACAACCATATGCTGAAATCTTTATATTTTGGTTTCCCATAACCTTATCTTTAGGGGATTACTTCTTTAAGTCCATAGGCCAACTGGGCCATTTGGCAACACAATTTATTGCAAATCAAAATGCTGTAATATATGTTAAAGACCAGATATTAAAAATTACCAATGCAGGGTGTCCGCGAGGGAAAATCATTCTGATTTTAATATGTTGATACGGTCATACATGGTTTTAGTTCTGCAATGTGTATCACCTGCCACATTGTTGAGCAAATCCAACCCCCCCCCCCCCATCCCCCAACAACCATATGCTGAAATCTTTATATTTTGGTTTCCCATAACCTTATCTTTAGGGGATTACTTCTTTATTTAAAGTTATTTTGATAAAATTTAAACCACACTTTGATCTAAACAATGATATATAGATTTAATTAAAAATTTTCATACATTGAGAAACACAATATTCTTTACTGTTTATTTTGATAGCTTATCGTTTTATAAATTCTGACAAAAAAACAAACAAAAGTCAACAGTTTAATTACTTTCCATTCATTGTTGTTCTCTCCCAGATTTTTAAAAAGAAATAATGTAAGTATTTGTCCATTTTCTAATATTTTAAGCTATTTGAAGTCCTCCTCCAGCTTGTACATGATTACTTTTGAATCTCCCCAGATTCCACAATGTTGTCATTGGTGGCGTGCTGCAAAAAATACCAGCAAACACAGTAATGTTACACTCATGTATAGTCCAGTAGATTGACATATAGAATCATTATTCCTAAGATTTTAAATACATTTTTGAGTTGCTTTGCTTTTTTTAAATAGTCTAAACTTATACAGAATAGCAAAAAGAAACTAGGATATCCATGTCTAATGGATGTCAAATTACATTTTTTTGCCACTAGTGGATGTGATCTGTAATCAACCCAAAGGTTTTTCTGTTCAAAAAAAAAAATTAATTCCAAAAGTTATTATGATGGTTAAAAAGGATTTTTTTGCCTACTGTAATGTTTAAATAACTCAGCGCTTTTACTATACCAGTTGTGGACACAATTTTGTTTCTTCAAAAAAAAGAAGCTCTCTCTCCCCAAGTTATTTAATGCTCTTACCAAATGTCTTAGAGATAGTTTAATTACTCTGCATTTGTCCCGTGTGTAGTCATGGTTACTATTGATTTAGATATTTGAACATCTCAAACCTAGTTATGATCTTTGATGGTGGCATGAGATAATTAAAAAAATACACTTCAAGTTTAAATGTTACAATTGAAAGAAAAAAGCTGGAGCTTGAAGTATCTCTCTCTCTCTCTCTCTCTCTCTCTCTCTCTCTCTCTCTCTCTGCAAATGTGTCTATTTGGCTATTCCAGTAAATTTCATTGTTTTTATCTCTATTATGTTGACAGTCACCTCCAGTGAAACTCAGAGGTAAATCTACCACCAAAACCAAACTAGGTAGGTCATCTGGACACAAATTTTAATTCCAGTAGTAAAATGTCTGTATTTAGTATATCTATGCCTTTCTGGGCAAAGATCTGCCAATCTTTATATTTGTATTTGTAAACTAAACATATTTTGTTTTATCTACACCAATTGTTTGTCTCTAATTAATCTACTTTAAACCTTTATCACAGTCCAACACTCTTATAATTAGTATATTAAGTAAAAGTTAAGTGTTTGACCATGACAGATTAATCTTTTGGATACTTTTTTTATCTGATTTTTTCTTTTCTTTTAAGGAAAACATTTATGTGAAGTCCTGACCATGTATTTTTAATGTTGTGTATGTGCAGATCGACGAATTTCCTGTAAAGATTTGGGAAAAGGAGAATGTGAAGGCTGGTTGTATAAGAAAAAACAAAAATCTGGGACTTTGTCTAAACATTGGGATAAACGCTGGTGCGTGCTAAAAGATGGCCACCTCTTCTATTACAAGCATAAAGATGTAAGTGTTAGTGAGTGAGTGCAAGGTTCAAACTTGGGATGGATGCTAGAATGTGTTATGTGAGTGCAAGGTTCAAACTTGGGATGGATGCTAGAATGTGTTATGTGAGTGCAAGGTTCAAACTTGGGATGGATGCTAGAATGTGTTATGTGAGTGCAAGGTTCAAACTTGGGATGGATGCTAGAATGTGTTATGTGACTGCAAGGTTCAAACTTGAGATGGATACTAGAATGTGTTAGTGAGTGACTGTAGGGCTGAAGCTTGGGATGGCTACAACAATGTGTTGATGACTGCATGGTCTCAATCTTGAGATGGATGCTAGAATGTGTTATGTGAGTGCAAGGTTCAAACTTGGATGGATGCTAGAATGTGTTATGTGATTGCAAGGTTCAATCTTGGGATGGATGCTAGAATGTGTTATGTGATTGCAAGGTTCAATCTTGGGATGGATGCTAAAATGTGTTATGTGACTGCAAGGTTCAAATTGGGATGGATACTAGAATGTGTTAGTGAGTGACTGTAGGGCTGAAGCTTGAGATGGCTACAACAATGTGTTGATGATTGCATGGTCTCAAACTTGGGATGGATACTAGAATGTCTTAGGGACTCAAAGGTCTCAAACTTGGGATGGAAACCAAACAAATAGATTTTATTTTACTTCATCAATCTATTTATTCACTAGGAGATAATTTTAATAGTTAATTTTTATGGGCATTTATTATGTTCTGAACACATTAGTTATTACAAAAATGAGCATCCACATTTCAAAGAAACAGGCGCCTCTTAAAATGGTCTCACAAGTTAGTGACAGTACACACCCAAACAAAAAAAAAAAAAGGATTAATATTTACGGAACTTAATTTTTTTTATTGTTTCATGGGGGAATTAAGTTAGGCGATAAATGTAGATATAGTTTGGTGAAGAATTTAGGCCAATTTTGGTGATGAATGTAAGTTATTCTATTATTTTAGCCCAAAGTTTGATGACCACTAAGAGTCAGAGTTTGAATAGCATTTTTTGTTTTTTTTACTTCCTTCAAAAAAATCAAGGATCAGAAAGCAGAAGGTGTGATTGTATTGCCAGCATTTTTTGTGTCTCCAGCCCCAAATTTAAAAACAAAGAAATTGTAAGTGATCTAATTTAGTTACTATGTCAAATATATTTATTTCAACCAATATTACCCCCAAAAATGTCAGTTTCAAAGCATTCACAGAACTTAAACTTTTTGTAGAAATATTTTACGTTAGGAGAAATTACCTCTAATATTTAAATACAATTAATTTTAAAAAATTACATTGAATTGGCAAATCAAATTATGTGGCAAAGCTTAAATTGTCTGAAAATGCTTAACTTTTAATTGAAAAGGTTTATGGACATTCTTTTAACATTTCTGAAAAAATTTGTTAAGCTTATAATTGTTTCTTATATATTTATATATATATGTATATCATTCATGTTTCTGTGACATCTTTTTCTAATTGAATGAAAATAATTGTTTTAAATTCAAAATATGCATGTATGTTTTTGCCTTGTTCAAATAAGATATTATTATTAAAAAATGTGTATCCTATTAAAATGGTAACCTCATTTCTTTTGCTATATCCAAGAGTTTATAGGTAAGCTTTAAACAAAGAAAAAAACGTTGCCATTTGTTATGCTTTTTTACTTTATGTGGCTTTTGGAGACTCAAGGATAAATTCTTAACATGTTTCAGAAACGTACGCTACATATCTTACAGTGAGATAAATAAATATTTCAACTCAATTGAGATAAACTAATATATAACATCAATAATTTTAAATTAAACCAATGTTTTAGGCCAGAATGGCTATTCCTTATCCACTTCTAGTAAAAGATCTTAAAAATGACAGACAGTGGGAAGGAAATAACAGACAAAGTGGAACCATTGCATGATATCAAAATATTTAAGTTTTCATTAAAATGTTCAAGTATGTTATAATTGAATTATTATATAAAAAAAAAAAAACTTTGATGAGGGGGATACACATCTAGATGCCCAATTATAATTACACTTCTAGAATAAATGGAATTAGTTGTTTGTTGTATTCTTTTAATCAGCAGGCAATCAACACTTGGCTATTTTCTTCAGTTTCTCTGCACCTTGTTTGCTCATGTACAGTGCCCTACATGTTTTTTTTGCTTAACTGCTCTGAATTTTTTGTTGCATTTTATTTCTAAATAATTACAGGTGACAATCATTAGTTGTTATTTTGTCAGCTTCATTATTTTTTTTGACATTATGAAGAAAAGATTTTGGGCAGTGGAAAATTGTATCAGTATTTTGTATATACTTTTGTATTTTTTTTTTGTGTCACACCAATTACGGTAAGGTGGAAATCTTTACTTTTGCTCAGTGGCTCCATTAGTTTTAAAGATTTTTGGTATAATTTTTATGTATGGGGGAGGGGGGGAGGGAGATAAATGACATATAAAGTAGAGCATCAATTTTCCAAATGCGGGTCACCGGTACTGCCCTTATCTATTTTTAATATTATTGTCATACCCAATGCACATTGCATGGCGCATAGGTGTACAAACAGAAAATGATTCAGACCCACAATCCATGAAAAATCTTGATTTGTTATTTTTAAATGCGATAATGTGATCTGCAAATTTGTAAATTAATATATATCACAGAATACTAAATCACCATACATGTATGAAGTAATAATATATTGTATTCTATGTACTAAATTCTCTAGTCCAACCTTTCTGTGAGATGTTTCGGTTATCCGAATCCACCCCTTTTCCAAATTAGTCTGGATTATTGAATTTCTATTGGATTACCTTGAAGCTTATTACCATAAAACAATTTCTATTTCCTCAAGTTTGGGAAGTATGCTTTAATTCAAATCTTGCTTAGTGGTTTAAGGACTATTTTTTCTCATGTAATGTATTTTTGTTGTTTCAGCAATAACATGCATCTTGACATATTTGGTTGAATAATGTTCTATTAAATGTTTGTTTCTATATGTTTTGGCCTATACTGGTATTTTAACTTGTTATACTTTGGTAAGAACTTATTTAGATTTTAAAAAATAGAAAAGCCTTGAAACCAATATTACAAGCACTAAATCTCAATCATTAATGTAATTTTGTTATTTTCATTTACAGCCCATTTGTTGACAGTGATTTTCTACTTTTTATTTTTTTAATTGTCATTGTAGTTGCTTTTGCTGTTATTATTTTTCTTACCAAGTCAATTGTCTTTTGTATCTTAAATACATCAAATTTTAATTTCAATGTCTAATTTCACGAGTGCTAAAGATGAAATGTGTCCAAATCACAACTGTCTCCACTATACTGATTTAATCATAATTTTTTGATTTCCTTAATGTCAAAGATTCTGAATGTATCAGTACTTTAACTTTAATCATGTATCTTACATTCAGATCGAGATTTAAGTGTTGGCAGGAATACTAATTTATATTTGGACTATTTTGGTTGGCTCAACTAGATAAAAAATTTAATTTAGTAAATACAATAAACTTCTTGTTCAGTTTTTTCAATTTCATAAAATCATCTTTGGAGCTACACGGCAAGGGATAGTGTGCCAGAAAATCACAGGCTTGAGTGCCTTGAGATGTTAGACAACAGGCTTGAGTGCCTTGAGATGTTAGACAACAGGCTTGAGTGTCTTGAGATGCTAGACAACAGGCTTGAGTGCCTTGAGATGCTAGACTACAGGCTTGAGTGCTTTGAGATGCTAGACAACAGGCTTGAGTGCCTTGAGATGTTAGACAACAGGCTTGAGTGCCTTGAGATGCTAGACAACAGGCTTGAGTGCCTTGAGACCTCTATTCTAGATTTTCAAATCTTACCCTCTAGTTAGTCTTTTTTAATGATTTAATTTATTTTAACAAGGATTTCAGAATTTTTTTTTTTTTACCACTACAGTGCTTTCAAAATTCACAATGGAGGGACAGCCTTTTACTTTGCCTCTGAGAGGCAGGATGATATGGGAAAGTAAGTTTTAAAAGCATGTATTTTGCAGGGTAACCTAAATCAAAAGTATTTATAACTCACTTTCAAAGTTTATATACTGAATTCTACATTATTTGACTAACACTGATGATAATACAATACTCCCATTTAAGGCTAATTTTTATTTTAAATAAGGAGAGTGTCCAAATTTTTTTTTGGATGAATCTCATAGGTGGATGAACAAAATGGGCCTTGCTGCAATAAATTACAAAACTGAAGTCAAGCAAGAAGGCACAACATCAACTGGTGTGACCATAAAGCCAGAGAAAGCATCAGCATTAGCAACAGAAAACAAACGCAAGTCGATGCCTTTAAAACTATTTCACTCACAGGAGTCATGATAGAGCTAAAATACTGGTCCTTGAACTTTCTTTAAGACTTAATACATTAGTGATAGCTAGTAAATTAAATATTTACTTTTGTTTGAGAAGCTGCCAAAATTATGTGACGTAAAGAAATATTGCACTGAATACCTAGATAACATGTAAACAATTTTTTTTTTAAATGGCGCTTTAAAAAGCTTTTTAAAAGATATATCTATATGTGAATATTAAAAGTTGCTGCCAAAGTAACAATAAAATTTGTAAAAATTAGGCTCTGGTATTTAATGAACATAAAGGATTTCATGTTCATTTTTTCCCCATAGCTCTTAAAGCTAGATAAATTAATCATGTTTCTGAGTGTTTGTTGTATCACAGACTTCTCACAAGAAAAACTCTATAATTTCCTTCATTTCCATGAAATATCTTTAGTAAAGGAAATGGCTTTTCCTCTATTTCATGTCATGTACAAGAATGCAAAGCAAACAATTAAATATCTTCACTATTTAATAAATGCCAGCAAATAAAATTATCTATAATTATCTATAATATATAGAATAGCTTATTTAAAAATCAGTTATATTGCAAAATCTTTCTTAACTGAGCTTTTAAGTAGCTTTCACAATGTGAATGTCAGTAAGAAACGCTTTCATCCATTTTTGGTTCAAAAGACAAATGACACAACTCTTCTTGATAGATGTCTACTATAGTGAAAGTGAAGGTGATGAGGATGATCTCAGCAGGAAATGGGAAGGAAGCACTGCATCCATCAACAGTATCAACAGCTCACCAATGTCATCACCAGTTTTGAAAAGGTTCAACCTGGAACAAGTTCAAAGTTAGTTGCCTTGCTAAAACCACTTTTAGTTTTCGAATACAGTAATTTATACACGGTCGTCCCTCATTTATTGCCGGGGTTACCGAGTTCCAGACTCTACCGTGACATGTGAATATCCCCGAAGTAGGATTCTCTATTTATAAATCTAATTTTTTGTAGTTGAAGACTTAATTAGAAAAATATATAAACACTAGTTATAGCCTGTCAACCAATGGCGCCCTCAATGCATGGACTTCCTATAATTAGTTACTAGAAAAAACATGCATACAAGTAACACACTTTCTGTACATCCCAATTAGTGCTACCCCTTACCCCCTCCCGGTATTTTAAAGATAATTTTTTTCAAACCCTTGAAATATGTTAATATTCTAATGTCACACCCCTTTGTAGTTTTATTATACCATATTTAAATTGAGACTATTTCCTACAACAAAAGAAAATATTTGATGCACCAAACGCGTCTGGGCTATTTTTAAGAATCTCATTTAGCACAGTTATCTGTAATTTCATTTTGCACCCAATTGAACTCACCATTACACCAGACCTACTTGGATAATTCTATTGATTGATATGGAAAAAACTTCACTGATCCACAAATATTCTCCAGAATCTGTAGGGGCAAGCACCGAAGAGCTTCATGCCATGCTGAGGTCCATAGAGAACCAGGACCTGACCATTGATGGTAAGAACAAGATCAAGCAGAGACAGAGTCAGATCACACCTTTGATTAACTTGCATGAAGTGGCTGATCCTGCTGAACTGGAACGTATGAGGAAATTACATTCCTTACAGAGGACTCTTAAGGTCAGATGCTGGTTAAAATGTCAGTTTCATGAGATACAAATGGGTGGAAAATAAAATGTACTTAAATAAAACAAGTCAACAAGCCACAAAGTAACTTCTCTCAGGTGTCAGTTATCAAAGTTGTGATTTAATAACACACATACCCCCCCCCCTTTTTTTTTTTCTTCAGAAATTTTACAAATCTTATTGATGAAATGTATTTGTGTGAACTGAAATACTTGTTGGTCCCATTCATAAATAAAAAAACAAACCTTTAAAATATATATATTTTTATATCAATCTAATATTAAATTGTAGCAAAATAGTAGACCTAAATATTAATAAATGATCAGTAGTAACAGCTGTAACTAATAATGACCTCCTTTTTGCACCTGTTGGTATTAAGAGACATAAATTTGATTGCCAGTATATAGAATGTCACATCATTTATTTTAAAGCATCACAAAGCTTTACAGCTTTACCTCAATTGATCTTTCAATCATTCAGGCTAAGGAAATGGAACTTAAACAGATTGAATCACTGATGAGCAAGCAAGGTGTTTCTCCTTCAGAGCTGCGGGATTTTATAGAAACTCACAGCCTTGACATTCAACCAAAGTGAGATGTAACACTGACAAGGCATTTAGGTAGAGCTAACCAATCCTGGGATGGTTCAAGCTCCTTTTAACACAGCTCAAATCTTCAGAAAAAAGCCCTCTAAGCATTTCATTTGTTATTGCATGCATTACAATTTTGAAGCGGCTGTAATGGGGAGACATGCTGTATAAAACATTGCAAGGAACTCATAATTAATGATCTGCTTGACTCTGTGGTTCATAAACTTCCAGTCACATTTTTTGTCAGCACCACCCTTGACTTGATTCATTAGTGGCTGTTGCTATCACAGTTAAATCAAATATTGTAAATGGATTTTACAGCTGGATCTGTGACCCCTGAAATATTATGTTTATGATTTTGGAGATGAGAAATCTGTACCACACAATGTTTGTGTGTCCATGCACTGCATGATGTATCGCCTCTCTCAGTCTCAGAATTGTTCATCATTAATCCCCAAGTCTGAAGTGTTTATCAGTATCATAATGACCTGCATCATATTTCTTGTTGTGCACTCAGTCTCATCATTAAACATGCAAATGCATTATAAAAAAAGATGTTTATGATAGAACTCACCAGCTATGAAATATCAAGTACATTGAGCTGTGCTAAAGTACTAATCTTGTTCACATGTAACTAACTTGTTAAATCATGGACTTTAATAAATTTGTGTTTCATGTCTGTTCTTAAAATGGGTACATTTGAATTATAAGAACTATTTGACAATTTTAAGGCCTGGTGTTGAATATACAAAAAATATGTGTTTTTTTAATTTAATTTTTTTTTAAAATTATGAATACCGTACCTGTAAACTGTAATAATATTTATTGTTTGAAACATAAAATGGATTATGTTATTAATACTTTTAATTTATATTTCTAGTATTATATGCTCCTTGTAAAGACAGTCCATGATGTTAGTTGGTGTAAATATATTATTTCTGAGGCCTTTTAAGTCTTTTACTATTATGTTAAACTTCACCTGACTTACACTAGAAAGCTGTGATAGTTATATGATGGCCCCCTAAATAATCTAAAAAGTTTGGAAAAGTTTTCTGTAAGTGAACAGTGGTTATTTATGGTCATTTTTTCATTTTGATATTTGACAGTTGTTAGTAAGGGAATTATGAGACAGTAGGTTATGAATAATTTCTTTCCAATGGAGGAAACAAAGAATTGTATGGTTCAGTATTGCAATGTTTTTTTTTTCTTTTAATTTACCAAGGTTTCTTCATTGTAATTTAATGTAATAGACTTGGTTTCAGGTGTAAAAAATTTGCCTGTAACCACTTCAGTCAAGGTGCAATAAAACTACATGTTTGGCTACGATTAAAATGTTACTGTTACATTTTTGCTTTGAATAGTTCATGGATGCAAATAACTGCTAACAATGCATGTAAATATTCTAAAAGCTTTTTAAAATTCTTTTTGGAGCGAACAGCTCCAATTTTGATTTTATTTCAAAAGGAGTAAATGCATTTTTTCTCAGAAAATAACATCTCACCATGGGCGCCCGCATATGGGGGGGGGGGGGGGGGAGGGGAAAATAGAAAGTTTAAAAAGAAAGAGAAAAAAGAA